>CM065656.1:17728284-17785784 GCA_033220385.1 Triplophysa yarkandensis
TATACAGACAATTTCCATCCCATCTGACTTCATTTATATATATTCTCATGTCCAACACTTACAAAAATTGTTGTTGGAACTACTTCATTTGATCATGTTTTAACATACTGTAAATTTAAAATGATGTTAAAATCACATGGAACCAATTAACATGATAAAATTAAGTAACTCCAACAATCTCATTAGTTATTAAACATTTGAATGTTAATATGGAGATATTTCGATATACAGTGTTAAGACCCAAGGATGTGAGGCAGTGCATGTCACTTTGACAGAAGGTGTTTTGGATTATTCAGATCGTCACTGCTTCTCCCTCACACGCTGTACACGTGATGTCTTTTTCCATTAGACGAGAACATGACGGGAGTGTTGAGACCCACCAAACAGAGAGCCGGTGTGAAGCGCTCTCGCTGTGAGCCTTACAGGTACATCCCCAAACACTTAAATGAGATTCATATTACAGTCAGTATCAAGTCTGGCACACTTTCAGAGCTGGATTTATGTTCTCTCTTTTAAAAATCTGTACAAAATCGGATTATTTTCTTTCACTATTTGTAAGTATTTATAGAAATCATTGGAAATGATTGAAAAGGTGAAGGGATAAGTAAGAGTAAGAATACGGTAAGGAACGGTAAGAGTAGTCTTTAAAAACTTGGGCTGTATTTTGTTTGCTCACGAAAAATTAGTTGTATTGTCCTGATGTGACACCTTTCTGAGCCAAGATGGACATCATTGTCCATCCTTCGTTGTATTCATACCTACGGAGCAGTGTGTCCGTGTGATCATTAGTTTGTTTTAAAGCGATAGGCACAAGTGGGCAGACTGAGGCAATTTGTGAGTTTGTGTAATGATCTCAGTCTGGCTGTTCTCTGAAACTGTCAGACTAACTGCCCCGAGCAACATTGTGAGCTTAGAGAGGAAGCACTCATTCAGTTTGAGACTGTGAGTCAGAGCCGAACATCGTTTCTGGTGTTTGGAACATATCGCCGTTATTATTGCTCATACTGATTCTAGACCTTTTAACCCCTCGATGTGAGGTTGTAAGCTAAAATGTCTCCAAATAGTTTTATAAATACAAACATTGTTCAGATGTATCCTTCGTTTCAAAACTAAATAGTTTTTTTATGATTTAAGTTGCAATGATGAAAGTTGCCATGTGTATTAATTTGAAGGATTTGTTGACTGAAATGCTATTTTATGTTCATAAGCATGTCTGCAAAGTTTAAACGGACATTACATTATGAGCCATAATGTTTTTATTACCTTAGAAGGAGTTATTTCAATCTACATACAGTATGGGCCCTCTAACATGGCATGTGCCATGTTTCTGCAGTACCCCTGAAGGGACTAATGGCTCTCAAAAAGGCATTTTGTAAATGTTATCTCCTTCTGCAAAGAAACAAAACATTGACTGCCTATTTGTGTTAGTCACCGTAATGTTTCGATGTCCCCCAAGGTTACATGTAAATACAGATTTACATATTTACTTTTATTCTAAAATGTGACCCTAAATTTTTGAACAGTAGTGTTTGTAGGATCACTGACAACTAAGGAACAATCATACGCCCAGCAACCACCAAAATTGCCATTGCGTCAGAAACATGTGATTGATCGATTTATCCAACAAATGGAAACTATCTCATCATTTTCTCATTTTAAATCTGCATGACTTTCTTTATATTCAGGTATTCTGAAGAATGTTGGTGGCCAAACAACACTAAACCCCATTGACTTCCATTGTATGAACACAAACCTCTGCGACATTTCTCAAAATACAGGTTTTGGAGCAAACGAGCGTGAAGAAATGATAAAAGAATACATGTGGTCCCAGCCATGTATGAAGAATATCATAAAGACATTGAAAGTCATGGGAAAACCGTCAGTCCAGCTGTGAGCTCATTCCGCAGTTGTGGGCTTTGAGATACCCTTCCCATTTCCTTTATAAAAAAGTCAGGATGATGAAGATTGTATATAAAACAGAGCTCTGGCTGTTTATTGAAGTTAAGATTACACAGACGCTCAATTGAATGTCACAAATACCAGTTACCCATAATGGACAAATTTAAAAGGTACAAGATTTACTCTAATATTATTCATTGAAAGCCCCTATTTTTTTGACTTTTCCCTTTTGTTTGGCTCTTTCCCGCATCGATACTGCCGTTTCACACTTCATTTAACCTCATTTACCTTCCTAAGCATCCAAGCAGCTCTTAAGCACTCACACACATAACAGGAATTGACTCCAGTTATTTGCATAATGTTATAAGGGCGGCGTTGGCTTCCATCACTCATGTGTGTGAGAATCGACTGGCATCTCTCATGGCTCCGGGCTCTGTGTGACTGACACAGCTGTTGTGCTTATTTGCCTCTTGTTAAGTGTTTTCACACATCAGGAACTTTGTTCTCGATTTCAATCTCATCAGAGGATCTGACGTCTCATTGGTTATGGCCTGCGGTCAGATTCAGATGTTGTTACCGCAGCAGTGAGCGCTGAGATTCAGCGACTACAGCGTTTAAAACATTTCCCATGAGGCTGTGCGTCCCGTTGTAATGTGAAACAATCTGATGGGGTGTGTGTTTATCTTAGCCAAAATCTTTCCATTTAAAAGCGATATTTTGTAAGACTAGTATGTTGTGAGTGGTTGCTAGGGCATTGCTATGTTTAATAAGACCTTATTTGATTGAGGTTCTATGCATCAGGGATATTAATAAATATATAAAAGACATTTTGAAGTAGAAATTAAAATAATTTATCGCTGATATTAATGCAATATGGCTGTGAGTGTGATAGTCGCAAACTGACTCAAGAATTTCTGTTATGTAGAGCGCGCCTGAAGTTTCATTCCCTGCGTTTGTGTTTCTGTGTTTAAGTGCTGAGTGGCAGAGTTACATTAACATTAAAGCAGTTCCTTTTATGACTCTGGTCAAATATCGCATGGCTCTTAGCCAATCAGATTCGAGAAGAAACACTGTGGCATGAAACAAAATAGATATCTTAAAATTCCTGTAGAGTATGATAAACGGAAACATTTAGTGAATGAGTGACATTCGCCTAAACTAGGTTAATACATTAGGACTGAATTGTGGTATATGTACACATATGATAAGATCTGCAGATCACAGAGGGTTGTTTCCAGAGCAGGATGAGACTATCATACAGATATTATATCCTGTGGCATTCGAATTGTGATGTGACCCGGTCTGATCTCATTACAGTACAATGTATATCTTCCTCAATCACCGTACAGTTCTTCTGCAAGGCAATATAAATCACTCGTCCTATCTGTGGATACAGAGTGTGTTGAATCCAGGAAAAACTGTCACGGCCATAAAACATTTGAAAATACCTTATATACTATTTTAACAGAGAAAAGAGAACGCACAAGCAATCACTAACAAGACTGCGAAAATAATAATTTCACTGTGTCAGCTAGAACGCTTAATCATTATTTATCATTGATCCGGACTTTAGTGTAAAAGGTATTGTGACAGAATGGAAAGGCGGTGTGTTGTAATTTATATTTTAATGTGACAGTCTATTAGTTTGTCATATATGAAAACCATGTTATCATTTACTCACCCTCTTGTCATTTCAAACCTGTCTAACCTGTGTAGCAGAACACAAAGAAAATATTCTTAAGAATATATCTATATCCAAAAATCATTGTTCACTTGCATTGGTTTTGTATCCATTGAGTGGAAATGAATTAAGATGATCAACATTCTTCAAAATATCTTCTTTTGTGTTTCGACAGAATTTCTATGATTAACTACCCCTTTACCCCTTTAAGTATGCTTGCAAAATAATAAAACACAATTTAAGGTATAAACAAAACTGAATATAATAAAACAATATGTGTTTCATTCGCAGAAGCAAATCTCAGTATGTTTCAGAGTGCTTTCTAATTCTGCATCAGTGTTATTTGTAAAAACGTATTATTTATGATCCCTCAGGTCATACTGTGAGGCTCCATCCAACGGCAACCTTATTATTTCCACAATTCAATTCAGGAGCACTCAGCAGTGAACTTCAGCTTTTGGGGTTTGTCATAATTTTCCTGTTAATCTGAAACAGACCTGTTTTGATTATTAACTTTGCTGAAATAGCGAAACATTTCCCCCGGTCCATTAACCCCCATCCCACTTCTGTGATCCCATTCCCAATTCTTTTCCCCAGCGTGAACGCTCGATCTGAATCAATCAATCTAAGTTCCCTTAAGCAAAGAACCAATCATGTCAAACGCGTGAAGGACAAGCGCTCGACACGAAACCTCATTAGATTTACGCCACGTCCCGATCATCTCTGTTCGATAAATTTGCCCCGGTGCTCCATTTCACACTCGATGTGTCCAGTGGCAATTTACACAGTGAATTTAGTAAACAACAAACAGATGTGCTAATGATCCAGCACACATTTCCTCAGGCTGAAACCATACATCACAGTGGTTCCTGCCAGTTCGATATTTTTTATTAAGCTGAAACCTCATCCAATGTGATATTGATGCCCAATGATGATTTTATCGCCCTGGCTGTCCCCAAATATATTAAACTTCGAGCCAATTCATCTTCGTATTAAAATCAAGATACATCACTGGCGTCTGATAAAATGGCATACAGTGAAGCGTTTGATTCAGATGCGTCTGGCGCTTCTCTCCGCGAGTCGCCAGACAGCAACTGAACTCTAGATAATGAAGCTTGTCTGAAAGATCAGCTTGTCACTTTAGAAGAAAATCTCATTAGTTTTAAGAGACCCCTCTGTGTGTCGTGTGATCCCATTTCCTTAGCACAGAGAGCGAGGGAAGAACAGCAGGAAAAAGTATTAGATTTGGTGGCGTTGGGTTGGAGCTGTGGCAGAGCAGTTGCTTTGTGTCATGCTGTGATGCTTACTTCAAGCCGGTTATGTGTTTCAATCTCAAAGCCCGTTTTTGTTTTTTATAACTTATTCTGAAACCAAAGAATATTCAGCATTTTACATTGATCATATGAAGCATTACACTTAAATTATGTAAGAGTTGGTGAGTTATCGTGCGCTTTATCTCATTACGTTTAGCAAGATGATGTGCATGTAAGATCGTGTAAAGATGTAAAACGATCATACATGGATTGAGCAACATCCGATTTCTATTTCCTGACAATGCAAAGGTGACAACCTTTTCTTGTATTTGTCCTAAAGCTGTAAACACGAGTAATGGCACAAACTCAATGCTGTTATGGTCCAGTAACTAGGGCATCTTAAAATAACAGTTTTCCTGGGTAAAATAACATGTAGTCTTTTCACGTAATTTGATGTTTTATAATATTTAAAAACATCACTAAAAAGTTCCCGTAAAAATAACTTTTACTGCAGCTGGAACACTAGTAAAATATCAAGAAAGAACCTATTTTTTCACTTACATATATGTGCTCAGACATGTTTATTTGTACATTTATTACTTTTAACAGTACAGTGCCGGTTGTCGTACATGGAATTTACCACCATTTCTCTCCGGACAAACTGCTCTACAGAACGTGTTTCATTAATGTATATCTCTTTCGGTAAATAAAACAAAAGCGTCACAACATATTGTCTTAACCTGTTCCTAACCTCGACGCTACTTTTCACAAAATGGAAAAGGTTGTCACAATGTGATTTTTATTATTATTTTTATCAAGACGTTTAGCTTTATAAATTGGGACAAAATTTATAAATTGTTGGGTTAAAATGCATTTGTTAAAGCTGGACAGAGTATTTCAAGTTGCCCACAGTCTGCATTTGGAGTGTATAAAAGTGTTGTTTGATTAGTTTTTTTTATAAAGAGGTTTCTATGAAAAAAGATTTTTGATAGATATCATGCAAAATGATTCAAAGAATGACTAGTGAGATTTATGTATGGCAGCCGCTCAAAAGCATTCCGTGGATTAACCAGATTTACATTCTTGCATTTGGCAGATGGTTTTATTGAGAACAACTTTCAGTGCATTCAAGCTATACATTTTTTATGTGTTTTCCTAGGGCTAAAACCCAAGAGATTTGCATTGCTAACTAATGCTCTAACATCTGAAAGACAAGAACATACAACATGCGATCAGTGCATTCATTGTGAAGTACATAAACAGCATAATTGCATTACTCTACAATACTTTCTGTGTAGGCCTTCATTTCTTTTTTTCTCTGTCTTAACCCTTTTTCTTAATTGCATGCTCCATCACGCTCCGACACCAGCAGCTGATTTCTTCCAGTCTCCTGATATCTCTCTCCTGATATCTCACACACTGCAACGCAACGCCCCAGGGCAAGACGGGAAAGGAATCTTATTTCAAAGACACCCCTGCTAATCTTTAAATAAATGCTTTCCAATTTTTGAAAGAGCTCTTTGTTTTCAGGTTTCTTCAGATACGTTCGCAGTATGTCAAGGATGTGACAGAAGGAATGAAGTTGGATACGTAGAGTGATCGATAAAGTGCCACAGAGCTAACACATGTATAATGTGGAAGCTGCGGCTGGAATGAATAAAGAGCTTGGATGTCTTTTTATAGCGGAAGAGGAACTGGGTCAAAAACTGACAATAATAACCAAAACTTGTGAAACAGAGTTCATTCATAAAGACGTTTCACCTTTTTACTGAGAAGAGAGTAATTGAAATACATGACCCCAAGAAACGATAAAAACTCTTTTGTTCTTTCTTCTGCAAAACACAAAAGAAGGTATTTAGAGAAATGTCTTCAAACAATAGAAAGCAATGGTGTGCAACGTTGTTTGGCTACCAGCATCCTTCCAAATATCTTATTATGTGTTACGTCATTATATCAATATTAAAAGAATGCAACTGGAAGTCAGAGATATGAGACAGAAAAATCCCACATCCAACTTTAAACATTAGACTCCACTGTACTGAGGTTTTATAAACTTGTTTTCAATTACAGGGTTTTCGATTACCAGCATGTGCCAATCTCTGTGACCAGCATCCCATGTGACCTCACATCCTTTCAACGGCTGCGCTCATCTCCGACCTCTGCTGCCCTGCGGAGAAACAGAGAAAAACTTCAGAGCAGACACAAGTCCAAAGGCAGAGGAGCCCAACGTAAGAATTATATTGTTTTGATATTGATTTAAGTTTATAGTATGCTGCAATGTGATAATATTGTAAACAAGCCAACATTAGGGTCTGGTGTAGTTCATTGGATTGGCATCTATTTAACATTTACCCAAATTTGTAATTTGAACATGTATTTCAAAAACAATCCAAATCTGGTAAAAATACAATAACGTTTAGGTAGAGTAAAAATCAGAAAAGTTTTTTTTTTAATAACTCTGCAAACAGTAAAACTGATCTTACGGGAATTTGTATCTACATTTTGAGGTTACTATTTCGTATGAATTGGAACAAAATTAATTATATAAAAAGTGAGACATACTTAAAATCATGCTTTTAGGTTCATATATTTTATGATGATGTTTAGAAGCATTCTGTGATTGGTGTATATTTCATATGAAATGGTGTTATTCGTGAAAGTGTCTATCCGCGTGCGTGTATGCACCTCTGCTGTCAAACTCCAGATGGTTTCTTCATTAGAATTCTCCATCCGCTATGGGACTACTCCCTTCATAATCAACCCGCGCCTATCACCAAAAGCAATTATACCAAATTAATAGTGCATAACCAATAAGAAGTGTTTATAGTGTTTTATTACAAGCCCTAATAGTTTTTACTACCAGCCGATCACAGTAGAATGAGTTTGCCTTTGTAGCTAGGAGGTCAAAGCGCTTTTTAATGGCTGGCACTGAGCTGGAATGGTTGTTTTTATCCAGCTGGGATTGGAGGGGAGTTTGGGTGGTATTATCATGCAGAGAAAAAGAGGTTGAATTAAAGTTGCTCTCATTAAAGGGATTACATTAGCAAAGTTGCTGATAGGCAAGAATCAGTCTCTCAATGATCTCTATTTATCACTTGAAGGCACTGTTACGTTCTACTTTTAAAAGTGTGTGATTTAGTTTGATTTTAATATACTTTAGTGTTATAAGTGGGATGTGGAGAGACTAAAAGAGAGTCACTGTTTATTGAACACAAAAGATCTGCGGATGTTAAGATTTCAATAGGAAACCAAATAGAGAAAAAGAAACAGACAGGTACGGAAGAAACTGGATTAACATGATTGACAGAAAATATAACCAATAACAGTATACTAAACCATTTGACCAAACATAGTTGAGGACTCACAGGATAGATTTATTTATATGTTAAAAAAATGTATAGACTCAGACAACCAAATTGGAAGACACTTCTGTATATCTTGCATGCACAGTGTTTTTTCATTTCCACAAATGAGTTGGCGTGAGACAGACCTCCATATGAATGGAGTCCAGAATAAAGCCCTGTTTTTAATAAGTAAGCAAACCCAAAACCACTACACTGTGGGTGTACTTCATTATCTCAAGGGTTATCAATGGACCAAAGACCATTCAGAACATCCTGACAAAATGTTATCTTTCTTAATCATCTTTTTTTAATAACATTTTTATTTAAAATGTTAAATGAGTAACAATTGTTAACAGATTTATTCCTCCCACAGTTATTTGTTAGTGGCATCAGAAGATTTGAAATCTTAGCTTAAATGATGTTAAATACATGTTATCGCCTGCTTGATAACCATGAATATTTGGTCTCTCTGCAGTAAGAATGGAAGAGTTGCTGGGTATTAAGAAAGAACTGACAGTGATTAAATCCCAGATAGACGAGTTACTGGACAGTTTGGAGCGCATGGACCCACAAAGCCAAGAATCATCAGGTAAATACCAAAAGTCTTCATTTCAAAACAAACTAGCGATAAGGGTTATGGAACTAAACCTTGATTAAATAAGAGATGGCGGCAATTGACAGTTTTGCCTATTTGTTAGTGTGCACTTTTGGATAGAAGAGTCTAAATGAAAAAATAATAATTAACGTTAATTATTAATAAGTAAAGTTTTTATATTTTGTATGATAACAAATCATTTGCCTATAATAAAACCCATCTGAGACCAGACAATTAACAGATATCTAACCGTTGGAAGCAAAGAGTTTTGGGCCATGGGGCCTCACAAAAGTGTAATCCGTCTTTGTTAGGCTTTGAGAGACAGCCTAACTAAGATGGACCGAAAAGACAGATTTGGTGTGTGTGCGTGTGTGCGTGTGTGCGTGTGTGTGTGTGTGTGTGTGTGTGTGTGTGTGTGTGTGTGTGTGTGTGTGTGTGTGTGTGTGTGTGTGTGTGTGTGTGTGTGTGTGTGTGTGTGTGTGTGTGTGTGTGTGTGTATGTGTGTTGAATGTCAGGGCGAGGTGTGGCGTACTCTCCGCTCCATGGATCTGTGAGCAGTGTGGATGGGTCATCCGCTGACTCACCACCTCTGAAGACAGACACAGAGACACAGAGCCCACAGACAACAGACAGCTGTGATGAAGACAGACATGTAAATACACGCAGACACACACACAGTAGCTGATGAGAATTCGTTTTTTAATGACACAATATGAATAATCATGTCTTTCTAAGCTGTAATTAAAAACAGATGAGCTAGAAAATGTATCTTATTTCCTGGGACTTTAAAACAAGGGTAAATAAATAAATGATTTAAAGGATTTAACTGATTGATTTTAATCTTACGTTGTAACTGTTGCTAAACAAAAAAGTCCAAAAGGAAAATGTTTTCTGATTATTGTTATCCATTGGAAATTGATTGAAAAGAGTTTCAGAGACAAAAAAACTTTTCCCGGAATGTTAAGAAGACTAATTAAGAAGAGTCCAGTCATTCTGTCATTAAATATATATTTGCCTAAAAATACATTTGAATGTTACATGCAATATTTCTGACATGTGTCTCTTTGTTTGCTGTAGATGAATGGCTATGAATCAAATTTACTATACATGTGAAGATCATATACTGTAAGTGTTCAACAAACAGTTTGTTAGTCTATGTAATTCTACACCAGGTGGTTCCTAAGTTCTTAAGTAACCAGTCTTAATAATGCTTTTGCTGCTCTTAACAGACTGTTAACTCACAAATCAAGATATTTTGAGAAAAATAACGATGAGAGAGATGGAAGACAGGATGTACAGCAGAAGATGTATCAATTTTAACCTCATCTATCATCTGCTGAAATCAAACTGCATATTAATGCTAATCTGAAAGGTCTCAATATTATATGAGTTCAGATGTTTAATGATAGACTGTATATTTTTTTTAAGAATCCTACGATCACTGAATCAAGTTCTGAAGCAAATATACGGATTAATGGTTTTTCATGTCTTTTATACATATTAAACACAATGATGTCATCATGTATTCCCCCTCATGTAATACGAAACCTGCGTATTGGAACGTAAAAGAAGACATTTTGACAAATGTGTCAATGGCATCAGTGTTTCTTCGTTACCAACCTTTTTCAAAATGTCTTCTTTTGTGTTTTGCATGAGAATGAAAGAAATATGGAATTCACATTTTTGGATGAACTTTCCTTTTATGATATAGCATAAACCATGTGATATCAATCACATTTTATAGCCATATTGCATCACCACTTTTGCCATAAACTTTAGAATTTTTGAACACTTGCAATACAATTAAAATAATAATTTTTGCACACAAGACATGTTAAATGGTATATCTGAATATTTGGTAGATTGTATGTTACTCTTGAATATGTTTTTATGTCATGTAATTAGTTATTTATATTTTTTTTCAGAACAAATACTGTATATGTCATGTTTATAGATAAAACAGATAAAAACTTAAAAATAACAAAAACACAATAACAACTAAATGTAGCAATGAATTTCTGTTACATGTTCTGTTAGTTTTATTTATTTAGACATTTACTGTAAATTGTGCTACATTACTATGAAAACTCCGCCACGTCGATTTGCTTCATTCATCATTTTGTTGAATTTATTCAATGTATTCAGAAATAAAGACATTGTGCAGTATACTGAGAAAAACAGTTTTTTGCAAAGCAAACCCTGCTGCAGGATTGTTTGTGGTCTTCTAATGAACTTATTAAACCACTGCACGAAACCAAACACAACCAAAGCACAAAGTCCATCTTCATTCTCTGACAGGATCTTTAAACACCAAAACTTCAAGGTATGGTGTTAGATTCAGATTAATTGTATTTACAAATGATCGGTCACATGTGACTTTGCAGCAAGTTATCATGTTGCCCAAACATTTACTCTGTGTTATCACTGCTTTGTTTTTGTTGATTAACTCATTGATACACAAACCGAGCTCAGATGAACCTTATTTATACGGCCGAACACTGTCGGATCACACTGACCACATAACAGACCTCTTATATCTATCCCAAACTAATGATTTACTTACATGTTTGACTTACTTTTAATCATAGAATGTGATACACTGTACATAGTATGTGTATAATAACTGTAAGTAATAATTCGTCCTTAAATGAAAATTTGTCATCATTTTCTCATCTCCTTATTATGTCAATCCTGTATGACTTTCTGCATAACAAAAGAAGGATATTTTAAAGATTTTTGGTAACCGAGCAGCTGTTACACTCCTTTTACTTCTATTGTGATGGAAAATAGCAAATGCAAGCGAAACGGTGCCAATGCCCAACATTTTTCAAAATATCTTCTTTTGTGTTCTGCAAAATAGAGAAACTAATACATGATGGCACAGTTTAAACCTTTTAATGTTGAAATGTTAATCGTATTTTTAGTGATACGTTTCCAGCTCCAGTATGAGCCTCCTAAAGAGCGGTCCACTCACGACTCATGTATTAAACACTGGGGATGGGCTCCCTGCGGTCAGAATGCCCATCAGTCTACACCGGCTGGACCCTCACATGACCCTCTGGAACCTCATTAATGTTGGGTGTGTGCAAGACTGACATTAATGCTTACTCGTATATCAAACCAAACGCTGAGATTATAACATGATGTTGTTTATTTCAGCACCACAAATGAAGATGGACGCTGTCCAGGCCTTATATCTCCCGATGCCTTTGCTCCAGGAACCTACAAGATGCGGTTTGAGACGGGCCTGTACTGGGAGAGTTTGGGACAGTGCAGTTTTTTTCCTTACGTTGAGGTCTGTACGAAAGATTTGGGGTGTTTCGAGATCGCAATAACAGATTGTAAATGTTTGGTTCTTGTTCATGTCCTATAGATAGTCTTCACCATCACTGATGCTGAGCAGAAGTTTCATGTGCCGCTGCTCCTCAGCAGATTCTCATACAGCGTCTACAGAGGCAGCTAGAGAACTTCTCTTCAAGCCTTTCACAAACAGGATTCTCCATGTGAGGGAATACAGCAATGCCAAGTGTGCTGTTTATTAAGATGTTGGAGTTTATCTGTGTTTAATACTTGTATTAAATCTGTGTTTAATAAATCTTGTGACTATTCAACTACATTATTAACATTATTATTATTTTTATTATTATTATTATGAACTGTAATAATTAACCTGGTTACATTGTTGTGGCACTTGTTCACCTATTGTTGTATCGGCTATTTACCGCTTCATTGTCTCCTCGACTATTTGTACATCGCTTTGGATAAAAGCGTCTGCTAAATGACTAAATGTAAATGTAAATGTAATACAATTCAAACTATGTATGATAAAACTGTACTGTACTTGTATGACCGCTTGCCATCATGCACATTTATATAGAGACAAATTATAAAGTGCATGTTGGTATCACACACCGGCGGCACAAAATCACCATCAACACCACTGTTGTCCATTTCCAGCATTCTTCAAAATATCTTCTTTCATGCTCTGCATTAGAAACAAAGTCATACAGGTTTTAAAGGACAAAATCATTTTCATTTTTGACTGAACAAACTTGGATGGTACATTAGGATCATGTTTAATATTGAATATTAAAATATATGCTTTTTCATCTAAAGATGTGTTCATCTTCAGACACAAATGACACTTCCTGTTGACTTTAATAAACAAATCATACATTTTATCAAATCAAACAAAAACAATATAATCCGACATATGTGTATTTCATGGATGCATATCTTTCAGTAAAGATCATTAAGGAAATATTTAATTGTGAACATGGTTTTACATTTACATTTAGTCATTTAGCAGACGCTTTTATCCAAAGCGACTTACAATTTAGGTTTTAAATCCTAAAGTTTATAAAATATTTTTTTTAAATAATTTCCAGCTATTTAGGATCACTACATGACTGAGACCACACGTGTCTGTCTGTTAAACAGATGAATAATAAAAATAATAAAAATAAAAATACATGACAGAAGAGACTCTCGGGCACCACGTGACCTCCTGTCTGATTGATCGATGACGTCACCGGGCAGCACGTGTCCACAGGTGTACCGCGCGTGTCTCATCAGTGACTGAGGGTAAGAATCTTTATTTTAATATATAATATAAACGCAAAAGTAACTATTACATCACACTGACACGATAAAACATCTTTAACATGTTCAGTTTAATGCTCTTATGAAACTTAAGTTGATAATTTCAGTCAACGGATGTGAACGTTAGGCCTCATATGACGTTTAAATGCACTTTAAGTGTGATATTATATATGTTTGTAACGTTAACATACAGTTTCAAGGCAGAGTATATCAAACCAAGTTTAATTTTTAATTAATAAATTACAGATACGTTCACAATGGAGGTTTTACCCGCAGGCGGAAATTGCGTCACTGCTACTTCCGGTGCAGATTCAGTACCTTGATTTGCCTTTGCAAGAGCATGCTGTACATAAAAAGTCAATTATTTGCCATCTCTGCAATAAAACTGTGAATTGAATGGTTGTTAAAGAACAAATGTCACACAAACACTGTTCTTCAGTTGATGAGGTCAAAGGTCACATGGGTTCAGGTTTGACACGTGACTTTAATTGGTTCAAATGAAACATCAGACATTTGCAGACGAAACAACAACATAAACTCTGTATTTCATTGATTCTTATATATCTTCTGCATTTATTAGGGATGGTGATGCGTGATGGGAGCGGAATTGACATCCATTGTTAGGAAACATGGATTCATCCTGTGATGACCGTTCACTTCCTCGGTCTCCAAACTAACATGTTCGATTTTAGTTAGCGCTTCGCCGGACGAGCGTCACATGACGTCGATGTTCTGCGGGACGAAAGTTTAAAGCATACGGGACGGCTTGTCTCGCGCCATATGAAGTCAAAGACAGAGAGAGTAAAGTTACTCTGCACTTACTGTATCACAACATCGATCATAAAACATTTGATGTTATCCACATCACTCAAAATCATAAATCACTTACAATGATCCGAGAATGCGTGTGGGACACTTAGTCTTGGCGGAAGAATTTAAAATGCATGGAAACAGTGTGATCAGAAAGATTAGAATTGAAAAAGTAATACAGAGAGGTATAATCATTTATTAATTAACATTATTGCTTCATCAGGCATTATGAATAACAATTGAAACATACAAATCAAACGTGAAAACCATACAAAGTGATACACCGAAATAAAAAAATGAGGGCAGATATCTTTAAGATATCTGCCCTCAGATATCTGGTTGGAAACTGAAAATGATTTGATAATATTTATGCAGTTTTTATGAAGGTGAAGGTCAAGATACGCACTGTTGTGAAGTGACGTGACGTGTTGCCAAGTATTGTGTTCCATACTTGGAATTGTGCTCTGCATTTAACCCATCCCAGTGCACACACACACACACAGTACAGGAACACACAAACACGTTGAACACACATCCGGAGCAGTGGGCAGCCATGCTGAAGGGACTCACCTCAGTCGTGGTATTTCCCGCTGGTTCAGAGTCTCAAACCAGCAACCTTCGGATCACGAGTCCAAGAGTCGAACCACCAGGCCACGACTGCCCACTTATGTAATTGTATTCTGTAGATTAATGCACCTGAACCACTTTAAGGGGTGGTCTGTAACGAGTGACTGTCAAAAGTATACAACTGGGAATGCATCTATTTGTGAAATCCACATACGTCAGAGCTTTGTTCTCCCAGATGGAGGTATTTTGCTCAGGCAAATAAGCTAAGGAAACAGCCAGAGAAGCAGTTTACTGCTTTTGTGGTCGCAGTCGCGGTTTAGCTTGCATCACACTGAGTCTGCGTGTCAAATGCAGTTTTTGAGCTTTTCTTGTTATGTTGAAGCCTTTGTTAGGGTGTTAACACATGCGAACGCTGAAGGAAGACGGGTTATGGATATTTTTGATTTTTTCGGTCTATTTTTATTTTGGCAGCCGAAACGTAAATGCCATTTTTCCACCAAATTTTGGGCTAGCCATAAAAGTCAGTATTTTATTATTTAGTTTAACATTTAGCAACTTTTCAATCATTTTAGAAAAGTGATCTTATTGTTATTGTCTTGGAACTTTTATCATTTTAGTAAAGTGACAAAATATATAATAGGCAAATGCATTCTCTTAAAGTGACTTTAAATGGCTGTCTGTTTTTGAGCACAGTATTCAGTATTACAATGAAAAATGTGAAGAGGCCTTTACAATAAGAAGATAATTTCCTGGTCTAAGAATTCATATTGTAGAGTGAGATGACGTGATTCATTCATCTATCTTCATAAACTTGCTATGTACACTACAGTCATATCTTGACTTTTAAGAGTTCATCTAATTAGTTGAATTGTATAGGATATCTGAGAAACGTGCATGTTATGTTCTTATGATAGTCCACCTTGAAACATCAATTTGTAAATATGTACATATTAACAATTAATCCTAATTGATTTTAATTTCACTTCCAACAATTATAAAACAAAATAATCAAGTTTAAACAATAATGGAGGCTCCCTCAATTTTGCTTGGCTTCTGTCATGACATTTTTTTATTTCCATTTTTAATATCGAATAGAATATATCTTCTTATATTTAAATGAGTTGACTTCTAGGTAAAACATTTGTTAGTAATTTGTTATTAATTCATTTACTTATAATTTATCAATTTACTAACTCATACATAATTGAATTATGTATACATTTTAAAAATCACAATCTTCACACTGGGTAAAATATTTGTTATTATAATTAAGGCCATAATCTAGCAGCCTTAGTAAATATGATGAAAAATTTTTTTTGTCTCATTTATGTTCCATGCTTTGCAGAATTTCCAGTGGAATCAGAGAAATGTTGGAAATACAAATCATCAAGGTAAAGCATTGCTTGTTTCTATGTTCTTATGCATTCCTATTATTATTACAATTAATCACAACAAACATATTTAAATAATCAAGTTTTTATTGGCCATCACTGGAGTAAGATTTTCACTGCTAGAATCTGAACGTAAGATTATTCCCTGATGTTTGCACATCAGATTGAGGATCCAGGATGTCTTTGGGGTCGAGTTCTTAAAGGACCAGGCATTCAGCCCGACAGTCCAGAGGAATACGACAACCTGAGGGTTAAAATGAACCTTTTCTACCATGAGTTTGACCTGGATGTACAAAAACTAAAGCCTGCTGAAGTAAAGGAGGGACTGGTACACATGATTTCTGTTATAAATCTGCATATTTTGTTCCTATCTGACGTTTATCTGTGTTTTAACTCGGTTTAGGGTGGTAAGCAAAGTTTAATTGTATATATTTTACGCAGGTGTGTGTGGTGTTCTGTCCTGTTCTGAAGAGTTGGTGTCGGGTCGTGGTGGAGTCGCTCTTTCAGGGAACAGTGGGCAGCCAGGCCTTGTGCTTTTTAGTAGACTATGGAGATCGCATCAGTGTCAGAACAGACGAGTATAAAACATTTCCCTTCTTCCGAGTGTGCAATAAGAAATCATACTGGTTATCGAGTTGTTATTTAGAAAAATCCCTTCTAAAAAATCTGTCAAATTTAAAAAAAAAAAATTGTCATAATTTCAAACCTTACTTTGTTTTGGCAGAACATAGAGGATGTTTTGAAAAATGTTGGTTAAGGGAAAGCATTGTTCCCGATTTACTTGTTTGGAGTCAATACTATAGTCAATGGTTCCTAACTATTTTACTAACATTCTCCAAAATATCTTCTTTTGTGTTTTGCAGAAGAAAAAGTCATACAGGTTTGAAATGACAAGAGGGATATAATTAGGGCTCTAGACTGCAACCAAGTGATTGCATTTTGCGACTTTTTGTCAAGCCAATACCACCAGTTTTTGGTTCATTGGTGCATCTTAGAATCTGTTACAAATTGCATATTAGAAATGTAATGCAAAGAAATGTTATATTTTACAAGTGGCATGTACTACTTTTTGTCTCTCCTCTTTAATTAATCCGTCAGTCACAATGCAAAGCTCTTTATAACAATCAGATTTATGATATTACAGTTCTGGAGGGTGACTAAAAATTATACAAAGGTTCAATTTGGATAGTGTGAGAACAGTGTAAGTGTTAGACTGAAATGCAAAATATTTTTCATTTGTGATTCCTTAAAGACCACATCCCAAATTTTAGTCTAGAGCCCTGATTATAGTAAATTACAGAATTTTTGTGTGAACTATTGAACTTTAGCTTAAAGTGAAAGTCGTAGTTTGGGCAACTTGCTTGTTGGAATAACATGATGCAAATGGCATAAACTTTGTTTCATGTCTCAGTGTGAGAACTCCTCTTGAGAAGTTCATGCAGCTTCCCTTCAGAGTGAGACGCTTTAAACTGGATGGAATCCGTCCTATGACACTAAAAGTGTCTATATCCAATGAGAGGGCTCAGCTTGTGTAAGTAACCTCCAAGCCTGCTTCAAGACACCTGTCCTGACCAATACACAAGCCAATGAACCCCACACCTGTCATGAATCACTGCTCAGTTATATAAATATGTGTGAATTTAGATTGTGTGCACATTGTCAAAGAGACTATGTAAGTGCAGACATGCGTATCTCAGACTGAATGAGTGGCACATGGAGTTTACAGTGTGTGTGAACTCATGAACTTCCTCTTCAAACTGCTCGGTTTACTTACTTCACAAGCATGTTTCAGTGAACCCATCATCAACATATACAAATAGGTTTTTGTGACGTTTTACATTAAATATTAATATTCAGTCACCTTATTCTGTCTTAGTCCTTCTTTAGTGTGGGACAGCTCTGCCACAAAATACCTTCATAATCTTTTACAAGGTAAGTTTGTATGATGTCATTACAGTCATGTTTCTGAACAATTTGATGTATCATGTGAAGTTCTGGTTGTTTCAGTGTCCACTCTTGTTGAAGCCACTCTGTGTGAAACTCAGGCCAACTGCTCTTCAATTGAACTCTATCTGACTATAAACAACACAAAGGTACAAAGTGTATTCACAACATTATGTTTCCCATTTCATAACTTATTCAACTATATCTGTCCTTAGTAATTCAAATTGTGTTTAATAAATCTTAATATTATAAAGTAGGTTTTCCCTCTATAATAGTTGATGGGGGTCAAATAACTAGTTGGTTTCAAGTTTTCTTCCAAATATCTCTTTCTGTGTGAATCAGAACCAATATAAAAATAAGCAGAATTTGAACAGATAAAAGGTGAATAAATAAAGACAGATTTTTAATTATTTTCGTCAACTTTCCCTTTCAGATCTGTGTGAACCATGAGCTGGTGGTGAAGAGATTTGCATGTTTCTTGAGTGAGACGTCCAGCAGGTTGAAACGGGATGGACACCATGCCCCTGTCAGTCTGGCATGGGACATCTACTCCAGCCCTCATCAGCTCATAGAGATGAATGGCTGCTGTCCGGTCAAAGCTCCACCTGCAGAAATATTCATCAGGAAAGAGAAGAAAGAAGAACCAGAGACAGGTCTGGCTTATCTGAGATCATAGATGTCCAATAGAAAGAACTCCCTTTGTTTCAGTTCAGTTGAAACAACTAATGTAAAAACAAACTAGTCTAAAATAACTGGTGGATATTACCGGTAAAGTTTGAAACACTTAATTCTTCACATAAAAAGTTTTCTGGGCACCATAATTTTTTTACTGGCGGGGAAATTGTTAAAGGAAAATCTATATGTGCAGACTATCAGAGTGTGGTCAAAGGTCTACAAATAGAAGTAAAACAACTACAACCCCAACACTGGACTCAAGCAAATATATACAAAAGTTCTTTTACAGTTTTTTTAATTCTCTTATATCAAAACTTCTGTTCTTATTTTAAGTATTTACTAGACATTAAACTCATCTTAATGATTATCCTTCAGAAAGTGGTCAACATACGCCAACAGCGTTGAAGCAAACACTCAGGCCATCCTTGATCAACCTTGATGGATTTCCTGAGCTGAGTCACAACAATGGATCATATACTGTAAGTGGTTCTTAAATGTATGTATGCATCTGTTAGTTCACTGGGTAACATCTCTGTGTTTTGATTCAGATTGGTAGAGGCTGGCGCATCAGAGCTGAGGCCACTGACATCTGCAAAGACGAACCTAAAGCAAGACTGCAGTAAGTTCCCTTTCTGTCGGTCTCTCGACGTTGTGTCGAAGAACGACAGTATGGGGTTCGCTCTTGAGAACCAATCGACTCTGACTTTGTTTAAAAGGCCAATGAAATTTGGCGAATGAAATTTGCATGCCATGCCCCGCCCCGGACATCCGGGTATAAAAGGGGAGACGGCGTGCTCATTCATTACCTTTTGTTCTTCGGAACCTGGCGGATGACTTCGAGTCTGAAGCAAGAATCGACTTCTGGCGATCATCTTCCTGCTGGTGTCACGACGCGGTTTGCAGCGGACTGTCCATCTTCGACTCCCCTGAGCGTCCAGCAGAAGACAGAGAGTGTCTTCTCTTTCTTAAAAGAGCAAATTCTAACAGCGTGTTGCCTCATGGCGCATAGCTGTTCCCTTGGTTGCGGCAAGCTTGTCCTAGATGGGGACACCCATGATGCCTGCCTCGTGTATTTGGGTCTCCAGCACGCTGAGGCGGCATTTATGGGACCGACCTGCCCGCATTGCGAGCAGATGTCGATCAAGACGTTGCGGTTACGGGTGGCTTCTTTCCTTGGAGAGCGAGCCACCATTTCGTCAGCTCCTTGCGGATCGTTGGCTGCGGCTACGGCACGGTCGGCGGTCTCGAGGAGCGGCGTCCGTGATTACGAGGGCTCTATGGATGTCACCCCGTCAGCCTCTGGCTCGCGGAGCATCCATACCTCGGCACGCTCGTCTACCCCATCAGCGAGAGACGGTACGCTGTCTCTCGCTTCCTCCCGGGATGAGGACGAGCTGTCTGTCGCAGCATCGGAGGGTGACCTGCTAGCCTCGGATTCGGAGGACATCCTGGAGCTTCCGCCTCTGGCAGGTAAGTCCCGGGATGATTCGGATCCTGAGATGGCGGCCATGCTTTCCCGGGCCGCCGTGAGCATTGGGCTTCAGTGTACGGCCCCGCCGTCACCCCAACGTTCGCGGCTGGACGCATGGTACCTGGGATCCGGGCGGGGTTCAAAGCCACGCCCGATCCCGGTGCCATTTTTTCCGGAAGTGCACGAAGAGATCACGAAGTCGTGGAATGCGCCGCTTTCGGCGCGTACACGGCAGACGGGTTCTTCCACCCTCACTTCCCTCGATGGGGGGGCAGCAAGGGGTTACGTTGACATACCCCAGGTGGAGCGGGCTGTTGCGGTGCACTTGTGCCCTCAGACCGCTTCTACCTGGAGGGGTCAGCCGAAACTTCCTGGACAGGCTGCTTCCTCGCTCCATGCCATGGCCATCCTGCAGGTCCACCAGGCCAAGGCTCTTAAGGAGCTAGACGAGGGAAGTTCTGACCCCGCAGTTCTGCAGGAGCTGCGCACTGCGACTGACCTGGCCCTCCGGGCCACGAAGGTTACGGCGCGTGCCCTGGGTCGGACGATGTCCACTTTGGTGGTCCAAGAGAGACACCTCTGGCTGAACCTTGCGCAAATGCGTGAGGCCGAGAAAGCCCGCTTTCTCGATGCCCCCATTGCGCAGGGTGGGTTGTTTGGAGACACGGTGGAGAGCTTCTCTGAGCAGTTTTCCGCCGTGCAGAAGCAGACGGAGGCTATCAAGCATATCCTCCCTCGCCGCAGCCAGGCCGCCCCCGTGCCGTCTAGGCTCCGTGCATCGTCCGCTCCCAAACGATCTCGCCCCTCCCAACCGACCACTCCGGTTGTATCTCCCCCTGAGGCGGCGACCCGGAGATCGGCGACCCGGAGGAGAGCGACTCCTCCCAGTCAGCAACCACCCCGCAGGAAGCGCGGGAAGCGGACCTGACGGGAGGCAACCAGCGGAGGAGACACCACCATGCCCGGCCCAGGACATTCCATCTCCAAAGTGGCCGGTGCGGGACGGTCCTGCCACGTCCCAACTCGTGCCGGGCCCTTTTCAGGGCCTGGCGCCCACTTCCTCTCAAAAAGAGCTGTTTCCTCCTCTGGTTTTAAAACTCAACCGCTATCACTCTCCGAGCGACGGTGTACGGTTGCAAGACGTTTCGTCAGTCCGACCCCACGTTGCGTCAACCCGACCCAACACTGCGTCACGACTAGACGTTGCGTCACATCGGCGGAATTGCAGTCAGACACTCTCTCAAATAGACGGTGTGCTACACTGCAAATCCCACAGGCAGGTAAGTACTCGGGACAGCAAGCCCCTAGGGGATCCGTCCCCAGGCAGAGCGGCTGTCCTGAGAGCCACAGAACCCCCCTCCATGGAGATGGTGAAGGAGATCGTTCCTCTGGTCCCGCTGGCCCAACGACTGCACGCATGGTCCATGCTAGGCAGACCGGGGCGGTGGCTAGACCGAACGATCCGTCTCGGCTATGCGATCCAGTTCGCCAGACACCCTCCCAAATTTCGGGGAATCCTTCAGACCTCGGTACGAGGGAAGGATTCCGCCGTTCTTCGGGCAGAGGTGGCGACTCTTTTGGCAAAAGAAGCGATCGAACCCGTTCCCATGGCCGAGATGTCGTCGGGCTTCTACAGCCCGTACTTCATTGTCCCCAAGAGAGGTGGAGGGCTGCGCCCAATTCTGGACCTGCGTTCACTGAACAGGTGTCTATACAGACTTCCGTTCAGAATGCTAACACAGAAGCGCATCCTCGAGTCTGTCAGACACGAGGATTGGTTCGTGGCGATCGACCTGAAGGACGCGTACTTTCACGTCTCGATACTTCCTCGGCACAGACCGTTCCTACGGTTCGCCTTCGAAGGTCGGGCGTACCAGTACAAAGTCCTGCCCTTCGGGCTGTCCCTATCTCCCCGCGTCTTCACGAAGGTCGCGGAAGCCGCACTATCCCCCCTCAGAGAGCAGGGCGTGCGTGTACTAAACTATCTCGACGACTGGCTTATCTTGGCTCACTCGCGAGATCTAGTATGTACACACAGGGACTTGGTGCTTCAGCACCTAAACCGATTGGGTTTACAGGTCAACCGGGAGAAGAGCAAGCTCGCCCCAGTGCAGAGCATCTCTTATCTCGGTATGGAACTAGACTCTGTCACCATGTTGGCACGACTCACGGAAGAGCGTGCCCAAGCCTTGCTGCGAAGCCTGAGCAAGCTCAGGCGTCCAGTGGTCTCCCTGAAATATTTTCAGAGGCTCCTGGGGCATATGGCATCCACGACTGGGGTTATCCCACTCGGGTTGATGCACATGCGACCACTTCAGCATTGGCTTCAGAGTCGGGTTCCGAGGAGCGCGTGGCGCACAGGCACCAGGCGGATTGCCATCACGCCTCAGTGTCGGAGCACCCTGGCCCCATGGTCCTCCGGGACCTTTTTACGAGCGGGAGTACCCCTCGGACAGGTTTCGAGGCGCGTTGTGGTGACAACGGACGCCTCCCTGTTGGGCTGGGGAGCAGTGTGCAACGGGCATACAGCTTCGGGTCGATGGACGGGTCCCCGACTGTACTGGCATATCAACTGCCTGGAGTTGTTAGCGGTCATGCTCGCCCTCAGGAGGTTTCTACCTCTAGTGAGAGGCAAGCATGTGCTGATCCGCTCCGACAGCAGGGCCGCGATAGCGTACATCAACCGCCAAGGCGGGATGCGCTCGCGCCGCTTGTCACAACTTGCCCGACGCCTCCTCCTCTGGAGTCAGCAGAAAATAAGATCTCTGCGAGCCGTATTTCTCCCAGGCTACCTGAATCAGACAGCCGACGCGCTCTCTCGTCAGACGCCGCCTCGAGGAGAATGGCGACTCCATCCTGGGACGATCCGGCTGATATGGGAAATGTTTGGTCAGGCACAGGTGGACCTGTTTGCCTCGCCAGACAACACCCATTGCCCCCTGTGGTACTCCTTGACCGAGGGTTCCCTCGGCACGGATGCCCTAGCGCACAGCTGGCCCCGGGACAAGTGGAAGTACGCCTTCCCCCCAGTGAGCCTTCTTGCACAGGTCCTGTGCAAGGTCAGGGTCGAGGAACACCAGGTCCTGTTAATTGCGCCATACTGGCCCAACCAGGCTTGGTTCGCAGAGCTAATACCTCTAGCGATAGCTCCCCCCTGGCCCATTCCCCTGCGGAAGGACCTTCTGTCCCAGGGGAAGGGTACGGTATGGCACCCACGACCAGACCTCTGGAACCTCCATGTCTGGTCCCTGGACGGGACGAGGAGATCCTGAACGAATTACCTCCGGCGGTGGCGGACACAATTGTTCAGGCGAGGGCACCAACCACGAGGCGTTTATACGCTGCAAAGTGGCGCATCTTCTCGTCCTGGTGCTCTTCACATGGTGAAGAGCCCGGAGCATGTGCGATCAGTGCAGTGCTGTCCTTTCTCCAGGAGAAACTAGAGGACAGCCTTTCGCCATCTACGCTCAGGGTATATGTTGCCGCGATTGCCGCACACCATGAGCTGGTGGAGGGTAAGTCTCTCGGACAGCACAGCCTGGTCACAAGGTTCCTCAGGGGTGCGAGGCGGGTTAATCCCCCGCGTCCGCGCTCCATACCCTCTTGGGATCTCGATGTGGTCCTAGCGGGCCTTTCCGAGACTCCTTTCGAGCCCCTAGTAGAGTCTGACCTTCCTCGTCTCACGGGGAAGACAGCACTCCTAGTAGCGCTCGCCTCTATCAAGAGGGTAGGGGACCTACATGCACTCTCCATGTCCGACGAGTGCCTACAGTTCGGGCCGAATAACTCTCACGTTATCCTGAGACCCCGACCCGGCTACGTGCCCAAAGTTCCTACCACCCCCTTTCGGGATCAGGTAGTGAACCTGCAGGCGCTCCCCACAGGGGAGGAAGACCCAACTCCTTCAGTGCTGTGTCCGGTACGAGCGTTACGCTTCTACCTGGAACGCACGCAGAGCTTCAGGAGCTCTGAGCAGCTTTTTGTCTGTTATGGAGGTCAGCAAAGAGGGAGAGCTGTCTCCAAACAGAGATTGGCACACTGGATCGTGGATGCCATTTCCATGGCTTACCGATGCCAGAACCTGCCATGCCCGCTCGCAGTGAGGGCTCACTCTACTAGGGGTGTAGCCTCCTCGTGGGCTTTGGCTCAGGGCGCCTCTCTGGCAGACATCTGCACAGCTGCGGGTTGGGCTACGTCCAACACCTTTGCAAGGTTTTATAACCTCAGGGTGGAACCAGTATCAGCTCGGGTTTTACGCAGGTAGAACTAGCCACTGGCCGGGCGTACGCCTGCGAAAGAGCCTTCTTCCCTTTTCAGGTGAGTTCAGTGCTCTAATCTACCTCTCTACTTCCCCTACAGGCGAGTATAGGTAACCTAATTCCATCACTCAGCACCTCCATGGTAACAGGCCGGGCGGAGCGGACCTTGTAACCAGGCTGAACATCGGAGTGAGCTGCCCCTTTTCAGGTGAGCCCCTTTCTTCAGCCAGTGCTCCGTACGTAGTGGCTCCCCCACTCAGGGGTGGCCCCGTATGATGTAATTCCTTCACCAGAATTCCCCATTAGGTGAATGTGTGATCTCCCTCACGTGGTGCTCCCAAAATACAGGTAGCAATGCACACTAATTTTTTCCATGAGTTCTGCCCTTATCAGGTGAGACCATTGGTACATCTCCACATGTTAACCTCCCTACGGTAGGATGTGGCCTCCGTAACGCACTCCCTCCTTGAAGGGGCCACGTTTCCCAGTGCAGTTCACGGTCGGGCGGCTATCTCGCTGTAGAGATAGGAAGGCCGTCGCCCGTGGAGACCGGTGGTAAGTTACCTCTCACCTTTTTGTCAAAAAGCTCTGGGACGTGTTACCATTTCCCCACTGGAAGGTTACGCTCTCGCGTAGAAGCACAGACCGTTGGACCCGCTCGAGCCTGTCAGGGTCGCTCCGCTAGAGATCGTGACGCAGCACAGCGACGTGGCGTGTTACATAGGAACCCCATACTGTCGTTCTTCGACACAACGTCGAGAGACCGACAGAAAGGGAACGTCTAGGTTACTATTGTAACCCCGGTTCCCTGATGGAGGGAACGAGACGTTGTGTCCTTTCGTGCCACGTCGCTGTGCTGCTCGCTGCAGCGATCGTGAGTCATCCTTACGTTCCTCAGCACAAAAGGTAATGAATGAGCACGCCGTCTCCCCTTTTATACCCGGATGTCCGGGGCGGGGCATGGCATGCAAATTTCATTCGCCAAATTTCATTGGCCTTTTAAACAAAGTCAGAGTCGATTGGTTCTCAAGAGCGAACCCCATACTGTCGTTCTTCGACACAACGTCTCGTTCCCTCCATCAGGGAACCGGGGTTACAATAGTAACCTAGACGATTTTCCCATAGCTTAATTTGCCATTTCGGAAAGATTTTGACAGGCATTGCCATGTATCTTGGGGATAAATACATTAGTACCACACAATGCTGAAAAACTATGTAAATTACTACAGTCTCCATATAGGAATTGGTGGTTTAAGGAGCTAGCGATTTTTAAATGCCAATGTGTTTTACGTCATAATAATAATAATGATTTATTTTGTCGCTGTTGACTTTTTCCTCGTTTTGAATAATGAAATTGTATTTTATTGATTGTGGATGCAAAGTTGTGTTGTCTGTTTTGTTCTTTTCTAACAGATACAAGATGTTTCTAGACAGCATTTTACCTTCGAAACAAATTCTTAAAGTAAGCATGTGCATCAGCGATAATAATAATCTGATCAAGTAAGATGTCTTTTCTCAACCTTAGAATTATATGGTTCCATCCGACATTTTTGTCAAGATTGAGTTATTCACATCTTTATATTCTGTTACAATTTATTTACCTTATTCCATGTTTTTTTATTGTAAATATGTACATTTTAGGACTTTCTTATAGAAAATAAAAGGTTTCATCTGCAAATCTAATCATAATTTAATTATGCAAGATTCTAATTGTTCAATCAGTGCTCTGAATGCACGGCCTATCAGGGTCCTGCTTTCTTCGTCATGTGACCGGGCTCATTAGCGACAGAGGGAAATATAAATTACCGTGCAACGCAAAACAATGATGTTTAACTTGAACAGGAATAAGCGTCCTAAAATGTGAACAGTGTCATAAACATTTATATTGAGTGTGAATGTGATTTTTTTTTTACAGATTATTACAACTATTATGTTTTAAAAAAAATAATCTTATTCTTTAATAACAATATTCTTTTCTAAATATTTTATATTTATTGGAACTGGTCTGTTTATGTTTGAATGGTGCAATTAACTGTTTGTTTTGTATCTTGCTTATGTTTTCAGTTTGATACAGAGAGGCAGAGCAGTCCAGATGTAACAGATAGTGAGAACAGTTCTTTATCATCACCAGATACAGTTGAAAGCCCATCACTGTTGTAAGAACACTTTACCCTGGACACTTTAAAGGAGGATTTGCACTTTTCTGCACCTGAGAAAAAGAACAATATAGCTATTAAGAATATTTTTTATATAAAAATAATAAATCAGACAAGACTGTATCATGAAATAAAGACATGTTAATTTTGTTTTATTTGTGTTCTAGTGGGAGTGGGGCTTCTGAACAGGAGGATAAAGCAGCTTTCTCAACAGAACCCAGTCTCGATGATCAGCTTGCCTGCTCGAAGTGGGTTTGACCTATGACAATCATTATGAAGTCAGCTTCACATTATAGCTCAAGAAAACTAACAATCTTCTTAGACAGAAAGCAGCTGTCTGATTCACATCTAAATGATCTTTAAATTTTTCTTGATTCTCTTTGTTTCTCCAACTCTGAGCTTGATAAACCACAGCGAGTTATGTCAACAGTTAAGCTTGCTTGTTTGTTATATATAAGGTTTTGTTTTTATAATTATGAACTTTTATAATATTTATAATGACAGACTTCTTCAATTCTTGAACCCTGAACCACTGCATCTAGATGAACATTTTGGTACCAGAGTAAGAATCTCATTTCTTTTTATTTCAAATATATTTTCCATTTGTCACATAACGCCAAATTATTGTTTGGCTTGACAGGTCATGCAGTCTCATCCAGGTCACGCTGGAGTTTTAGTGCACTCAGGTCTTCCTGTGAACCCCTGCAGTAGTCTGACACAAGCTCCCATCAGTGAACAATTCAGAAAGGTCCGGTCATGACTGTTTTTAATGGCAGACCTCTATCTTGATCTACCTTAAAGTAATAGGTTACCAAAAAAATTAACATTTGGTCATAACACATTTATTCAACCATAGTTTTTCTCATTTTAAACCTGTATGACTTACATAAAAGAAGATATTTTGAAAAGTGTTGTACTGGCAACAATTGACATGCATTGGTTTTGTGTTTTTACAATGCGAAGTTAATGGTTCCAACTGTTGTTTGGTTCTAGACATTTTCAAAATTTCTTCTTTTCTGCGGAACAACTAGTAATGAAGGCTTGAAATTTCAAAAGATGAGTAAATAATGACAGAATTTTCATTCTCTGGTGAACTGTGATTCCTTTAATGCATGCTTTTGAACAGTGGAATATTTAATTCAAACTTATTGTGATTTATGTTTGGTCGAACATTTTAGTTCCTGTTGTGGAAGAAGTACAGCGGGCCAAATGTGGGCGAGAGTTACTGCTGGCCATTTGTGGCCCGGGGTTATGACACGGTTCTGGTGTCACACAGTGGTGACAGTCCTCTTTCATACATCCCTCCTCTGGTCATGCACCTACAGTTGGTTTCTGCTGTGTCCAACATAGCTGCCCGCACCGGGGTGAGAATCACTGTACAGATATTTGAAAGGATACACATAGTATCCTGAAGTTTTCTCTTTCTGACTTTTAAATAAAGATTACGATTCTCAAAACGCAGTCCTTCCCATGATTCATTCCAGACTCTACTGTAACTTCAGTTTTTGTTATGTCTGTCTGCAGCCGATAGCAGTGATCCTTTGTCCAGGCTGGGAGAAGGTTCAAACCGTGTTGGATCTGCTAGAGGAAAGTAAAGCAACTTATCAGCTCCATCCCACCAGCGTGCTTCTGGGCGTGGACCAGGACGAGCCGAAAAAGATCAAGATCCAGAGAAACTGTAAGGATCGGTTTTAAGATCTTGTCTATAGGAGACAAATGGGTTTTTAAAGTTGTTTTTGTGTGTTATGAAGGTCAGTTGCTTGTGACAACACCATTCACCATGATGAGACTACTGGACGCTCAGTGCTTCTTGTTCCTGAGACTCTGCCATCTCGTGCTGGATGAGGTTGATGTCCTCTATTCACAGGCGCCTGAACAGGTGAGAGTAAACAGAACTCGCACAAAGAAAATCAAAGAAATAATGTTTTTAAAATCCGTGTGTATGTGAAGCTGGCAGTGGTCTTAAAGCACTTCAAGAAAGTAGTGTCAGCAGAAGAACGAGCCTCTTGCCCCAGACAGATCATCGCTGCAGGGAGTCGCTGGTGTGCCGGGATGGAAGGTCTGGTCAAGGATTACATGATATATCCTTCTGTTGTCATAAGCGTGACGGAGGAGGCTGCACTGTACGCCAATGTACATCAGGTTAGTTTACTTTATTGTCCCTGGGTCAGTTGCGGTCTAGTGGTTAGAGGGTCGGACTTGTAAGCAGAAGGTTGCGGGTTTAAATCCCGGTACCAGCAGAAAATGACTGAAGAGTCCTTGAGAAAGACATCTTACCCCTATTTGCTCTTCTGTTATGACTGCTACATAATACTGTACATTGCTTTGGATAAAAGTATCTGCTAAATGAATAAATGTAAATATAATGTGAAAAAATATTATATGCAAAATGTATTATCAAACTACAAACACTGTAAAAATGATTTCATGTGGCTAAGTAGATATCACAAAAAATAATTAGGAAAAAATATTATTTATGTTAACTTAATAAAAACTTTAAATGAAATAAAAGGATTTTTTGTTTAGTAAAAATATTAAAATAATGTATTACAAATCTGAAAAAGTTTGTTTCCCTAAGATGTACAAATATTTTTATGCACTGATAATAATATGTATTATTAACAAATATTCATAGTGTAACCTAAGTGGTGAGTTCTTATAGATTGATTTGAGTTAATCAGATTTTTCTTTTTTATATTTGCATATACTCAAAATTAAAACAGTTTATTAAATTAATTTAAAAGCTTTAAAATTCACTCAGTTTTGCTTGTGTGTATGTGTGTATTGTACAGACAGTTCAATTGTGCCTAGACTGTGATAAGATATCAGTGCTACTAAGCTCTCTAGACCTTCACCCCCCGAAACCCCAAAAGACCCTCATCATCACAAACTCGATCGAGGACACAGAGCATGTGTACAAGGTATCAACCAATGAGACCGTATTTGCATTTTGCGAGACCATTTGTTTGAAGACCCCATTGGGGGAAATATTTTTTTATTCTATGTTTGTTTTGGATTAATAGTCATTTTGTCCTGCAGGCTGTTGTCAACACTGCCGTGTTTACACTGAAAGCTCACGAAGATATGACGGACAAGTTTGACTTTGTGATTGATCAGTGGAGGAAGGACATCGGCCCTGGAACACAAGTGGTTCTTGGTATGTATACATTTTTATCTTACGTGAGTGATGTTAGTGTGTTTCATATATGATCTATTTTTAACTGCAACCTCTGGTTTCTGCTTCTAGTTACCACCAATGATTGTCTTAAAGCTCTTGGAATCAGGGACGCCACATGTGTGGTGCATTATGGGTTTCCCAGCTCCCCCAAGCTCTTCGGCAGCCGACTCTTTTGCATGTCTGAAAATTTCAGATACCTCATAGAGGTAGCTAAAGCTTGTGCATCATGGTCTGTTTGATACACATTGATGTGAAGCTTCTTGACTCTCCTTTATAACTCCCCGCACAGGATCGAGTAGAGAGCTCTTGTCCAGTGGCCAAGTCTGTTCTGCTTCTGTCAGAGCAGAACGCCCGTCACGTATGTGGTGTGTTGAAGTACCTGAGGAGAGCGGGAGCTCTTCTGCCTCCTGAACTCCTGCAGTTTGCTCTGGGTGTCCAACAAGCCAAAGAGGAACAAAAAGCAAACAGACCCCTTTGCTGCTCTCTCAAGAGCTTCGGCCTCTGCAGGTATCCTAGACATGACAGAGTGATCAAATATTTTACATTGACATTTTTAGGTAATTCTTGTTTTCTAAAGCCACTTGATAAATTGCTGATAAAATGCTTCTTGTAAAGAGATGTGGACAGGATATTCGTTATAAAATCAAGTGTTTCATGGGGTAGTGCCACCTGAATAATGACTTTCTTCTGTAGAACATAAAATAAGATATTTCGTAGAATGTTTGTATTTTATGGTTTTGTGTTTATACCATAAAAGTGCCACTGCTATTCAATTACCAACAGGTTTCAAAATATCTTCCTTGGAGCTCTGCAGAAGAGGATATAAATACTCACCCTATACACTAAAATATAAATCAGTGCAAACAGATGCCATATTCCAACAGAATTTTTTTTCATTTATAGAGACAACACAGTTTGCCCAGACAGACACACGATCAGCAAAACAATGGACCATCCGCTGCACCCTGACTCTGGATCAGTCATGGTGAGATTATAAAGCTTTATCTTATGTTTTAATATTAATTTACTATACATGTTTTAGATAACAACATTAGTTCCTTGACAATTCACTGCTTTTGGAGTGTGTATGGGATTCAGTTTCATCTTGATTTTGACTATTTTAAGGTTTTGCCTCTGTACATCAAGACGGCGAATGTTTATTTCGGTCGTATCGTGAACCAGAAGAACGATGCTTTCAAGATTCTTGCGGATCAGATGAAGACACTCTACAACAGTGAGAAACGCTGTGCCGTGGAGGTCGTGTTGGGAGAACTGTACGCCATTCAAGAGGAGGATCAATACCACAGGTTATAATACAGACTCTCAAACCGAATTAATCTATGGGTTCCCACTGGTATCTTTCAATTTGTAATCCAATGTGAACACATCGTTTAATATTAAAATATGCATTACTTTCCACATTAGCCAGTTAACAAGTGTGTTATATTTGTTTAAATATGTATCCTTTTTTGAGACTACTTAGGTTTTTGCAGTATTACATTTCTTAAACAGTACATGCATAGGCAGCTTGTAACGCACCAAATAATGGAAAAAATTAATTTGAACCATAAACCCTTCATAAACCTTTCAACAGGTTATAGCACTGACTCCCTGTGTTATCTGCAAAAGTACACTGGTGACATCTAGTGTGTATGACTGGTATATATATTGTGTGCTTGTATATTCACCTCAGGGTGCGTGTGACTGAGGTCCCAGATAAAGAAGAACGTCTGTTCAGCAGTGTCAACGCATACTTCATAGATGAGGGGCGCACACAGGAAGTGAAGTCACACCAGCTTCTCCAGCTTCCTCCTCAATTCCAGGATTTGCCAGAGCAGGCGGTGGAGTTCATTCTCTGCAGGGCTCAACCTATAGACGGAGACGTTGACTGGAACCCAAAGGTCTGGAGAATAGACTCCTCAGTCCATTCGTGCCATATTTACATCAGCCGTTGTGTAATAATGTCTTTATTCAGGTCACCAGAGCAATTAGTCAGAAAATTAAAGGAAAGTTGCATCAGGCCAAAGTGGTGATGTGTGTAGGCAATACCGTGTGGATTGATCCAATGGTAAGCTTTTGATCCCCAGTCATCTACAGTGGTTAAAATAGCAATTGTTAACTTAATAACTTTATCCGAACCTCTTGCGTTAAGGTAACATTAGAATAAGTAAAGTCTGTCTTTCCATCAAGGTTCTCATGATCCGTGTGCCAGGCTTGAAGACTTACATTAATGAGTATAATGTCCACGCTGAGATCTTGGCCTCTGGGTTCGGTGTCAATAACCCTCAACACTTGGAGCTGCTGAGGACGGTTTTTCATGAACAAGAGAACTCCGAGACACTGGTTCAACACCAGAATGACAGGTTAAACAATGCTGGATCTTATTCACTGCTGACCTTGACCTCACAGACCTTGACCTGTATTTTTTTGTTTGGCCTTCCAGATTTGATGCGTCCTTGGTGTCCTTACAGCAGATTTATCGTAACTCCGAAGAGCTTTGTGTGGCACGTCCTGCAGTTTGTCATGAAAGCTCTAGCGACGCTGATGTAAGAAACTCTTCAGAGGATAACATGAAGATCTCAAGGTTTGTAGCAGCGATTTCTACATTTGTAGGTGTTTTTTAATAGGATTTTAAAGAGGTTTCGTCAAGAAGACTGTTACTTTTCTTTTTTAACTATTTACCCTTTGGTAAGTTAAGTATACTTTACCCAAAATTTCATGGTGGCAATATTTATGCACCCTTTGAGTCGTGTATACATCTAGTTTTGCTGTTTAACACAGAAGACTATATTCTTAAAAATAAGAAATCTATCCGTTGTGGGGCACTTTTGACTCACATAGGGGGTAATTCCAATTTTCAAAAATTAAATACATTTTTTTAATAAATTAATTGAACATTTATTTACCCCACCACAGATTTCAATCCACATTATTGTACATACCAACATAAAGCCTTTATGCAGCATGTAAACCTGATCATGAATAATTTTGTTAGTGCCTATTTTATATAATTTTGATATTCACTTTAATTAAATTTAAATTGCAGTTGGATTTTATTCTAGAAAAAAGAAAATGCTGTTTTTACAGAACCAGTATGGCTACTGTTTTTTTGATAATCCCTTTTGACATAGTGATTTAACAATATTTTCAAATTTACATATGCGTTTGAGTGGCAAGTGAAGGTTAGGCGGACATTTCAATGTGAAACTATGGCCAGGCAAATAAATTAATAAATTTGTTTTCTAATAATATAAGTAATGGTACCAGTAATTAGTAATATTAATAAAATAAGACTGCATATAGGGGCCTGTGTCTGAACACACTGAATACAGAAATCAGTCACGTGTGAAATAATGTAAAAAACAATCGCAAGGGCTCGAAAATACGCAGCAATACATGCCAAAATTGTAAAAATGAACAGGAATGATTGATACGACAATATAATTATGTATTTAATGCCTCAGATACAAACTCTGACATTACATGTGAGCAAATTCCTACAAAATCATTGTGTGCGTATGTGTGAGAAATTAGGTTGATTTGTTTATTGTAAGTGTCATTTTCTTACAAAGTGTGAATGAGACATGCACATGGATACATGGACAACATTATAGAGAATCTTTGTTTTTTAAAACGTTCACATTTGTACTCACTGTAATCCATAACCTGATTCATTTAGTTATGATTACATTTATGAGCAAATTAGAAAACTATTGCATTACCCCGCCCCTCACTCAACAAAATTGTGGATCTTTAATCTCTTGGGCTGATGATTTGGCGATCTTTGCCCAAAACCATATATATCAAATATTCTTTAGTTATCTCCTGGACATTGTGTTAGTGACAGACACTATTAGAAAACCTTACACTTTGAATAATGACACCATGTTGAATAACACACATGCATAATATATAGTGTGCAACTTGGACATATTTCTTCTTTACAATACATTTGTAGTACTTCACTGCAGTCTATAAAACTTCCACTGCCCATGGCACTCTACAGAGGAGAACACTCTGCTGCACGTTTCATAGTTTTGATGATTACTTCAGAGGGAAATCAGAGGTTTATGGTTGCCTGTAAACAGTGTCAATCCTGCAAGGGATCAATCCAGATCCCTGACAGTCACAGTCACTGTGTTTTCTGTCAGGGCCTCACCCATGCAGAAGAAGCTCTGTGTGGCTCTGACTGCCCTCACTGCGAGAATATGACAGTCGGAATCCTTCACATCTGTCTTTTTGTTGTAAAGTGTGTGCCTTTGACACGTTTGCTTCCATCCCCCGCCACTGTCGATTTGTGGGGAATAAAGCTGTGTCATCCAGAGGACAAGTTCTCGCCTTACCAGTTCCTTTACAGAGCCCTGCCCTTTCCCATCCTTAGGTATAAGTTAAACTCTCTCCTTCGGGGCATCAGAGGATAGTTTTGAGTATGATGGCAAGTCTACAGCTCCATCAGATATTGCTGGCTCAGAGCAAGTCTTCGTTTTAGATGGTGGATCAGGAGCTTCTCTGTATTTTGACAAAAGCCATTGAGTATCTTGCCCTGGAGTGGTCTGTCTCGGAACCTAACAAGAGCCATAGCAGGTCTTTCATTCCGAGGCCGGCTCCATTCTTTCCTAAGGTTCTTCAGGAGCTTTCTAAAACATGGAAATCTCCACAATCAGCCCATGCTGTCACATCTGGCCCTGAGGTATTAAGGAAGGTTGATGGCTTTTTTTGGGTTAAAGGTTTGGGGCTATGAGAAGCTTCATCTAATTTAGGAAGCCATCGCCCACAACCTCTGCCCCGTCTACTGCATCGCTTCCTTCCAAGCATTGTCGGACCGCAGCTCGAATGGCAAACAAAGCCTTTATAGCTGTAGGACAAACAGCAGCCGCCCTCCACACGATGGCGGTGTTGCAGGTTTACCAAACAAAGATGTTAAGGGACCTAGATGACAGAGGACCAAACTGGGAGGGCTTCAGAGAGTTAAGTAGGGTGACTCACTGTACACTTCAGGCTGTAAAAGCAACGGTACAGGCTATTGGATGTTCAATGGGTAGCGTTGTTGTCCTTAACCGTCATGTGGCTTACCCTTACTGAGCTTAAAGATGCTGAGAGGCGGGCACTTTTAGATGCTTCAGTTTGTGCTAGCGGACTCTTTGGTGATGCAGTGGACGCACTCTCGGATCCTTTTTTGGAAGCGAAAAACAGTCTGAGAGAGTAAGCCGCAATATTCTATAGTGTAGCATATCAGCATCCTATATAAGCACCAACCTATCTCCAATAAATAAGGACCCTATTATATCTTGACCCTGGACCCTAAGCACCCTGATATGTACGAAAGAAGCGCTGATGGGCACAGAAATCTATTGGTTGCAGGGAAATAAAAAAGAATTCTTTCTGTTTGAAATGCATTTTCTTTAATAAAAAAGTCAACAGTAATATACACTTAAAAATATAAATGTATGAGCCTTTCTTTGCCTCCAGCAGCCTGTTCTACCTTGGTTTATAAATTAAGCTATTGGGTCTGTGAAAGTAATGCTTTTTATCCAGTCTATGCATTCTAAGAGTAAATGACACCATCACAATTTGATAGTCATGTTTTTACACAATCTTATTGCAAATCATCTTTTAGGGCTACAGTAGAATCATGATGCTGAATTCCATTTAAGAAGTAACAATGTACACACTGCATGTAGATTAAAAAAAGGTAATGATGAAAACTCCTGCTAACCCTACCTATGGAGTTTGGTTTAATAGAAGTTTTAATAGAACATAAATGTTGCCATTTCTTTTCTGTTGCCTTAGTCACACGGCCTAGTAAACTGTGTCTACTGCATAACCACGAGTGACAGGCAGACATAATGCAAATCCAGTTACTTCCCTAATGAGTGGGTGACAACACGTTATAAAGTAACTTGATTCCCATGCCCTGGTTTGAGTAACCCATGACATCTGATTTCTGTAAAAGATGATAACTTTTGTAATTCAAAAGTCAAAAGTTGTAATTGGGTTTGTAATTCAAACAATATTAAAGGTACTAACACACAATTCTAACACCCATTCTTTTCTTAAGTATCAGGTAGTATTGTTAGAGAACGGTGCAAAACAATGTTTAGTGTAATGCAATGCAAGTCAACTATGAGAAAAGTGTCTGACGAATACATAGATATAAATGTAAGTTATTAATATATTGGACCTGGTCTGTTGCCATTGTTTCAAACCGACCCAAAAAATGCCCTAGACAATGAAAAAGCAGCTGATGCATTGTCATATTTAACAATACTGTCATTATAAATTTCCATTACAAATGTTATATGCTTTAGCCAATTCCGTCTCATGGTATTTCTGTAATGTTTTTAGCCCGTCTCACCTGAACACATCTTCAAACCAATCCAGACCAATCAGCCCTGAAACAGGTGGGTTTACCCAATTCAATTCACAAAGTTAATTAAATGATTCTATATAACCTAAAGGAAAACTTTTTTCACAATTAGATCATTTTTTAAACAATGATGAAGTCCTGAATGTCAAGAAACAGTATACGCCTGCCATTGTCTCATTCCAGCCAAACAGGTAAGTTATGATTGTTTGGTGTTTCTTAGAAGTTATTCCCACACCAAGCGCAAAACTTCACGCAACAGAGTGTCTTCACATGTCCGTACCCTTCAACCTGTAGAAAAAAAAGCCCTTTGCTCCAATATTTCATTAAAGTTGTGTTATTCACATTGCATACCATGTAGGCTGAATTTGCGTCTATTCATGTCTTTACACTGACTATGTGCAAATCCTTTAGTATACATTTGGTGTAAGTAACAAGTTATTAATATATGTTAAACTGCATCTGTTTAGTTTTCATCCACAGGTCAAATGGTTTCAGAGAGGCGAGGTGATAACAGTCTGTGTTAAACTTATCAATCCAGTGATGCAGAAGTGTGAATTTTTCCCTGACAGTGTCATCTACAGGTCAGTTTGAAAAACACATATACATTAGTTGAGGTTAAAGATGGCGTCTGCTTCTGTTACACATCAAACACTTTACGTTGCACTAAAGTTGCAACCTTTATTATACACAAAAATTGCTCAACTCATTGTGTTCCAATGTACAACTCATCAGATGTTGTCTGCAATTGCTTGTATTTGTATTATCACCATTTACACATCATCATCAATATGCACTAAGAACTGTGCTGTCATTTGCAGAAAATGAAATTTAGCAGACTACTCTCAATGCTGTGTTTAGTATTGTGAATACAGTCATGATTTAGCTGTTATATTTACAATATAAAACTATTAAAAGACACTGTGTTTTTTAACTTAACATATTGCAGAATCATGAGTAATGTTTACTTGTTTGTGATGTTTCAGTGGGTACGTGAATGAGCGCCACTACTTTGCGAAGCTTGAGCTGTTCAGTGACATCATGACGGATGAATGTTTTTGGGAAATGAGATGTAATGAGCCAGTGATGAAGCTGAAGAAAAAGGAGAACAGAGATTGGAGAACTCTTCTTAAACACAAGGCATCATTTCTTTCTGCTTACTCTAATTTCTCTATTCAAAATTGAGTGCAAATATTTACCATGCCATGTATGACCCAATAATATCTCATTAATGGTCATATAGTATATCTATACCACAGTTGCCACAGTTTATATGTAATTATAGTGCATCTGAATGTGTTTGTGTAACGTGTTTTCTTTTGCAGAGTGCATTTGTCAGCTATGAGTTTGACCGCATAGATGACTCTGTAGTTCCTACAGTAAATGGTAAGAACCAATAGTGTAAATTGAAGTCATTGATCATTCATTATAGTATTAGTGATGATTTCAGGATTGTGTCTTTCTCATCAGGGCATTTGTTCTTGGCTGAGGCGGGTGAGGAGGGCTATTACGTCAGTTCAACACAGTCTTCCAGCGACAGTGACTGATAAGAATGGATGCTTATACAAATAGATTGCTGTAAAGCACTTTAGTAATACGTTCTGGAAGACTTTACAGTAAGGTCTTATTTGTTAACAAGGGATAAGAACATTAGTTATAAGATCTTAGACCTTGTTAATTCAGCTGTTTACTAATACTTAATATTTAAAGATGTATCTGTTGACAATTGTTAATGCACAGTGAACCAACATGAAAACAACAATAGGGATTAACTGAATAATTCTGTTGAGATAATGTTTGTGTTAACTCACACATTAACTGAAGTTATTACATGTTACCTTATTATAAACTCTTACTTGGTTCTGCATTAGGTAAAAATAATGAGCCATCTTACCGGCTTTAATCTTTGCTAATCATACATGTTTAAAGAGACGCTTTACCCTAAAATTAAAATGCTGTCATCATTTACTCACATTGTGAGTTGTTCAAATGTGTATACATTTATTTGTTTAAGGTTGAACACAGAGAAAGATATTTGGAAGAATGCTTGTAACCAAACAATCCCCATTGACTACAATAGTACTTTATGTTTTTGTTCTGTTGAACACAAAATGAGATATTTTGAAGAATAGTACAGTAAAAAAAATCTTATTTCTCTTAACTATAATAGTCAGTGGAATGTTATCAGTATTGAATATCATAGAAAAATAAATCTTGTAACATTTTTGGTTCAGTTCAATACAAAGAATATTTTATAGAGTTGGGGACCCTTTGGCTTCCAAAAGTGTTCTACCATGGAAGTCAGTGGTTCCCCGGAAATTGCAGTTGCTGATATTATTTGATATTATTTCAAAAACCTTTGTAAGTGTTAAGCAAAACCAAAAACTGTACACAAGTTTGGAACAACTTGAGGTTTTACTCATTTATGACAGAATTTTCCTTTTTGGCTGAAATATCCCTAACCGAGATGAACACCTGCTTTAACGTATTCTTTCTATCTAGTTATTGTTCAAGTATTATTTACTTTTTATTATAACTTGTTTTATGTAGTGATGTGACTTAGTTTTATTTTATTTTTGTATGTTTCTTTCAGTTATTTAAATCAAGTCTGTATTCAGATGTCTGAAGGCTAAAACATATTTGAACACCAGATTTGTTTAAGAGAATAATAAAATAAAGTGTTACACAAGTGAACAAATAAACACTGTTACATCCAATAAAATAGCACAAAGCATGTGTTTGTTTGCTTCCACCCAGGTTAAAATCTGTATTTACGGCACTTTAATGATGAAATAAAGTGAATGTTTATTGACGATAACCCAAAAATGAAGAATTCTCTCGTGGATAACTTGTTCTGTAGTTGTTCCAAACCTGTTTGAATTGTTGGAAAACCCAAAGGCTACTAATGTTTATATTACTGTTGACAAAACAACAAATATATATGTTAGGCCTTGTTATCAATGACTTTGCGATGATCATCAAACTAAGGAAATGTCCAGATTTGGGATAAAATTAGTAAATGATTACTTAAAAGAAAGCAAAACTTTGTTCTTTATTCATTTGTCATGTAATGTAGGAACATTTATTGTAGTTCCCAGCATTTTATAACATGAGCAACTTTTTACTTTGCTCACAAACTTGAGTAGCAAGTTTAGTGTCAGCCATGTGAGCACGAGCTCTTCCTGCGCATGCGCAGTTAACACGCCTGGGTACACACACACACACACACACACACACACGTGGTGTTTATTTGTTTATTTTAATTTTAAATATGCAATAATTTAATAAACCTTAATGGACACGATTTCGCACTGTTCGACATAGCAAAGCACAAAAATAGTTTATAACTAAAATAGAGTTTATATCATTTCCATACAACGAAAAACATGCGTAAAATGCTATAAACAACTAACAATATAAAACAAACAATAAACACGATTATTATAAATAACATTTAAAAGGAAGAAAGAAAGCGCGCGCTTCTACATCCGTTCCTGCCGGAACCGAATGTGACGTTTTCCCGCCTGTTCAAAATCGCACGATATTTAACAAAAGCGAACATATGATCACGACACTAATTTATTTCATAGTTAAAAAATCCCCGTCCGTGATTTTTAGCAAGCACCGCGAACGACACTTTGACCATTTCCGTCAGGCGTTCTCCGCGGGCAGCGTGCGGGGTCCTGCTGGTGTAAATGTCATTCAGTGTAGCTGTTACTCAACACATGGAGAGCAGCGCGCGCGCTGTGTGAGGCTCGATCACAGGGGTCAAAGGTGAAGGAGCATGGCTCTCATGGCAGGGCTTCTCTCCACTGCTGTCGGCTCTCTGCGATCCGGATCAAGAGCTTTAATGCGAATCAACACAAGAAGTGTCCTAAACCAGCAGGTGTGTGTGTGTGTGTGTGTGTGTGTGTGTGTGTGTGTGTGTGTGTGTGTGTGTGTGTGTGTGTGTGTGTGTGTGTGTGTGTGTGTGTGTGTGTGTGTGTGTGTGTCTCTGTGTGTGTCTCTGTGTGTGTGTGTGTGTGTGTGTGTGTGTGTGTGTGTGTGTGTGTGTGTGTGTGTGTGTGTGTGTGTGTGTGTGTGTGTGTGTGTGTGTGTGTGTGTGTGTGTGTGTGTGTGTGTTATGAGACACTGTGACATCATAACTCATGTGATGATGTCATAGTTGTGTGCTCTATAATACTGTGATGTAACATAATCACTATATGTTAATGTTTGTTATGAGACACTGTGACATCATAACTCATGTGATGTCATACTTGTGTACTCTATAATACTGTGATGTAACATAATCACTATATGTTAATGTTTGTTATGAGACACTGTGACATCATGACTCATGTGATGTCATACTTGTGTACTCTATAATACTGTGATGTAACATAATCACTATATGTTAATGTTTGTTATGAGACACTGTGACATCATGACTCATGTGATGTCATACTTGTGTACTCTATAATACTGTGATGTAACATAATCACTATATGTTAATGTTTGTTATGAAACACTGTGACATCATGACTCATGTGATGTCATACTTGTGTACTCTATAATACTGTGATGTAACATAATCACTATATGATAATGTTTGTTATGAGACACTGTGACATCATGACTCATGTGATGATGTCATAGTTGTGTGCTCTATAATACTGTGATGTAACATAATCACTATATGATAATGTTTGTTATGAGACACTGTGACATCATGACTCATGTGATGATGTCATAGTTGTGTGCTCTATAATACTGTGATGTAACATAATCACTATATGTTAATGTTTGTTATGAGACACTGTGACATCATGACTCATGTGATGATGTCATACTTGTGTACTCTATAATACTGTGATGTAACATAATCACTATATGTTAATGTTTGTTATGAGACACTGTGACATCATAACTCATGTGATGATGTCATACTTGTGTGCTCTATAATACTGTGATGTAACATAATCACTATATGTTAATGTTTGTTATGAGACACTGTGACATCATAACTCATGTGATGTCATACTTGTGTACTCTATAATACTGTGATGTAACATAATCACTATATGATAATGTTTGTTATGAGACACTGTGACATCATGACTCATGTGATGATGTCATACTTGTGTACTCTATAATACTGTGATGTAACATAATCACTATATGTTAATGTTTGTTATGAGACACTGTGACATCATGACTCATGTGATGATGTCATACTTGTGTGCTCTATAATACTGTGATGTAACATAATCACTATATGTTAATGTTTGTTATGAGACACTGTGACATCATAACTCATGTGATGTCATACTTGTGTACTCTATAATACTGTGATGTAACATAATCACTATATGTTAATGTTTGTTATGAGACACTGTGACATCATGACTCATGTGATGTCATACTTGTGTACTCTATAATACTGTGATGTAACATAATCACTATATGTTAATGTTTGTTATGAGACACTGTGACATCATAACTCATGTGATGTCATACTTGTGTACTCTATAATACTGTGATGTAACATAATCACTATATGATAATGTTTGTTATGAGACACTGTGACATCATGACTCATGTGATGATGTCATACTTGTGTGCTCTATAATACTGTGATGTAACATAATCACTATATGTTAATGTTTGTTATGAGACACTGTGACATCATAACTCATGTGATGTCATACTTGTGTACTCTATAATACTGTGATGTAACATAATCACTATATGTTAATGTTTGTTATGAGACACTGTGACATCATGACTCATGTGATGATGTCATACTTGTGTACTCTATAATACTGTGATGTAACATAATCACTATATGATAATGTTTGTTATGAGACACTGTGACATCATGACTCATGTGATGTCATACTTGTGTGCTCTATAATACTGTGATGTAACATAATCACTATATGATAATGTTTGTTATGAGACACTGTGACATCATGACTCATGTGATGATGTCATACTTGTGTACTCTATAATACTGTGATGTAACATAATCACTATATGTTAATGTTTGTTATGAGACACTGTGACATCATGACTCATGTGATGTCATACTTGTGTGCTCTATAATACTGTGATGTAACATAATCAATATATGATAATGTTTGTTATGAAACACTGTGACATCATGACTCATGTGATGATGTCATACTTGTGTGCTCTATAATACTGTGATGTAACAATCACTATATGTTAATATTTGTTATGAGACACTGTGACATCATGACTCATGTGATGATGTCATACTTGTGTACTCTATAATACTGTGATGTAACAATCACTATATGTTAATGTTTGTTATGAAACACTGTGACATCATGACTCATGTGATGATGTCATACTTGTGTACTCTATAATACTGTGATGTAACATAATCACTATATGTTAATGTTTGTTATGAGACACTGTGACATCATGACTCATGTGATGATGTCATACTTGTGTACTCTATAATACTGTGATGTAACATAATCACTATATGTTAATGTTTGTTATGAGACACTGTGACATCATGACTCATGTGATGATGTCATACTTGTGTACTCTATAATACTGTGATGTAACATAATCACTATATGTTAATGTTTGTTATGAGACACTGTGACATCATGACTCATGTGATGATGTCATACTTGTGTACTCTATAATACTGTGATGTAACATAATCACTATATGTTAATGTTTGTTATGAGACACTGTGACATCATGACTCATGTGATGATGTCATACTTGTGTACTCTATAATACTGTGATGTAACAATCACTATATGATAATGTTTGTTATGAAACACTGTGACATCATGACTCATGTGATGATGTCATACTTGTGTACTCTATAATACTGTGATGTAACAATCACTATATGTTAATGTTTGTTATGAAACACTGTGACATCATGACTCATGTGATGATGTCATACTTGTGTGCTCTATAATACTGTGATGTAACATAATCACTATATGATAATGTTTGTTATGAGACACTGTGACATCATGACTCATGTGATGATGTCATACTCGTGCTTTAGGTCTTAGCCAGGCATCTTCTCAAGCCATCAGCATCCATAGGGAACATCCAGTCATCCCCAGTCTTGTTGTACTCCAGTGACGCACCGAAAGGTGAGACATCTCTCAACATGACGTCACATCCTGTGCCACTGTCTGAGTGTGTGTTGTGTCTGTCAGATGGGAAACCAAGTGGATCAGAACCTAGACCCGGAGGGAGGAAAGGAGGCAGGAAAGACTGGAAGAGCCGATTGTTGCAGGTAAGGCCTCAACACCTGATGGATGTTGGATAAAAAATGCATTTCTCCTTTTTAAAACTAGTATGCGTTGTGACATTACTTTGATGAACATGACACACACAGGTATTCATGTATATGATTCTGCTTTAAAGTGTGTAAATCCCATTGCACTTATGAAACTATTTTTTAAAGGTGCTTTTCGTATACTTTATTTAAACCAATCACATTGGCATACTTACTAAACAAAGCGTACTTTACATATACTTGACCTTTATTTAAGTCTACTTCTTCAAGGAGACCTCTTTTTCTTAAGGGGGCATGAGTTCAACAGTGTATGTTTTCATGTCTGATGTGATGTCATGTCTCGCTCTTGTCCTGTCATTCAGGGAGATGTGCCGTGGGACGACAGGGATTTTCGGTATATTTTGATCGCAGCGGGGGGTGTTGCATCGGTCTTGCTTTACCTGTACCTCAGAGATCCAGGGAGAGAGATCACATGGAAGGATTTTGTCCATCGCTATTTGGGCAGAGGACTGGTGAGAGAATACTGGATCTGGGATTTGAGGTCACACGACCACTTACATTCTCATAGACGAGGTTTAACCATAAATCAAAGTTAATTATCTCATCGAGTTGTTGTTAAATGCTTAAACGTAAATGTAAGTTTCTTTTACTCACAACAAGAGCACAGCTGAACTGCTGATGCTTTATTTCACATAAAAATACAGACTTGCATTGCAAACTGACATCTGTTTAAATTTAACAAGTGATGTCTTCTGCATAAATGAAGCATATGAAAGTTCCTATTACGTCATTTTAAATACATTCACAAGAAAACCTCTAAAAATCGCTCTTATCAAAGCGTATAAATTGAATTGTTTATGAATTTACAACTGTTAATCGTAAATCATGTTGGGTTTTGTGGTTTTGAAATGTGATTTTATATGAAGTCATTGTATAAAAAACACAGCACACATCAAATGGATGTATAAATTGATTAGAATTGTTGCTATTTTTAATTTCAGGATTCAAACAGGGCAAAAAAAGTTTAAGTTGACCAACAAAATGTTCAATTATATGTCATATAGGAGTTATTTTTTTAAATAAACCAAAATATTGAATAGCAAAAATGACCTCTGAATATGTCATGTTATCTTTTGGTGTTTGTATCATAACACGTGCCTCTCCTAAAATGTTCACTGGCTCCAATTGATATGGACTAAAAGCAATTAAATGCAGGAAAAACAGCTCGTTTTGTAAAGTACTGTAGGCAGCCGGCAAATATGGTTGTTTTTACAAATCCTATAAGCGCATACCTAGTTTATATACATTCAAACATGCACGCACGTTCAATGTAAACAATCCACTATTGTATAGCAGTGCACTGAAACTGCCCAAACCTTCTTTACGCAGGTCGACCGTTTAGAGGTTGTCAACAAGCAGTTTGTCAGGGTCATTCTTATACCTGAAGCTGATACCACAGAAGTAAGTCACCAGTACTTAATCTTCCCGTACATCCTTGTGTTTGTTGGCTTTAAACATGCGTGTGCTTGTATTGTCGGCCTCCAGAGCTTTGTGTGGTTTAACATTGGCAGTGTGGACGCATTCGAGCGTAATCTGGAAGCTGCTCACTACGAGTTGGGTCTGGAGCCGTCCAACAGAGCCGCAGTGGTGTACACCTCTGAAAGTGATGGGTGAGTATGTGTGTGTCTTCACCTTGGCATTTCAAGCCCATTTATACCAACGTGGTCCAACATCGGTCACAGAGCTGCTGCCCTTACAGACTACAAAGTAAATATTTAATTCAAGAAGTTGGTAACTAAACAGCATTGGCACCCATTCACTTTTATTGCAAGGACACAAAACCAATCCAAGTCAATAAGGATCAGCATTTTTTGTTACCAATACTCTTCCAAACAATGTCTTTGGAATGTTTGAAATGACAAGAGCGTGAATAAAAGATGATAGAATTTCTTTTTTGGTTGAACTATTCCTGTATGGTCAATGTCAAAGGCAATATAACAAAGAATGGATTTTGATTGGTTAATGTTAAGGGACATTTTCAGAAAATTGCTTTATTTGTCCCTTTGTTCATTATTTGTTTCTTCTAACATCCTTTTATTATGAAAGTAAGTATATAATCTGTATGCGAAGTGACCCACATTTTTGACCATATCACATCAAGATCTATTTACCATATAGAAGGTAATGTCAACAAATTATATCAATGGATTTTACAATCTCTGTGATGATCATGAATCATCCGCTTTAATTTGGCTATACGTTTTTGTTGAAAAGTGTAATTTGGCCGCCCTAGAAAAAGTCTTTCACATGGTTTTCATATTAGGGAAGTTCTGATCGATCAGCCGGAGATCGGCGTGGGCCGATAATCACATTCTATGATTTGATCGTCATTTGCTAAACTTGGCCTATCTTATGATCCGATCGCAATTGATGATGTAAAAGTAAATGTCTGTAAACGTTTTGGCGCTTTTACCCAATTTTAAAGGCTATTAAAATGTTCACTGTATAATGAATACTTTTATAATGATTAAGTACTCTGTTATGCAATGGTTACATTACTCATTACATATTTACTGTAAAATATGGCAAAAATATATACATAAATATTTGCATTAATAAAGGTCTGATTTTCATCCTCACCTTTCTCAAGGTCTTTCCTGATGAGTTTCATTCCCACACTTCTCTTGATTGGCTTCTTGCTTTTCACTCTTCGCCGTGGGCCAATGGGAGGAGGAATGGGTGGTGGAAGGGGCGGGCCTTTCAGCATGAGCGAATCCACCGCCAAGATGATGAAAGACAACATTGACGTGAAGTTTAAGGATGTTGCTGGATGTGAAGAAGCCAAGGTGGAGATCATGGAGTTTGTAAATTACCTCAAGAACCCACAACAGTACCAGGACTTGGGCGCTAAGATCCCCAAGGTAGGACCTGCCAAACAGACAAATGGCTTTGAAGAAGGTAGCCGATCTGAAGTTTAGTATTTTATGTTTTTTTGTAGGGGGCTGTGCTGTCGGGTCCTCCCGGCACGGGTAAAACCCTGCTCGCCAAAGCCACTGCTGGAGAAGCCAACGTTCCTTTCATTACAGTCAACGGCTCAGAGTTTCTCGAGATGTTTGTTGGAGTTGGTCCGGCTCGAGTACGTCTTTTTCAGCAAAGGGATTTAAGAATTTGTCCGTGCAGACACAACTGAAGGATTGACCCTCTGTTCTGTTACTGTAGGTGAGGGACATGTTCTCTATGGCGAGGAAGAACGCTCCCTGCATCCTCTTCATTGATGAGATAGATGCTGTGGGCAGGAAGAGAGGTGGAGGGAATTTCGGTGGCCAAAGTGAACAAGAAAACACTCTGAATCAACTGCTGGTCGAGATGGACGGTAAGATGGATGAAAAAATGTTCACCTCCTTTGAATTGACATTCCTGTCCTGTTGATGCCCTGAAGGCCACATACATTTTGATGTGGGCATGATTCAAAGAACTTGCATTTTTTCCCCCTAATACTTAATAAAAAATATCTGAAATGGAGTTTAAAGTCACGTATGAACGTTTTCAAACATGTGGCATATGTCAGTTTAAAAATTGGAAACCATTAAAAACTATTTGTAAAGCTATCCCAATACTAATTTATATATTTTTATTTAATTTTAAGGTTTTAATACTAGCACAAATGTTGTGGTTCTGGCTGGTACAAACAGACCGGACATCCTTGATCCTGCATTGATGCGACCGGGAAGATTCGACAGGCAGATATACATTGGTATGATGCATACATTATCAGTCAACTTCAACTGTTTAGTACATAATAATACATTGAATTATATCCTTTTCAGAAATGTATCTTCTGTTTATTTCAATTTTGTTTAGCTGAGCAGGTAACCTATGTAAATCAAACAGTCAAGACCAACAAACTCTTGGGAAATATACAGAATGCAGTACCTGGTTTTAATGCCAACATTTTGCTTAAGATGTACAGAGCCATAGATGGTTTTAAAGCAACAACAAGAACAAACGTTACTGCTCATGCAAGCTTTTGTGGCCCAAACGTAACTTCAGATACACAACTGCAAAGAAGGATTATTTCTTAACACAAGCACACAAAATACCAACAGGACTACATTAGATAACAAAATTAAATAATGAATTTCCAGACAGTATTATTAGCAGTAAAATTGCAGTTAATTGGTTATACGTTTGTTCAAATTGTCATGATCAACAAACAATAAAATATCAATTATAAAAAAAAATTATTAGCCACTACCCAGACAGATCAACAAAAACAGGGACCGGTAAATTGTCTAACGGACTGAAGCTGGACTGCAGGATGTCTACATAATTTTATATCTGTATAAACTAAATTGAGTCTGCGTTCTCATGGATTTGTTCAATTCTTCAGGACCACCTGATATTAAGGGCAGAGCCTCCATCTTTAAAGTACATCTGCGACCCCTCAAACTCGATCCCAGTCTGGACAGTAATGTCATCGCGAGGAAGATGGCAGCTGCCACGCCGGGCTTTACTGGTGAGTATGTGACGGTTTCTTCAAAGCCCTGTAGTCGAAAACTGTATCACTAGAAACGTTGGGTGTCCAAATAGCATATTTAAAAGTTCTTTAACAGATTATTTGATAACACTTTATAATAAGGTGCTATTAGTTAACAATAACTAAATCTACTAGCTAGACTTAACAATGAACACTACTGTGGCAACATTTTTAATGTTAGTTTACGATAAAATTGAGTTCATTATCTCAGGCAGAATCAATGGTTACCGCTAAAGCTGTAGAATTACTCATTGTGTGATAATTGTGATAATGATATATTTCAAACCTCTTGTGTAATTATAGGCATGATTTTCCGCACAAAACCTCAGATTACAATCTGTCCAAACATTCCTTCCTCCAGGTGCTGATATCGCAAATGTTTGTAATGAAGCTGCTCTTATTGCCGCCAGACATCTGAATGAATTTATCAACATTAAACACTTTGAGCAGGCCATCGACAGAGTCATTGGAGGTATAAAGAACATTTTCCACGTTTATCATCTGGGGGAAAAAAGTCTTGAAAGATCAATTGAATGATTTACAAATATAAAACGGCAATATGCAGTTTTAATTTTTCATCATAATCGTTAGTTTATGAATGACGAATAACTTTTCCGTCATCTTGTAGGTCTGGAGAAGAAGACACAAGTCTTGCAACCCACGGAGAAGAAGACAGTAGCCTATCATGAGGCAGGACATGCAGTGGTAGGCTGGTTTCTCCAACATGCTGACCCTCTACTCAAGGTACAGGCTTGAAGTGTATCTACATGTATATGTATTGTCATGATAACTACAAGAACTTATTTTTATTCCTGATCATGTGTTTCAGGTTTCTATCATTCCCAGAGGGAAGGGTCTGGGCTATGCACAGTACCTTCCGAAGGAGCAGTATTTATACACTCGAGAGCAGCTGTTTGATAGGATGTGTATGATGCTAGGAGGACGCGTGGCCGAGCAGGTGTTCTTCAGCAAAATTACCACTGGAGCACATGATGACCTAAAGAAGGTCACCCAGTCAGCATATGCTCAGGTACAGAGAGTCTCTCTGCTTTTTTATGTAACAAATGTGGTAAATTAAGTAAGAAAACAACCTATTCCCAAAGAAGACAGACATTTTGTGTAAAAGTTTGAGCCTACAACATTTTGGTAGATTATCACTGTGACAAATCTTTAATTTATGAGCTTTCCTCTTTTTTAATTTCATATCTTCCTCTCTCACCTTCACCTTATAGATTGTGCAGTTTGGCATGAGTGAGAAGGTAGGCCAGGTGTCATTTGACCTGCCCAGACAGGGTGAAATGGTTCTGGAGAAGCCCTACAGTGAGGCTACAGCAGAACTGATTGATGATGAGGTCAGAGAGTTGGTTGACACAGCCTATAGGAGAACTATGGAGCTCATCACTGAGAAACGAGAGCAGGTGGAAATGGTGAGTGGCATGTGGTGAACCTCAGGGTTCAGTCCTGGGTCCGTTCTTTTCACTAATGCAAATGCTTGCTAGATAAAACAGTATAAACGTAGCTGTTGAACATATTTAAATCCAGTTCCATTTGTACATTTTGTTCAAATTTTAATAGGTGTTAATTAGGCAAATGTTTTTCTGTGTAGGTTGGTAAGCGTCTGCTGGAAAAAGAAGTTCTTGACAAAGCTGATATGGTGGAGCTGCTTGGGCCCAGACCATTTGAGGAGAAGTCCACCTATGAGGACTTTGTAGAAGGCACTGGCAGCTTTGAGGAAGACACAAGCCTTCCAGAAGGTTTGAAGGACTGGAACAAGGACAGAAGAGAAAACCAAGAAGAGACACCGGCCTCACAGGAGAAACAGGCTGCTTGATATGAACATTGTGTTTAAATTCATTTCACCTGCCTCTTACACTTACCCTTAAGTGGTCACTAAGAGTGACAGGAGAGACAGTTGTCTTGGCTTGTACACAAAGAATGTAATTTTTTGTGGTATTTCCATTTCTCTTCCAGTGTTTACCCAAAGCAGGGAAGTTCTACGGAATTTGATATGCCTTAATCTGCGCGTTAATATGCAACGTGTCAATTTCAACATCTAGGCCAGCAATGAGGTCAAACAACCTTAAATTTTGTTTATTTATTTTTAGGTATTCTGCGATTACATTCTAGATGAAATTATATCCTTTTATCTACTCCTATCTTCCTATACATAGACAGGGAGAAAAAAAATGTATATTTGTACAATTTACATTTGTGTGTTCTAGAAAATGTTTAGAACTTGTACCTATTTAAGTAAATTAAAGAGGTTATATCATGTTTCTGTGAGGTTTGTGTCTATTGTTAGTGAAGCCTAGCCATATTAAGTTCGACATTTGGGAGCGCATAGCAAAGTATAACTGTTGTCTAAAATACGAAAATGCAAAATATCGAACCTGGACCACGTGTTTTATGCCGGTTGAAAAATATTGGTGGTCGTGTCTAAATGGGATTGACACAAAGTGAGGTAGCGTTTATTCTGTAACATACAATAATGTTTTGATGTGTAATTCTTATCATCATTTCGTTTTTAATGACCATTTTACTCTTTTTGTTTCGCTGTCAAGTTCAGTATTAACTTATACTTCTATTGGTTTTTAAAGAAAAGGATTTTGGTTACAAGTGCCGTATTTTTTATCTCTTGGATGCCAATGATTTAGAGAGAATCCAAAACCACTGCGACTTCTTTTTGTTTTACAGAAGAGAGAGTCATGTACAGATTTAATCCACATAAAAGTGACTCAATGATAGCAAAACAATTTTTGGGTGGTTAACCAAAAACCATGTCAGACTTTGTTATTATTAAAGATTTCTAATTACTCAAGTTAAGTGACTACTTAGTTATTTAGATATTCTTTATATATTGTATTTCAATTAATAAAAGACTGTTAAATTGTTGGCAATATCACCATTTTATGATTTTATTTGTCATAGATTGACACTAGAATATTTCCTGTAAGCAAGCCCCTCCACATGAAGGTGTTTTCCCTTCCGCTTTCAGCACTAGATTGTATTGCATCTCCCACATTGGCAGAAACTAAACTAGGGCATCAGCGAATGATGTATCACACTTTCCTCTCGTCAGCATTCTCTTCATTACAGACGCTGTCATGTTAGCTGGGCCAGCACCAAAAACAGCGTTACACAGAACCTGGTTGTGAAGCACGGGCCAAGAAAATCCCGTTTTTAAATATATTTGCAATCCTTATTATTTTGGCAGGGATAATAACCTGTGATCATTTTAAAAGGCCTTTGACCTTGAATGTATTACACCTGCCCTATGGTACAGTATGCATATTAAAACCCTGTAAAATAGCTGGACCACAGCCAAAACACTGCTTGTCATTGACTTAACTGAACATAGAATGCGATTTATGATTAAATGTAAATCTGCCATCCCTTACTTTTGTCGCTCTATTGTCATCAATGTTTAAAAAAACGATATTGTCGGTCATTAAACACTAATCTTTCCATAGATTGAAAATCATCTTGAGGGCAAATTATAAATGACAATAACATCTAACCATTGTGAGACTTATAGAGTAGATTTTTTATAGTTATTGTTTACATGAATTGTATTTACATTTCCTCATTTAGCTGACACTTTCATCCAAAGCGACTTACAAATGGGGTTTAAAAAAGAAGCATTTAGTGCAAGAGGTAACAACTTGAGTGCAATAATGCCAGTCTAAGAGCAACACAACATACGAGCCTAGTGCCAAGGATTATTTGTGGATTAAAAGAATGAGGAGGTCAGGTAAAGGTTTAATAGTGGGTCAGGTGCAAGCGGAAAAGATGGGTTTCAAGGCGGTTGATTTCGTATCTTTTTGGGTCGGCAGCACTAGATGTCGATCATTAGCTGAGCGCGAGGGCATAGAGGGCACATATGTCTGTATCAGCAAATGAAGGTAGGGGACGCTAAACCGGTGGTGGTCTTGTAGGCAATTAGGAGAGCTTTAAACTCAATGCAAGTGTCTCTTCAAGGTTCCCTGAAGACCACATTTCCCACTGCATACTCTATCATCGTCAGATGTTTGGTGGTGGAAGTCGGCAGTCCAGCGTGTAGAGCATTGCAGTAATCCAGCTCAGATATGATTTGAGCCTGAACTGGGATTTTTGCGACAAGATCCTTGAGGAAAGGCCTTATTTTCCTGATGTTGTGGAGAGGGAATCTGCAGGACCTGGTGATAGTCGCAACATGATCCTTGAAAGTTAGTTGATCATCGATTACTGCTCCAAAATTTATGGTACTAGGATGGATGGTCCCGGTCAGAAAGAGAGGTTGTGACAGATCTTCGGGTCGAAAGATATGACAAGAAGTTCAGTTTTCGCAAGGTTCAGTTGTAAATTGTGGTCCTTCATCCAGAAAGCAATATCCCTTATGCATGTTGAGACCCCGTGATCTTCAAGGTTGAAGGCTGAGAGCAGTAATAGGAAAAGCCACGCTACGGAATGACAGATCTTAGTAATGTCATGTTGATCGAGAAGAGAAGTGGTCCCAGCACGCAAAAAAAGAGTCGATGCAGTGTCTGGTGCGGTCAGTTCTAGATCACAAGTGAAAACGAAATGGTCGGATATATGCAGCGGGGTTACCTGACTGTGATAAGTAAAGCAGTTGCGTGTGGAGATAACATGAAGTTGGTCACTAGACTTGTGGGTCGGCCGGTGTTGAAAACCGCTTTAGGTCCAACGAAGCGGTCAGGTGGTCGGAGTGAGCACCTTAGGATTTTTCAAGGTGATTGTTTCTAAGTCTCTAAGTACTACGAGATTGGTGACTACAAAAAATATCTTAAATGATAAGTGATAGCTACCACGTGCGATTCGAAGGAAGTTTGGTCACATGCTGTGGGAGAAGGTGTAGTTATTTGAGAGGTCAGTCGGTGCGAACTCTGTCCTCCGGTTTGTCTCAGTTAAGACCAATGCTGCGGTGTTAATGATACTTTAATACTGTCTGATTCACATGCAGATAATAATCGAAACAAAGCATGACACCGTGTTAAACTTAACAAGGCTGGAATCAAAATACACTTACCTTGTTCTGTTCACTCCTGATGCTAAAATGTCATGTTTGTAATGTCGCTGTAGATCAATTCCATCAGTCTGGTTTAAGTGTTCCGTTAAAAGTGCATAAGTTTTTGGCTTTGAAAAAATAAGTTGACTCTGAATCAATGGATGAATCGTTTGTCTTCCTTTTCAGCATCCTTACTTGTCTGTGTCACTAGTTAAAGATCTAATGCTTGCCGTTTTGCTTACACTGCCTTCAAAAACCATGTGCATCATGCGGTGTACAAAACAGACACACTTTGGCTGACCGGCCTACCTGACCAATCAGATATGAAATCCATGTTATTAGGGTAAGCATCTTAATGTTTTCTTTTTCAAATGTTATTTTTCTAACCTTGGTCATACAGCATCTTCAAAAACTAAAGTAGCGACTTTTAAGTCCTAAAAAACTGCTCTTCTATGACTGTATCTATACACACTACATCATAGTCGCTCGGCATCACCTCCACAAACCCACCAACAACTCCTGCAAACTTTATTAGAAACTTGTTTTCTGAATGATCTCCATTTTCATTCTTTATGACCACGTTGCAAAATTTGTTTGTTGCAAGTGAGATTTTTATGCATGATGACATTTAACACCCCAGACATTGTCGCATTTATCAATGCGTTAGCAAACATCATTATTGCCAACTAGGAAGCTTTAGAAAATGACTAACTGGTTTTAGTCTGTGTGTTTTATGTTGTAGAATATTATGGTAACCAAAAGTGCTAACATGTTAAAACTTCAACAGCCAATGAAAATCCACCCTGAAGTGCTATTAAGTTTTAAATGACAGCTTATAAATAAGGTGTTAAGTCCAAGACCCTATAAAATAGGTTGGGCCAGAAACAACTGCCTTTCAGATTTGTTCCCATGTTTTATTTCAGTTCCTTTTTTTTCGATTTCTTATCATGTAAAATTGATTCTGGTAGTTCAATCCACTCTTCTTGTCTGATGTGACCCTGTGTATAGAACATTCTTGACATCACTGAACCCTGTAAAAACCTGAAACGGTAATACAATTGAAAATAAATCGGAAAAAGAACAGTTGCCCAAAAATTCGCCTTATAAACTTATTTCCTTTAATTTCCTTGCAGAATTAGCCAATGGGACAGTCCTGCCAATGAAGGGGGGGGCATTTAGCCGGGGACTTCTCTTGGCACAACCCCTAGCAACACAAATGATGAGAAATGGGCAACAGGATTGCAACAAATGTGCTATAATCATATTGATGGAAAAAGTAATCTCAAGCAAGAAATTTGTGCGAAGAACATTCAGGCACCGTATGCATTTGAGTTGACTATTATTGAGGTGAACTGTTTCTTTGACTTGTAAGCATCACTTTTTAATGACCTGTTTTCTTTAATATTTGTATTTGGCACACTTTAGGACAAAATCAAACAAGTTAATACACAATTGAACGGTTTGAGTTGAACCTTGTCTTGATAACAATGATCCTTAAAAACATTATTACTGTGTCCGGGGTGGTTCAAAACAAACATATTGCTAAATTATTTAATCTCCCTTTCTTCCATTCCAGTGCAACATCAATTGCTATTGGTCAGAACCATACCCTACACAAATAATCAAACACACGTGTAAATGGTTAACACTCTGGGTTATTTGAGAGCATGGAGTCAACACATTGTGGCCTTAAGACAAGAATATAGCACATGTGGCAAAGCTGAGAATGCGATCGTGTTGTTGTATAGAGTATGTTTCTGGCATTAGACATGAACTGATTTTCCTAGACATCCAATTTTCATGCGGAACCTCCGAAAGGACACTTCTGTTGGCAATTCTTGTAGCTTCTTTGTCGACACTTTACACAGGCATGTCTTGAACCATGCTGTAGCCTCTCTGAATCCCATCGGACAAATTCTGCTTTAACACATTCCTGGTCAACGAGGGGTTAAAATCAATTGGAAAGTGCTCACACGTTCTTGCATAACTTTGACCAGTGTGGTCCATAATGCTACATCATGCTTCAAGTTCTCCATATGCAGTCATCAGTAGAGAGATGTGACCAAGTCACAGAGAGAACCTGGACGGATGAAGTCTTTTCCCGCTTGAGTCTACATGACCCCAGCTTATTGGAGCTGTCTCCTTGCGCATCATAATGGGCAAAGGGATTGCTTTTTCTTTAGGTGGGATTGTAGTGTCTATTGACCCCAGAAGCTTGAGGAGGATCCCCTTGTAAGGGCTTTTCCCTGAGCCCCTGCAGCCGCCCCAACTCAAGGCTGCTGGGATTGCGAGCGCTCTATCTTCAGCACAGGCTCTGTGTTGTTGTCAGAGTCGCTGTGGTGCTTCCGGTCTCTCGGATGCTGTTCTGCCTTTCCACCGCGAGTCCAAGATGGCGAGCGGACGTACCCGCAGTGTGGAAATCGAGGCAACGGGGGCTGCTGGCGATCTGCGGGCAGAACTTAGAAAATTGAGCAATCAAAAACTTCCTTTATAAAATCTGATCGATACAAAATGAATGGAAAGTTACTAAGATCCAAACAAATCGTTGTTCACTGTAGGGCCAATTGTGTGTGTATTTCTTTATATTCCTAGCGATGATTCATCAAAATTTAGAAGATTACTAACCATGATATAAGATTTTTCACAAAGCTCACCCTTCACCAGTGGTGGAATGTATATTAAACATAAATCCTGTTAAAAAAATAAATATATATTTCGGCAGGTGAAGAATCAAGCACATTTTTTTACTTAATTTTCTTGTAAATTTGTGGTCTTTAATGTAATTTATATTTTTACTGTATTTTTAAAATATAACTGAAATCAAATCTGATATAAGACATTCCTGCAGCTGGGACACTCAACAGTTAAATACGGTGAAAATATCAGTCATATCATGTTAGTTTGTAGTCTATTTCTGTAATTGTACTTTTTTCTGTATTTAAAAAAAGAATCATTAAACACTCTCTCTTTCCAAGAACATCATTTTTTACGTAGCTTAGAGACCAGATCGTATAAAGTTAAGGATCCAGGCAAGATCAAATACATCTATTTGATGTCCGCAGATACATCTGTAAGACATACATAAAGAATTTTTGGATCGTTTGGTCATCTGCAATACATATCTGGGACGTCTGCTGTCAGATGTCATTTAGACCTATAGAAGATGTCTGTATGTTTTCTAAGATGCTCATCACATGTTTTTGCACAGCATTTATTTCCAGATCTTTATCATACTTTTTTACCAGCTATTTTGAAGACAACCTCTCTGACACAATTGCTCAAACAAGAAACTGAAGAACATTTTAGGGCTTTTGAAATTGAATGATTCAGCTGAGCCATACAGAATAATAAAACATGATTTGATTTTGGATCTCCTGGTATCAAGAAAAAACTCTGAGATGACTCACTCGCTGGGGATTCTGAATGATTCTCCTCATCAGAGTCGGCAAATACTTCTCCGAGTTCTTGGTCGGACATGTCTGTGAGCTCCGTCAGGTCCAAGAGATCAAAGTGGACCTCTAGTGAGGACACACTGCTCAAAGGCTCTGACATCAGACAGAAATCATAAGAACATAACTACCCATTCTTAAGAACGTAGCAGTTAAGATATGTACATTTTGTGAATTTCTTCATTTTGTGACTCACGTCGTTTCTCTGGGATAAGCATCTGACTGCCATGATGTGCTGGAGTAACATGCTGCTCTCCAGAAGCATTATGGCATGCGTCACTGGTGAGACTGGCAGAGCTGGAGGATTTAAGAAGCTTCTGAAACTCTCTGTCTCTAAGTGGCTCTAAAGAAAAAAAAACAATTGCATTTTTTTAATAACACTTGATAAAGTCTTGAAACATGAACAGAAGTTTGTGGAGATGTCAATGAGGCCTAAAATCTCTATGAAACTCTGTTATGTAGCCACGACCCATTTTGAATGTAAATCTGTCAGGCTTCTATTTTTACCAGGTTTGTGTGTCAGGCAAAACCGAACATTGAAAACTGTATAATCGGTTTCCCTACGGGTGACCCATACTTCTACTGGAAAGTCATAATTAGCTAACTAATGGAAATGATCGCATTGCTTATCAGAAATGAAAAGTTTGGGCCACAGAAGTGTGCATGCACGGTAATGTTTATGTCGCTGTGATATTAAACCTATAAATAGAAACAGTGATAGTTAATAAAATGTGTAACGTCACTAGTCAATGTCACTAGTGTCAAAATCTGAAACCAATCAATTGAAAAATTCTCCGCGTAACTACAATTGTGCTCTTGTTAACGGTGCCTTGCTCTAATGGGGTTTGTCGGCGGTTGCCAAAGAAACGAAACAGAAGATGCTTGTGTTTCACTCAGTGTTTAAAGACTGCTATTGATTTCTTGCAGCGGCAATCAAAGCATACCAACGTTTTATATCATCGAAGGCGGTTCAATTACACACATGGGACAGGATGACAAGTAGATACAGGACAACTGGAAGTATCCCTTTTGTGT
>CM065656.1:17790784-17863284 GCA_033220385.1 Triplophysa yarkandensis
TTTATCAGCATGATGAAATGTTATGAAAAAGACACTCACACAACTTGTGTTCCGTAGAGATTTGAGAAACAATGATTTATTGATTATATTATTGTGACACTTCTGTCTCCTGAAAATTGAGATCATAACTCTTTTATCTCTTTGTAGTTTATGGATGGCCAGAGTTAAAATAGCAGGAATGTAGGGCATTTGGAATGCAGGCCTGCTGACCGCAGCTTCAGTTTCATGATAGGATACACAAAGCATTGCGGTAGGGGAGTGTTGATTCAGGCTCCGATTTCCATTCTCTGTGCCTGTCCATTTACACTTTGCCAATTGTTAAACCGATATGCCAACTTTGAATGAATTATAGGTTTTTTTTAGGTTACATTGCTTGGCACCGGCAACAATAAACATCCACCCCCTCTAAAAACTTTATAACCATTAAAAACTTGATAAAATATTATATTTTACATTATTCATTTGATTTATTTTATCCATTGTATTCATGCCTCCTTTATTTAGTTTTAGGTAAACTATAATCTTTTTTTTTTAGAGTTTGTAACATGACAACTGTTGTGTAAATGATAATTGTATAATAATTTTAGAACTTAGCAGTATTTGGTAGAATTGTTTGCTCTGTTTTAATATTATTTAAAATAAAATTTTATGAGTGTCCTGCCCTGTTGTAGAATTTAAATGTTCTTATGTCTATATTTGTCAAATATAAATACAAATAAAATATCCCAAATTAACCCAGCCGGATTGCACACACTGATGAAAATCTTTCTTTCAGAGTCAGTGTATGACCTACTCCCTAAAGAGCTTCAGTTACCCCAGGCCGAACAGAAGGACATACCCACCATGAGCCAGAAGAGTGGTGGAGAGGCTGGACCTCCTCCTCCAGCTGCCCTGGCTTCCGGTAGGACACAATTCACATCTCTTTTCCTTTCCCTTTTGTATCTCAGTCTGTAGCTTGGAGTCTCTTCTAACGGGATCTTGTTTTTGCTGTGGGTTTCATGTGATGTTCGGGTGTCTTTCCATCACGTTCCTTGCTTGCTCTCATTTAAATTCTTTCGTACTGCACTTTCTTTCTACTTAAACTCTGCACACCTTTTTACTTGTAGTTTGGCAGACTTGGGCTTCCAATTGCAAATTATTTTTTTAAGCTGTATATGTATATTTTGTCTTTCTAGCTTTTTTCTTTTTATTTGTAGTGTTGGTTTACTGAGTACTTACTCACTTTAAAAGTTTTGTTCTGTTTCTATTGAACATTTGAAAAGTGTTTGTTGTGGCTGCCAGTGGAGTAAAGTGCTTTCCTGAATTTTCCCAGATCATGAGTTTCTGAGGGCGTATAGCGGTTGAAGAATATAATCGGCATTTGCCAACCGGAAGCAGTCATTAGTGCATTAGATGAACTATCAAATAAGTTGATGAGCTTTGCCTACCAATTGCCTACATTAGGGTGAGGCCTAATTTGGGGCGTTCTCTTTTTCTCTTCTTCTTTAAAGGCTTTTGTTTTCTTGAAATTAATTGATTAATACATTTATTTATTTAAAGGACTGGGCAATATATAAATGCATAAATAGATTTTGAATGTTAAAAAGTCAAGGGCCATTTCTAATCCCAGTCTGCAATAACATGAACCGGAAATTACACTTTTTTTTACATAATTTATTACTATTAACATACATCATATATACATATACATATACATTATATATACATTAAGATTTTGTTAATTAATTTAAGAAAGCATTGTTATAATATGAGCCACTAGACATACCAATCATCAAACCCAAACTTGATGCCTGGTGTGACGAAACCATATATTGGTGTTCTTTTCCTTTGTTTAGGCTTGCATCAATTGCAATTAAAATATATCTTGTTGTGATTTATTTATATTACCAACAAATGAAAGCCTTATCTAATATAAAATTTAGTATATCGCTCAGCCCTTTTTTAAACATTATTGTAATTGCAAGTAGCCAGGTTAATGCTACACAACTTCCTGTTTTGACAGGAAGCTGAGGGATCTTTAAGCGAGGCTGCCCAGACTAGTTTCTGTGTTTTTTCAGCATAAATTTGAGGTAAAACAACAATACCAAATTGAAACTATCGTTCAAGCAGAAAACTGGAACAGTGAGCAAAACAATTTTAATCGTGACCAAAACTGTCCCAATAACTGGATCATCTCAAAGATGAAGTAAATGCTGTCAGTCAAACTTCAAAATGAATGATTTTGTTTTGCTCAAATGATTCTGACCAAATTTGCTGTTATCTGTATTGGATGACCAGCAAGTGTTTATTCGCTGTCATTTGTCGTTTTCATTCCAGGGAGTTCCCTCTGAATCAGGGAGAGTCTGCATATAAAATGGTCTGCAGTTCTCTGCTTCGTAGGTCAGAAGCTTGTTTATTCTGTCTCAATGGCTACGTTCAGTCCCAACCAAATCGCCCCAATTGGCATGCATTAGACGACATCTCAAAATTATCATTGACTGATATTATTTGTCTATAAGAGACTGTTTTAATAGATCAGCACTGGGTTTATCAGCTAATATCAAATTGCCCAATTGGCATGCATTAGAGGACACCTCAAAATTATCATCGGCCAATTTTATTTGTCTTTGGAAAGCTGCTTTGAATAGATCAGCACTGGGCTATGCAGAAGTGACTACAAATGCTCTGTATACCCCAACGCATGTTTCTTTAAGCAGTTTTATATGGAACGACTGAAAGTTTTTAGACCTTCGGGGCATTGATATTAGTTGAATTTCTGAAAAAGCTTCAAAGATGAATTCCTTATATGTAAACCTAATGATTCGGATTGAAAAATCTCTTTAATTTAACATGCAAACCAAAAACAATCAAAATGGATTTAAAGCAATGGCTTAATAACATGACAAGTTTCAATGCTTGATCGGGACTGCTAGCCAGGCCTGCACAGACTGTTTTATTGACCTCTGTACTGTGCACACTACAGATGCTGTCTCCACATGCGCCGCCGTCGCCTCCTCTGGAGGCCTCAGCAATACACTTCCTTCCTGTCCCAGCATGCTCTCTGCCACCACAGCCCAAGAGCAGACCTCGAGGCCCCAGGGTGGTCCTGCAACCGAAGGAATGGGATTGGAGCCTGGTTCAGGGCTGACCATCAGTGGGGTAGCTTCAGGTGATGTGGTCGGGACAACGCAGAGCCAGGCAACCCCCTCGAAGCGACGGACCATCCTGAGCATTTCACCTCCTCCGGAAGACCTGCTAGATGACAGTCGCATGTCCTGCCAGGATGACCAGCCTCCCAACCCGGACTCAGAGCAGAGCAGCAGCATCTGGATGGAAGACTCCGTATCAAACTTCAGTATGGCTAGCAACACTTCATACAATGACAACACTGAAGTGCCCCGGAAGTCAAGGAAGAGAACTCCTCGTCAGCGCCCGGGGCCTAAACCAGCCCCCCGAAATGAAGCAGGCATGGATGTGTTTGATGCAGATAGCGCAAAAGCTCCACACTTTGTTCTTTCTCAACTGGGTTCAGATGCCAAAGTCACACCCAAAGTGAGGTTGGTATCTGTCACTTAATGTTAATGTCAGTGATATTGTATAGAAGGGGATGTGACTTAGTGGATCAAGTCCAACGGCTTGTAATCGAGAGGTACCTACAATGGGCAAACGATAAACTTTGGGAGCTTCATTCAGTCCCATGATACATTGCAATAAGAAGTGTACAACGGATGTACATGGCTAGCTGCTAACCATTATGAGGCTAATGCTGAATGAATGTCTGCATCTCTACAGAAGTTGGCACCCAATAATCAAGTCTTCCGTCCTGAAGGCCATTGTCATTAGGAATCACCATGACAAATTTATCATGCCGGAATTTGTCTGACATTGTTAACTAAAAGGGTTTTTGTTTGTACTAAAAATGTAAAACTTGTTGAAGTATTGATATGAAGCATCTGCAGCATTTACCGAAGAGCAAATACAAGTGAAGAAAAAAGTATACCTTGCTGATTTTGTATGTTAGCCCGCTGACAAATGAATGATCGATCTATAATTCTAATGGTAGGTTTATTCCAACGTGAGAGATTGAAAAGTTATTCCCTGATTTTAATTCTAATTAGTAAAATAATAATTTGACCCCTTCATGAAACATGACTAAGACCTTCATGGCAAATCCCTTCCTCGCAGTCACAGAGTTCAGACGTATCTTGTTGTAGTTCACCAGATTTACACAGATCCTCTCCAAGAAATTGAGGTTGATGTTTGGGAACTCGAAATTTCAGCTCCCTCAACAGTGTTGCCTTGGCTGTGTGTTTTGGGACACTGTTGTACTGAAATAACCCATCCACGACCCACCTATATTGCCCTGGATGAGGAATAGAGGTTCTCACCCAACATTTGATGGTACATAATCGGTCCATTTTCCCTTGGATTCTTCCCTTGGGAAGAATGTTCCATGCTTTATAGTAGGGATGGTGTTCTTGGGGTCATATGCTGCATTCTTCCTCCTTCAAACATAACTGTACATTCACACCGCCGCTGGTGACGCTGGTGCAAAATGCTTCTTGACGCTCTTGACGCTCAGAGTTTGGAATCAGAATGATTTATTGATTGATAGCATCTGTGGACTGATGTCTTGTATACAGGTAACAAATTGTCATTAGCGGTTTATCTTAAAAACACTGCTTTTAATCTCTGCTTTTTATGTGTATAAAAGAGACCTGGTAGCCAGACATTCTGCTGTTCGATATGGTATGAAATACTTATTGAATAAGTCTGTCTTTCCCTGTCAAAATAAACCTTCCTTTAGAATTATAGATTGATTATTTTAGTGTCAGTGGGCAAACATACAACTTCAGCAGAGGATCAAATACGTTGTTTGTACACTGTACATGACATAGCTGCATACTTCTATACTTGATCTTTTTTAAGCTTGAAGTTTTCTTAGGACAGCATCCAACCCACAACTTTTTTGTTTTATCGACAGCTCCTCGGATGTGTCAAACAATCCGAAGGGTGGTGTCCTTTCCATTCAGTATCCACAAAAGAGTGATGGAAAGGAGCTGAAGATTTTGGTTCAGCCGGAGACTCAGCACAGGGCACGATACCTCACAGAGGGCAGTAGAGGGTCTGTCAAAGACCGTACACAGCAAGGGTTCCCAGTTATCAAAGTAAGAATTGACTGCAAATTATCTTAATGCGTGCATGTGCCTGGAAAGTGCAATTTTCTTCTTTCAATGTAAATATTTTCTCTAAGCACAGAAAACGTGAGTTTGTTAACAAGATGGGTTAAGAAGGGTTTGGAAGGGGCTTGTATAGTGAGACAGATACCAAAGTTATGTGTGATATTCCACACTTTACTGTTAAAACTTTACAAAAGTTAAGAGTTTTTCTACCACTATAATAAGCTTGATACCTTACTCTTAGCTCAAGCTATGACTTAGTGTTGCTTTAATAGCTTTACAAACATGCATTTATTTAAACATTCCATTTAATCGACAATATTAAAATTTGGTGTTATCAGTTAGAGGGAGTCAATGAACCAGTGGTTCTTCAAGTGTTTGTGGCAAATGACGCTGGACGTGTGAAACCTCATGGGTTTTATCAAGCCTGCAGAGTGACCGGGCGCAACACAACAGCCTGTAAGGAGGTCGACATCGAAGGGACCACAGTCATCGAAGTAAACCTTGAGCCGAGCACCTCTATGACCCTACCGTAAGAATCATTAAGTCTGTTTACTATGATGGATATACAACTACATATCAGTTAACCATTATAATTAATCACATGGTACTGTTGATCATAAAATGTGTTTTTGACAGCGTGGACTGTGTTGGAATCTTAAAGCTGAGGAACGCTGATGTTGAAGCTCGTATAGGCGTTGCCGGCTCAAAAAAGAAGAGCACTCGGGCTCGCTTAGCCTTTAGAGTCAATATACCTAGGCTTGACGGATCTGTCCTAACACTTCAAACTCTGTCCTCTCCCATCCTATGTAGTAAGTGTTAAAGGTTTTAGAAATAATGCATGTATATATATATTTATAAATAAATAAACATATCTATAATATATATATATATATATATATATATATATATATATATATATATATATATATATATATATATATATATATATATTAGATCTATTGAATCTTTCTATTTATGATTTTCTTGAAATTGTAATACCTTATTTGCAGCTCAACCTGCTGGAGTTCCTGAAATCCTTAAGAAGAGTCTTCACAGTTGCTCTGTTGCAGGAGCAGAGGAGGTCTTTATAATTGGCAAGAACTTTCTCAAAGGAACCCAAGTGATTTTTCAGGAAAATTCTACAGGTAATACACACCTATTATTTACACACTATTTCTTACTGAAATTAAAAGCAGAGTTGAAAATCAGAGATTGCATGTGGGCAGTGTGAATTACTGTGGCACTAATGGGGCTGATACTGTAAGCTTTGAATGTGTTTGGATGGATTCATACCTAGCCTGATCTGTTAAATTTTCTTTTAACTTACTTGAGAAAGATGCTGTATTTAGTGCAAATTCAACAGTGAGGTTCTTTTTCCATTCCCAAAATGCCAATAAATTACCAATTTGTCGCAAAAATATATTTGTTGTGACGCTTTGTATTAATTTCATATTAACTTTGTGTGCATGTATGAATTGTTTTGTTTTAGATGACAGTGGTTGGCATGCTGAAGCAGAGATTGACATGGAACTTTTTCATCAGGCAAGTGAGACTTTTCAGGGACATTGTGTCCTAAAATGTAGTATATGTCCTAATACGTGCATCTTATGTAACATTTGTTTGGGAATGGTCATCGTTCAGAACTTAATGTGATCAGTTTAATTATCTTGTCAATATGTTCTTCAATTTAGAATCATCTAGTAGTGAAGGTTCCTCCATATCATGACCAAACAATCACCTCTCCAGTGTCGGTTGGGATTGCAGTGGTGACAAATGCAGGGAGAACCCAAGATGTCCAGTCTTTTACTTACACACCTTTAACAGGTTTGTATAGAGAAGATATGAGGATACATATCAATATTTTATGAACATCTGAATCAGGAATCACTGAGAAATATTTTGCATTGTGAAAGTAATTCATTCAGACAAATCAGGGATGGAAATGTTCTTTTAAGTGTTAGGCCGTGTGTGTAATTATCTTGGGTCAAAAGTTGTTGTTTCTTTGTTTTATCAGTATTTACCCTCATAATTGTTTCCAAAAAATCTTTTAAAAGCTTACTCTTCACAAGTGTGATGACTTGACGGATTTTTCTACCTCTTTTCATGCAGAGAGTGTTGACATGCCTGTAAAGTCAGAACTGCCAGCTACAGTCAAGGCTTGTACCTTTGAAGAACAGATAAAAGGTTCAACATTCTTAGACATTATTAACATTATTAGCCTTTTTACTGTGGCGGTCTTAAAGTTTGAGCTAATATATACATGCCTTTGTCTACAGCAATGCAAACAGAGAGCAGTTGTCTAAACAATGTATTAATGTTACCAATGGTAAAACGAGAAGAACCTATGGAAGTGTCCTGCAATGCAACACCTGCAGGCATTTTCAAGGTAATGTAATCATCCCTTTGAGACCTCAAAATCAATTTGAGTTTTTATTTTAAATAAAACATTGTTTTTCAATCTTATTTTATTTTTATGACAGCCTGTAGAAGAAATTAGTTCTACCCAACAAATATTGGAGATAAATACCATCCTTCCCACAAACAGTAAGTCTTTTCCAAGCCCTGTGCCTGTCCAGCCGGTAGAAACACAACAACCTTCAACTCCAATTTTTACCGCTCAAGAAACCTTGTCCACAATACAAAAGCAGGACATATCCTCGCCCACATCATTCCAAGTGTCATTGTCAGAAGACACAACAGTTCTTCAGCCTGTACCCCCTCAGGTACCTCAACAGTTCCTGCGGGAAACTCCTGAGACATTGTCTCCGGAAGATACAAGTGCAGATGGAAGTGGAATGGTATTGGTTGGCATGGAGTCTCGATCTCCGCCATCCCAGCCAGCACAAGTTCAGACGCTTTTGCCCCAAGATGAGGTTGCTCAGCTGGAAAGAGCAGTTAGAGAACTGCAGGCACAACAGCAGCTGAACTCTGTCCTTTACAGCCCAGCACCATCTGCTGAGAGCCTTCAGCAACATGTCCAGGAAAATATGAACAGTTTAAGGCTGGGTGGTAATGAGAGCACTCTAACCAACCAGCTACAGCAGCAGCAAGAGCAGAATATTTTAGAGAATCTGCAGCAACAACAACAAAAGGCACTTGTGGATCTACAACATCAACAGACAGTTCTTGAAAATTTGCAACAACATCAGATAGTATTGGAAAATCTACAGCAACAGGCACTTGGCAACTTGCAGCAGCAGCAGCAGCAGCCAACACACAAGGTTTTAGAGAATATGCAGCATCAACAACAGCACCAAAAGGTTCTTGAAAACATTCAGCAACAAAGTTCACTCGTGACATTGCAGCATCAAAAAGTTCTGAATAATCTGCAGCAGCAGCAGCAGCACCAGAAAAACTTAGAAACTCTTCAGCATCAAGAAGTATTAGAAAACCTGAAGCAACAACTCCAGTCAGAGCTCCTGCAGACTCAGATTCCCATGCAATGCACACCTAGCTTCTCTAATGATCAGCAGAGCTCCACGCAGGCTAGCAATCTGTCCCAATCCACTGAAGGATTCCTTCAGAACCAACCCCAGCAGCAGATCCAACAGCAGGCTGCAATTTTCCAACAAACCGGAGCTCTTTTGTCCATTCAGACATCTAGCTTCTTGCAGCAGCCATCTTCTCAACCTTCACCTCCGCAGCAACTTTTTCAGAGTCACAACCCCTTGACTGAAACACAAGACACGCAGACAGTACTCTTTGGAAGCACAAAGTCACCACAAGTCCAAGCAACCTTATTTTCCGGTACCATGACAATGCTGACAAGCCCCAGTATTCCCTCAGAGCAGCAGGCTCCGTCAACGAGTCTGTTTATTGCTCAAAGTGTTTTGCCCAGCCAGCTACCATCAGACAACAACCAGAACCAACAGCAGATAACTTTCCTGACACCCATTCAGGCATCTGGAACAGAAGCTCAGACTGTCTCGCTTTTTCAGAGCCAACCCCAGTTGTCCACTCCAATGGAACAACAATCTACTCAACCGCAACAGATGGCATCATCCCAACAAGCATCACTTTTCCCAAATATTGCCACTATGGCCCAGAATCAAGCACAGTCACAAACACAGACGGGCATATTGTTTTGTACCACAACCCTGAACCCCCACGATCTTCCCCAGGCTCTGATGTTCAGTGGTCAGAACCAGGGATCAATAGGTAGCGACCAGCTGCCAGAGAATATCTTTCAGGAGCAACAACCCATGCAAGTCGTCCCCAGCTCCGAAAACTTAACTGGAAACAACACGAATCAACCAACTGTCCCCACTGTTCAGTCTCAAACTCCATCAATTATTTTCCCATCAGCTGCAGTAGTGAGCGTCACACAACAGGACTCATTAGAGCCCATGTCTTTTCAAGATCAGAGCTCAATGAACGACTCATCCGCCAGTATGCCTCCAACGCGGCCTGAACTCTTTCAGGACCAGCAACCTATGCAGGTCGTTCCCAGTGCCACCAGCGTAACACCCGTCCCTCCTACTGACCAACCTTCTGTCAATATTTTTTTGCCTCAGTCAGCCATCTCAGCCCTTCAAGGTGGAGTAGGCGTTCAAGAATTGCCTCCAACTGGTACAGCAGCCACCATCTTTAGTGGACAGACTGGTGTTGCAGTTGGCAGCCTCCAGAACAGCACAACTAACTCAACTCCACAACCTCCTAACCAGCTATTTCAGTCAGCTCTTGGAGGTACTCTTACCCAAGCTGGACAGCCAGGACAAGCAGGCCTATTTCTCTTCGAGATTCCCAGTGGTAAGTGTTTTTTTTTGTAAATTCAAAGGCAGGGTAACTGATTTCTGATATACTTTGAAGTTGATTAAGTCAAACTTACATTTTCCCACTACAAATCACTATTTCTTCAGTCTTACTATTGCCCCCTTGCTCTCTAGCTGCTCCTTACTGCTGAATGGGTACAAGCCTGTTTTGCTACTCGAGCAAAGCATTTAAAAAAATGTTAATCCCACCTAACAAAAGATCTCAGTTAACCTGTCCTACTTCTGATGCATAAATCTGGTTACGTAATGGACACCTAATCATTATATTTTGTGATATCCCAATACTCTGTCATTGTTTTTTTTTTTCTGAGAACACTTGGTCGATAGAATATCAAAAAACATCTGAATGTTTTTTTAATTAAGATGTGGGTTGTGTTATGGTAATGAGGTTTCCAACTAAAACGCAATTAAACACAAAATTAATTCACTAATGTTATTATGAGCTTTTACAGAAGTAATTCTCTATTGTTATTATGAGCGTTTAGTCGTTTATCTAAATTATGTTGACTAAGAGACCTATTGTCTCTTTCATCAGAATGTGGACAGCTCATAAATTCTCCTGGTCCAGCATTGTCTGAACAGCTCGTCACCATGGGGCATCCCGGTTCAGATCAGAGCCAGAGTCCGCTTCAGACCAGTGCAGAGATTCAGACCTTATTGGACCCGTCCAGCAACCTAAATGATAAGATAGATGAACTTCTGGAACGCTTTCAGGAGCAAGAAAAGACGCTTCCTCCAGATTTCTTGGACCACTGAAGATAAGTAGAAAGAAACCTCACTCTAGTAGACCACCGTCCGCACTGCTTGTCAATCTGACATATTTTTGTCTAAACTCATCTGCTACATGGTGGTCTTTCCTTATATGTATGTTTCTTAAAGCTTGCAATGTGATGTTGCATCTCAGCATCACAGCATCTTTTCTTGATGGGCCCAGTTGATTTAGGCAAATGTTCGGCATATCAATATATCATTGACCCATTAATCCATTATTTGGCACTTTGTTACTTTGTATTGTGTTCTTGACTCCTAAAATCTCCGCTATTTGATAACATCCTCAATCTTTTTTTAATCTAGTACAATGTCAACTCCAAAACGCTCTGTTGCCGTTGAGATAACTAATACATTGTGAATGAATGTGAACTATATTTGGCACTTTAGGGAGTCTACTCCCTTTTAGCTTTGTAATCCATATGTGTCTACCTTGTTTGTTAAAGCTTTTTTTATGTTTGCTTTATCATGCTTTACTAAGAATGTGTTTTGTTAGCTTGTTTTTTGAGCCATATTTCATGTTTTAGATGTTTCCTACATGTCCAAATCTATCCTATCACATTGTACCAATTATAAAAGGTCAAAATGACCAATGCACACTCCTTTCCATCTTATGTTTCCATTTGATTTCATTTTAATGAACGAGAGGTCAAACTTTTAAACATTGATCTCCTACCAGGGTTGTGTTAAGTGTGCAACGTAAAAGATATGTTAACAAGTTTAAATTTGAAATCGAAATGCTTTATCTCTTCATATACACCGTTTTTTCCTTTTTGTTTGTTTGTTTGTTTGTTTGTTTGTGTGCTCAGCAGAAGAAAATGGATCACAGTTGTTTGTACTTTCTAAGATGCAGCTATTCATTTTGAATTATGCGCGGTCCATTAAGGTTCTTCAGAGAAGCACAAGCAAGGGACTAGGATTTGATGGGGTGTTGGCATTTGCAGGTATGTCCCATGAGTACTTTGACTGGTTAGTTCATTGTAAAAAAAGACAATTCAGTCATCATTTACAATACTTACCCTCATCTGGTTACCATACCATTGTGGCTTCTTCTTTGATAGGTACATGATAGCCAATACGGTAAAGAATGTGTAGATTAAAGTATTGCTTATACCCAAACAGGTGTCGGACCCCAATGACTACCATAGTAGAAAAAATTACTTAATATATTTTTTGTTCTTTTACAACACAATTTCCATACAATTATAATGGTAGTTGAAAGTGCAACAGAATGTTAAGCTTGATTTTATTTTCTACTATGGTAGGCATAGGTCCAAGAACTGTTTGGTTTAAAGCATTCTTTAATCTTGTCACCATTTTTGGAATGGTAAAGATCAACATTCTTGATGGAAAGTAGATGATGACTGATTTTGTGAACTTTACCTTAAAAGTACAAATGGTTTTGTGCGGGAGTTTTCCAGAAGCTCAAGATGGCAGTAACGTCCACAGGTTTAGGATTGGTTTGGGAATGGGACATGAAAACAACATAGACATTTTGCAATGACTAATCTGACCAACAGAAAACAAATATTTGAAGTAAGGCTTTTTACCACCAGTGTATGACAATCTCATACAAAATAATTTAAAAAAATCTGTATTGTGAGAAGTATCATTAATGTGTTACATTATGTCTAACTGGGAGACATCTCTACATGTAGTAAAGAAGGGGTATTGTAGGCTGGGCAAAGAAACATACAGGGTTATGTATCTCACATTGACATAATACTGCTACATTTTGTCAATATTGGTATTTTTATGTGTTGTTTACATCGGTCTTCATTTGGGATGGTTTCAGCGGTTTGGTTTCTTTGATTGTTTAATGACTTTTAGCAGGGTGTGTGTTTTCCTTCACGGTAAAATATTTAGTGTTAAATTAACCCTGCCAGTGTCACACAGTGTTTCTATAATCCAGTGTGGATTTTATAAACACTGGCGGTGTCAAAATTAGCAACGGAAGTTTTACTGTGTTCTTGTAATACAAGTGTCAGCTTTATCTTCTTGTGTTAGGACGTTGCCGAAATATCGAATCACACGTATTTCAAATTTTACTTATTCAAAGACACATGCAGTCTTTTTAATACATTTGTAGAATAACACGGTGTACTCTGTTTTTAAATGTTCTCCTGCAAACATAATGTGACTAATTCTATTTAACGTTTTCATAAACATGTCAGTTATTTTTACATCATACCCTCTCTTGCCTTTATATTCTTTTTTTAGAATATACTCGATGTAAAATTGACATTCATTGTAAATAGTGTACCGGTCGGTTTAAGTGTGCTGTTCCTTTGTGAGGTAGCAGTTTGTTTAATGCGTGCTCTCTTTGTAGTAAAACACAATATCTCACCTGCAAGTGAGGCATACATACAGTATTTTTGTAAGACTGAATTTTGAAATGTACTGTGTACATTTGAAACATTTTAACAGTGAATTTTGTCCCCTCCGCAGTACTGTACTTCATACGTTCAGAACGGGGAAAATGATGGTTTTGTCCCCATCACTGTGTTACAAAATGGAAATTGTTATGTGTTTGGTTGGTTGGTTATATTCAAAGCTTTCAATTTATACAGTATAACAAAAGAGTGGAAACAAATGTGTGTAGGCGAGTCTCACACAAAGTGTCAATTTTCCAGGTCATGTTATTTGAAATTAAAAATAAATGTATGTCTATATTTTGCATAAAGAAAAATAAGCCTATTTAAATGCATTATGTTTTTTTAATAATTATTTTTGCATTGACTTTCTATTTCACAAAGATCTTGTTGTAATGCTTAAGCATAAAGGAATAGTGAAGATTCTTTTCAGTATCTGCAGTATTGAATTGATACTAATTAGTCTTATCAAAGATTTATAAGAACGGAAATTTTGCTTAGTTGTCATAACAATGTCAAGATGCAATAAAAATTGTAATGATCCCAAAACGGCGTATTATTCTTTTTGCAAAATATATTTTCTCTCACAAATATGAGTCTGTCATTTGTTCGTGCGATCTAGACTTCAGTTGCAAACAAAGTCATAGACTAATTGAATGTGTGGGTTTTACCTAATGGTGTAGGATATACATTCACACTACATCTAATCTTAGGACCAACTGAAACGAATCCTGTTTTCATTCTCAAAACAAGGCAGCAGATCTGTGTCTTTGTGATTAAACCAACTGTTTGTCCGTTCTTGGTTTTTCAGTACTGATAGCTCATGTCAAAAGTCGTACTTTATGTACTGTATTATGAACAAGCGACAGTTCATTTCTGCACAGATTTATCGTTATACAAACAGAGTTGAATTCTTTTACTTTCCATCATATTGTGCTTTTTGATTGAAAGTACTTTGTGCCTTTGCAAGCCTTTCCACTTATTTCTAAATGACCTTTGTATATAATTCGATACTTAGATGTTGGGATTACTAAATCAACTAAATTCAGAAGTAAAAGATTGCGGTCTGATACTTATCGACATTGTTTTGTCCTGTCAAAATGTCATCAACGAAGTCCATCGGTGTCTATAAAACATCAGACCATGTCGCGGAACTGCTATGCAGCCTCACTGTTATTTTTATTTTATTTAAAAATGTTGTGTCATTCTCATCCACCGGTGGTTATTGCCTCTGACATTTGTGATCACATTGTGAGGTAAAGAGGGTGATGCGGTCAAATCAAAGAAAGGTTTGAAGCGACCGCTCACCCTAATCACCAGCAGTTATTTGTGCTCTTATTTTATGTGCGTGCGTGCGTGTGTGTGTGTGTGTGTGTGCGTGTGTGAGAGAGAGATGTATTTTAAATACATTCATCTTGCGCATTCTTGATTTTTGTTTGATGTGAATATTGTCCATTGTTTCTAAAGTTGTCACACGGTTAACAGTTCACTTTTTGTAAGAATGAGATTCAGTATTGTGAAGAAACGTGAACTAATGACACTTGACGTAAATGAACATGTATTTTGCTTTCATCAGTACATTTGTATACTCTGCAGTTATATTTCTGTAAAATGTGCTGCTAAATGAATAAAGATAGATATGAAGTTGTTTCCTTTTGTCTTGTATATATCCTACTTATGAATACGATTTAAATGTATAATCCTTCATGGGTTTTTAACATGATTGTCAGATTGCTTTTTAATCATTTATTTTATAATCATGATACAAATATTCGGAACTGTTGTTATAATTAATGGTTATTATTAATAATAATAATAATAATAATAATAAAAGCTAGATAAGTCATTTTTGGAAGAAACCATGAGTGGTTCTTTCTGTTGCAAAACACAGAACTAGGCCGTTAGCGATGATTCTCTAACCCACAACTGAATTAAGCCAACATAAATCTCAATAACATTCTAAAGCATAGAAAAAAGTCTTGTGAAATGGTTGCCAGGCTAATGTAGTTGGTTGCTATGTGCGTGGCTTCATGAAGATTCTGAGTCTGACCTCTTGTCTCTATGACACTGTATATTTTCGAATGGCAGTCTATGACAGTGCCTTCCCAATTGTAAGTCTAAGTGGAATTTGGGGGTACAACTGACACCCCATTATGAGGAATGGTTAAATGGAGCCAGATTTCAGGTCGCTCATCATCAAACTTGACTGTAATGCTTAATCTGTGGGATTTTAGCCCCCCCCCTCATTCATCACCATCCCCAATTGTTTCTGCAGAACTCCTTTCAATAATCCGGAGGATCTGACCTTACTACTACACTACTACTACTTATAATAATAATAATATTTATAATAATAATAATAATAATATTAATATAGTATACTAATAATATTTATAATAATAATATTTAAACTAATAATTAAACTAATAATAATATATTAATGAGTATACTAATAATATTTATAATAATAATAATAAGTAAACTAATAATAATTGTAATTATAATATTATAAAAATAATAATAATAAGTATACTAATAATAATTATAATAATAATTTTATAAAAAAATAATAAGTAAACTAATAATAATTATAATAATATTTATACAAAATAATAATAAGTAAACTAATAATAATTGTAATAACAATATTTATAAAAGTAATAATAATAATAAGTAAACTAATAATAACTATAATAATAGTTATAAAAATAATAATAAGTAAACTAATAATAATTATAATAATGTTTATAAAAATAATAAGTTAACTAATAATAATAATAATAATGTCATTGTTTGTAGAAAATAATTGCATTTCTTGTGATAGAAAAAAATGATAATTAAAATATGAATTATTCTCCCTCACTTGTGGTTGTAAATCCACGCGGTGGGACTCAACTCTCAACATTCTTCGAACTTTCTTCACAACACGAGGATGAGCAAATGATCATAAATGCAGATATATCATAGATCAGCTCTTCGTGGGTAGGGGCGGGGCCATCCTACAGGTGGGCGGGGTTTCATTCTATGAATATTTATACGTAAATTAACTGATCGTGTTGTGTAGACGTAACGAGGGGGCGTGATCAACATGAAATGAACTCGCTTAGACACGCCCCCTCGTTACGTCATCGCCCCGTGGAGTTAAAGAGCGCGAGCACGTCACACATCAGACACGACAGCTCGGGTCTCCAATCAGGTGAGGAGCTGAAACGGATTGTGACGTCACGCGTCTGAGTTCTCCAGCAGCATGAGTTCAACCTGAGACAGCAGTGACATCTCAGCATGGCTTCCTATCTGGAGGTAAGACAGCTCTTTAAGCTTCACATTTGCCATCTTTTGCTCTTCCTTCCGGTGTGGGATTTAACCTGGGATGTGCTGGAGGTGTTGCCAAGGCGACGCCCTTGATGCCAGGGGTCACTAAGAGTTCATGTGAAGTTGATTTCCATTGATGGAGACAACCATCAGGCTTACTTTCAGAGACCATCATCAGATCCATTGTTAAAATGAATGCTTGCACTAGGATATGCTTCATTGAGATGTGGGATGGCTGTAATGTGTGCCAGGCCTTTACTTTAAGGATCAAAGCTTATGATATATAATATATACCATAATAATCCATCAAACAGCATTGAAACCTGTGCGCTCAGAATTAAACATAACGTTGTGGCATTTTCTCTTGAAGGTAGCCGATGACAGCAAGGGCCATGGACTGGATCTTTTCTGCGTCCCCAGGCACTACGAGGAGGATTTGGAAAGCGTCTTAATACCCAACGGCCTCATTAAGGACAGGTACATATCCAACGCCAGGGATCAGTCGCGCACTGGTGGTTAAAGTCCTGTAAGCGGAAGGTTGTGGGTTTGAATCCCGGTGCCGGCAGAGAATAACTGAAGTGCTCTTGAGCAGCTTGAGATTTGCTCTGGTGGTTTTGATTAGATCCGGATGTGCTTGTTAAGTGACACTGCATGACCGTGGAATGACCCCGCTTGTGAATGCTCCCTGTGTTCCGTAGATTTACTTAATGATGTCCGTCCACCACCGACTCCTATTTCATTAGGGCGTCTGAGAGGCATGTGATTTGAATTTGGCTTTCCCGTTTATTTGTTAAGCAAATTTTCCCTGCGCCTCTGTCTGGATTCTTGAAGTCCGAATATGATATGATCATTTGTTTCTCTGCAGGACCGAGAGGTTGGCACGAGACATTGTTCGGGATATGGGCGGGCATCACATTGTGGCCCTGTGCGTTCTGAAAGGAGGGTACAAGTTCTTTTCAGACTTGATGGACTACATCAAGGCACTGAATCAAAGCATTGACAAGTCTGTACCGTTGACCGTGGATTTCATTAGACTCAAGAGCTACTCTGTAAGTGCCAGCAGTACGTTTCTCCCTCCATCATTCATTATCTCTAACACACCGGCTGATTCGCTGACGCATGCTGTGGATATTTCATTCTGACCAATGAATGATCCGAGATGAATATTGCATGTGATTTTTATATTTTGCATTGTTTTGTACAATGATGCCCATGCACACAAGGAGGAGATTATGATTGCATCTGTTAACATGAGACTAATGTAATGTGATGTAAAGGACAACGTGGATGCTTTACATCATAAGTTACATTTTTACACTTGAAACCTTTAACACAAACTGCTCATTTTTATTTTAAAAACCAGAATATGTCTTTCAAATATTTCTGGCTTTTTGTTTTCTTGTAGAACGACCGGTCGACCAACTGTGTTAAAGTTATCGGTGGAGATGAATTATCTGCACTTACAGGAAAAGTGAGTTTGAATGTGTTTACTCCTAAATATTTTCTTGAATTATAATGTTTTGCTTGACTTTTGTTGTTAAAAGGTCTTTTTTCTCCTTACAGAATGTGCTTATAGTCGAGGTAGGGCTAACTTTTGATGTAGTGTTCTTGCTTTCTGTGAAAAATAAATATTTTTTTGTGTACAGTTTCTATTGTACATTATATTAAAAATTTTCTAAAGAGGATCTTGTGTGCTGCTACAAAAAACCTTTTATACCAAAACTTAACATGGCCAATTTCATAAACCTGCTTATTTGCCTTATGACCTACTACTTATAAATTCTTTCCTATATTCTCTATAATATTTTATGTTGTAATGTCTTCAAAATCCGAAACATTGTGTACAAACCATATGGTGTGTTCATTTTTACCCAACTGTATTTTGTGGAAAGGGGATCCAGAAGAATGAATTTGTTTTTTTCTTATAGGACATTGTTGAGACCGGGAAAACTATGGAAACGTTGCTTAAACTATTACACGAATGCCAACCTAAAATGGTAAAAGTCGCCAGGTAAGTGAAAGCAGCGCTATACAGATTGGAATAGTCGGGACAAAATTGTGAGTCCACCTACAAACAAGATTGTCAGGGAATCAAATACGGATATATTTATGACTTAAGAAGGGTTTAAATGTAGTGCACAAAAAAAAAAAACAAGTCACATGTTGCATTGAGAAGCTGCACTACCAGGACACCAAATGTTTAATATTTAATACAAAAAAATTATTTTAAAAAATGTTTTGTTTTAAGTTTTTGTATCAAATTAATCAAACCCTTTGCAAATTATAAGTTACTTTCTTATAAAAAAAAAAACTTGCTGAATAAATGTTACTCTAAGTATTTTCCAGGGTTATTAATAATTTGGGGCTTGACTGTATATGGGTTGATCAATAAAATAATCAAGTCACAGATAAATATAACAGACCCATTTATCCAAAGAGACATGGAAAGCATTTGAATTGTGTTCGATGTATTTATACATTTATTTGATTGGTTTTTCATTTCAGCTTACTTGTCAAAAGGACACCCAGGAGCTCAGGATACCGACCTGACTGTGAGTTGCTTTGTATTTCCCTTCATTGGATTTGATCGGATATTAGGAGTGTTTTGCTTAATCCAGATCACAGAGAAACACGGGCATTCTTGCTGTTGGACATGCTATCGGAAACCATCTGTGTTTAGAGTAGTACTGCAATGCTTTTAGACACAAGGCTGATAAGCTCTTTAACTCAGTCCAGCACAAATGTTCCTCGCTCTCGACTTGCACTCTTGATCACAGACCTCAAGTTGTGCGAGTCGCTTATCAAGGAGGCACACAAGCCAACGGATGTTGACGCATACCCAAAAACATGTTTGATCATTTAGTGACGTAGTGTATATGCCTGCGATTTAAACAAACATTATTAGTATATAGATATACTTGTACATTCCATTTATATTTCAAATGTGTGCTTTTTTCTAGATATTGGATTTGAAGTTCCAGACAAGTTCCTGGTGGGATATGCTTTAGACTACAATGAATACTTCAGAGATCTGAGTGTAAGTATTGTACAACCGACACATCCCTGCTCGGTCATTTCGTATCTGGGACTCAAACAGCTGATCCACGTGATCAGAAGACCTGATGTGATCGGTTACAGGTTTATGACGTCATTAAGCAGAGCCGTTTTAAATTGTATTTTTAATATCTTTGGTAAACTTCAGCTTTATGATGAAAATACATTCGCACATGGTTTATGTTAAAGCCCATTAAAGCACCACATAAACATACAAATATTTTAACCAAATCGGGTCTTTAAATAAGGCCAGACCCTTTTCTAAGCGCTCAGATTTTAATCTTCTCCTATTGTTTCTTTAACTTGTTGCATCGTGGATATAGATGTGGAGGTTTGCAAGGCTTGAAATGAATGGGACAAATAACTCCAAAGGTTTTTAAAATGGACTGTTCTCTTTTTTTTCTGTCTTTCAGCATATCTGTATATTAAGTGAGAGAGCGAAAGAGAAGTACAAAGTATGAAACTACACCAAAGTGCTGGAAGCATGAAGACAAAGACCACTGTGAACCTTCTGGCTTTACTTTTTTCAGTTGTAAATGTCCTTTATTTTTGTACGCGAGATAACAAAGGAAGAACTCGTGCAGACTTACGCTGGTTTAATAAGATCTAGTTTTCTACAATCTGTAAAGAGTGTGTGTCTGGCTATAATGATAGGCAGAGCCTCTTTTATTTTGAACTTTTGGATGAACTGAGGCCTTTCATTGAATATGTTCATTTTATGTTTCGTCAAAATCAATTTGGTTAATAAGGAAATCAGATGTACAGCGCAGAATTTGAGAGGGTTGAATATTAGTATTTATTATTTATTCTGTAGATATTACAGAAGTAACCCCAGAATAACCCAATGAATGAGCAGATGATTTGGATGTGCTGTTTTGTGTGACATTGAGGCTCTAACACAATAAAACGACACTAACATGGTTTTAATTGTCCTGTTTTTTAAGCAGTATGACATATCTGTCTAATATCTACACGATAGCTCCAAAAGTATTCGCTCACACATCCAAATAATGAAAATCAAGAGTTTCAATCACTCTCACTCCGAATGCTTTAAGACATTTTGGACAATTCCATGATCCCAACTTCAGGAACGGTTTGGATCCGACCCGTTCCTCTTCCGACATGACATCAGGGCCCAAAGTAAGATCCATAAAGACATGGATGACATAATCTGGTGTGGAGGAACTTGATTGACATCAACCCTATAGATCACATTTGGGATGAAGACTGAGACTCAGACCTTCTGATCCAACATCAGTGTGTGACATCACAAATGTTCTTCTGGAAGAATGGTCAAAAATCCCATAATCACACTCGTAAACCTTGTGGACGGCCTTCCCAGAAGAGTTAAAGCTTTTATAGGGTGGACTGACATCATATTGAACCCTATAGATTAGGAATAAGATGTCACTTAAGTTCCTTTAAGGTGAAGGAACACTTGTAGTGGTATAATGTATATTTCCATACATGATTGCAGTGTTTATAGTACAGAGCTCATCACTGCAGGTCAGCCACGCCCTCTAGTGGCCATTTCTGATGACGTCACCTAGACAGCTTGGGCCGGGCATCCGGTAACTCCTCCCCCTCGGATGTCAGTCAGCTGCCAGCTCACGCGGACATCGACGGAAATCAAAGTAAATGACTTCCGGTTTACGATATTATTTAACCCATCGTTTAAAACACCGTGCCAGAAACGTTTGTCGATCGAGTCGACGAGTAAACGATAATGGTTGATTTAATTCAAAACCTTATATTTAAAATTAATTAATTGTAATAAAAACACACACTTTGTTCTCAATTAAGATTCTCAACGCGTTCGTTTCTCAAAAACGCCTTCATTTCCCACAACGCCTTTCGCTGTGACGTCACGCCGTGATTGCGGAAGTGCAGCACCTGTCGAAGTGAAGCGCGCGCTTGCTGTCACGTCACGTCGCTTGAGGAGCGCGAGAGCACGCGGTAGCGTTAAAACAAGCCGCGTTGCCATGGCAGCGCTTAAATACGCCGGCATGGACGACACGGACAGTGAGGACGAGCTTCCTCCGGGCTGGGAGGAGAGGTCCACTAAAGATGGATGGGTTTATTATGCCAAGTGAGTGATACACAAACACGTTGGGCTTCACCAACACAACCATGATAACACGACAGACAGCATCCCTCAACAATTGTGTGTCATTTTCAGTCACGAGGAACTGAGGACCCAGTGGGAACATCCCAAAACTGGCAAGAAGAAACGTTGTGCTGGAGGTTTGTTCGTCCACACACAACAACATCCCATTCAGCTTTATATGCTAACATGCTGGAGCATGACTGATGAGAAACATGTTGTTTACATGTCAAACAAGTACAACAAACAATCCTGATCATGAGAATCAGTAATAATCAATAATCATAACAATCAATAATCATAACAATCAATAATCATAACAATCATAACAATCAATAATCATAACAATCAATAATCATGACAATCAATAATCATAACAATCAATAATCATTACAATCAATAATCATGACAATCAATAATCATAACAATCATAACAATCAATAATCATGACATTAGATAATCATGACAATCAATAATCATTACAATCAATAATCATAACAATCAATAATCATAACAATCATAACAATCAATAATCATAACAATCAATAATCATGACAATCAATAATCATAACAATCAATAATCATTACAATCAATAATCATAACAATCAATAATCATGACAATCAATAATCATAACAATCAATAATCATTACAATCAATAATCATAACAATCAATAATCATGACAATCAATAATCATAACAATCAATAATCATTACAATCAATAATCATAACAATCAATAATCATGACAATCCATAATCATGACAATCCATAATCATGACAATCCATAATCATGACAATCAATAATCATGACAATCAATAATCATGACAATCCATAATCATGACAATCAATAATTATAACAATCAATAATCATGACAATCAATAATCATGACAATCCATAATCATGACAATCAATAATCATGACAATCCATAATCATGACAATCCATAATCATGACAATCCATAATTATGACAATCCATAATCATGACAATCCATAATCATGACAATCAATAATCATGACAATCAATAATCATGACAATCAATAATCATGACAATCAATAATCATGACAATCCATAATCATGACAATCCATAATCATAACAATCAATAATCATGACAATCCATAATCATGACAATCCATAATCATGACAATCAATAATCATGACAATCAATAATCATGACAATCCATAATCATGACAATCCATAATCATGACAATCCATAATCATGACAATCAATAATCATGACAATCAATAATCATGACAATCAATACTCATAACCATAAATAATCATAACAATCAATAATCATGACAATCAATAATCATAGCAATCAATAATCATGACAATCAATAATCATAACCATAAATAATCATGACAATCAATAATCATGACAATCAATAATCATAACCATAAATAATCATGACAATCAATAATCATGACAATCAATAATCATGACAATCAATAATCATGACAATCAATAATCATGACAATCCATAATCATGACAATCCATAATCATGACAATCAATAATCATGACAATCAATAATCATGACAATCCATAATCATGACAATCAATAATCATGACAATCAATAATCATGACAATCAATAATCATGACAATCAATAATCATGACAATCAATAATCATGACAATCCATAATCATGACAATCAATAATCATGACAATCAATAATCATGACAATCAATAATCATGACAATCAATAATCATAACAATCAATAATCATAACAATCAATAATCATGACAATAATCATGACAATCAATAATCATGACAATCAATAATCATGACAATCAATAATCATGACAATCAATAATCATAACAATCCATAATCATAACAATGAATAATCATGACAATCAATAATCATGACAATCAATAATCATGACAATCAATAATCATAACAATCCATAATCATGACAATCAATAATCATAACAATACATAATTATAACAATGAATAATCATGACAATCAATAATCATAACAATGAATAATCATAACAATCAATAATCATGACAATCAATAATCATAACAATCCATAATCATAACAATGAATAATCATGACAATCAATAATCATGACAATCCATAATCATGACAATCAATAATCATGACAATCAATAATCATAACAATCCATAATCATAACAATGAATAATCATGACAATCAATAATCATAACAATCAATAATCATGACAATCAATAATCATAACAATGAATAATCATGACAATCAATAATCATAACAATGAATAATCATGACAATCAATAATCATGACAATCAATAATCATGACAATCAATAATCATGACAATCAATAATCATAACAATCAATAATCATAACAATCAATAATCATTACAATCCATAATCATAACAATAATCACGACAATCCATAATCATAACAATAATCATACTCAATAATCATGACAATCAATAATCATAACAATCCATAATCATAACAATAATCATACTCAATAATCATGACAATCAATAATCATAACAATCCATAATCATAACAATAATCATAACAATCCATAATCATGACAATCCATAATCATGACAATCCATAATCATGACAATCCATAATCATAACAATAATCATAACAATAATCATAACAATCCATAATCATGACAATCAATAATCATGACAATCCATAATCATGACAATCAATAATCATGACAATCCATAATCATAACAATAATCATAACAATAATCATAACAATCCATAATCATGACAATCAATAATCATGACAATCCATAATCATGACAATCAATAATCATAACAATCCATAATCATAACAATAATCATACTCAATAATCATGACAATCAATAATCATAACAATCCATAATCATAACAATAATCATAACAATCCATAATCATGACAATCAATAATCATGACAATAATCACGACAATCCATAATCATAACAATAATCATACTCAATAATCATGACAATCAATAATCATAACAATCCATAATCATAACAATAATCATACTCAATAATCATGACAATCAATAATCATAACAATCCATAATCATAACAATAATCATAACAATCCATAATCATGACAATCCATAATCATGACAATCCATAATCATGACAATCCATAATCATAACAATAATCATAACAATAATCATAACAATCCATAATCATGACAATCAATAATCATGACAATCCATAATCATGACAATCAATAATCATGACAATCCATAATCATAACAATAATCATAACAATAATCATAACAATCCATAATCATGACAATCAATAATCATGACAATCCATAATCATGACAATCAATAATCATAACAATCCATAATCATAACAATAATCATACTCAATAATCATGACAATCAATAATCATAACAATCCATAATCATAACAATAATCATAACAATCCATAATCATGACAATCAATAATCATGACAATCCATAATCATGACAATCAATAATCATGACAATCAATAATCATGACAATCAATAATCATGACAATCAATAATCATGACAATCCATAATCATGACAATCAATAATCATAACAATCAATAATCATAACAGACAATAATCATGACAATCAATAATCATAACAATAATCATAACAATCCATAATCATGACAATCAATAATCATAACAATACATAATTATAACAATGAATAATCATGACAATCAATAATCATAACAATGAATAATCATAACAATCAATAATCATGACAATCAATAATCATAACAATCCATAATCATAACAATGAATAATCATGACAATCAATAATCATAACAATCAATAATCATGACAATCAATAATCATAACAATGAATAATCATGACAATCAATAATCATAACAATGAATAATCATAACAATCAATAATCATGACAATCAATAATCATGACAATCAATAATCATAACAATCAATAATCATAACAATCAATAATCATTACAATCCATAATCATAACAATCAATAATCATAACAATAATCACGACAATCCATAATCATAACAATAATCATACTCAATAATCATGACAATCAATAATCATAACAATCCATAATCATAACAATAATCATACTCAATAATCATGACAATCAATAATCATAACAATCCATAATCATAACAATAATCATAACAATCCATAATCATGACAATCCATAATCATGACAATCCATAATCATGACAATCCATAATCATAACAATAATCATAACAATAATCATAACAATCCATAATCATGACAATCAATAATCATGACAATCCATAATCATGACAATCAATAATCATGACAATCCATAATCATAACAATAATCATAACAATAATCATAACAATCCATAATCATGACAATCAATAATCATGACAATCCATAATCATGACAATCAATAATCATAACAATCCATAATCATAACAATAATCATACTCAATAATCATGACAATCAATAATCATAACAATCCATAATCATAACAATAATCATAACAATCCATAATCATGACAATCAATAATCATGACAATCCATAATCATGACAATCAATAATCATGACAATCAATAATCATGACAATCAATAATCATGACAATCCATAATCATAACAATAATCATAACAATCCATAATCATGACAATCAATAATCATGACAATCAATAATCATGACAATCAATAATCATAACAATCCATAATCATGACAATCAATAATCATGACAATCAATAATCATGACAATCCATAATCATGACAATCAATAATCATAACAATCAATAATCATAACAGACAATAATCATGACAATCAATAATCATAACAATAATCATGATAATCCATAATCATAACAATCAATAATCATAACAATAATCATGACAATCAATAATCATGACAATCAATAATCATAACAATCCATAATCATAACTATAATCATACTCAATAATCATGACAATCAATAATCATGACAATCCATAATCATAACAATAATCATAACAATCAATAATCATGACAATCAATAATCATAATCAATAATCATGACAATCAATAATTATAACAATCAATACTCATGACAATCAATAATTATAACAATCAATACTCATGACAATCCGTAATCATAACAATCAATAATCATGACAATCCATAATCATAACAATAATCATTACAATCAATAATCATAATAATAATCATAACAATCAATAATCATTACAATCAATAATCATAATAATAATCATAACAATCAATAATCATTACAATCAATAATCATAATAATAATCATAACAATCAATAATAATTACAATCAATAATCATAATAATAATCAATAATCATAATCAATAATCATTACAATCAATAATCATAATAATAATCAATAATCATAATCTTTCATGCAGCTTTGCCATATGGATGGGAGCAGGAAACAGATCTGAAAGGCCAAATCTACTATGTTGAGTAAGTTTGATCTCACTGTTCTTATATCAATCCATGAGGTTTTGTGTCCCACCAAAACCTCGTCAGACCACACAGATCTGGTCATCTTGTGCTGTACACAAACATCGTACAGATGAGCGCTGTCGCACATCCATGCCAGATCTTGTACATCTTGGAGACACGTAGAAGTTTACATGTAGACGTCTCCGGGATGTGTCGCCCATGTCAAGTTGATGGGTCGTAGAGGTTTGCGCACAAGAAGAATTTCCTCATGACTTTGAAAAAAGATCCCCCTTGGGATAAAGGCTGTGCCGTGATTCAGATTGCATGTATGCCTTATTGCATGGATCGGTCTCTTTTCTTTGTCCACAGTCACATCAACAAGCGCACGACCTATTTTGACCCCCGTCAGGCCTTCACCGTAGAAGACTTACAGGTGAAGCCCAAACGCTTCGATGGGAACACATCCGCCCTTGATATACTGCAGAACCGGGACCTCTCTGATAAGGTTGTCGTCATCACGGGAGGCAATTCTGGAATAGGTGAGAACGCCGTCTTGGTTTGTCGTAGTCCGCCTTTATATGCGTTTTGTGTGGCATTTTGTTGTACGATTGACAAGGTAACAAAAGTCACTGGCACAAGGTACTGCATGAAGACCTTCACTTAAAAGGAAGTGATTTGCAGTACAGGGTTTGTCCTGAAGATGACAGTGTAACATTATTTATTCCTTCCTCTTGGAAATCAAATAAAACAAAACTGTTGGGAATGTTAAGATTAACTACAGGCCTCATGACGAGTGGACTCATAATCGTTTTTGTGTACTTATTTTAGCCTGTAGTATTTAAGCCTGTAGTATTTGTTTAATAGCGTGGTATCGTTTGGACTTCTGATCCAACACAAATGAAGCATATTTGAAAAACTGAACTTCCTCTATAGAAGTTTTGCTAAATGCACAAATGCAGTTTTATTTTGTGGACCAGCGATACTGAACGAAACGATATGATTTGTGAAAAACAGATGACGATGTTCAGAAGAAAGTCACGATGAGTTGAGTTGTCTTTGCATCTCATAATAATTAAGACGATTATTGATTTGACAGGATTTTGTGTGTTTAAACAAAATAAGGACATTTTTTGAAAGATTCATTTATTTATTATATAATTGATATTGAGCTCTGAGATCTGCTGGTTTAAGTTTAATTCAAATCTGGAGAATTCCCTAAATCAGAGTAAAAAGTATGAAAAATTTTAACACGGTGATATGATGATTGAATGTTATTTTGTGTCTTAAAATTTCTTAAAACGCATTCATTATTTATGATAACGAATTCTTTTTAGGTAAGAAAAATTCAGTTTGGTTGTAAGTAATATTTATCTTTTTAACCTAACATAAATTTATTAATGTGAATGTTCATTTTTATATTGCAATTATGTTTTTTTTGTATTCTATCAATTCATAATCAAGGTATTTAAATAACATAATGTAAGCTAGGAAAAATGTAAAATCCATCTCATTCTAAAATATTAGAAATACATTTCTAAAAAATATTTTAAATGCGTTCCTGTAACAAAAACTGTGAAAAGTCTGAATCAATATTTCAATGTAGAAAAAAAAGGCATGATATGTTAAAATATTTCACAGTAAGTCGTCTTATTTATTACAAAGAGTGCTTATTTTCTGAATATACAGCTTTTGATAGCAGTAAGATTGATATTTTTTGTAGTGTTGATTGTTTGACCACTAGAGAGCAGAGGTGCTCTGTGAATCCCTTATAAAATCATATTGATAGGAATCCAGCAAATTTGACAAATTCCTTCATACATTATAAAAGATGGTGTGTTGAAAAAACAAGTTTTATACATTACTAAATTAAAAAGGGACCAATAATGTTTTATTCCATGAACCAAACATATTTGGATCAATATGATCTCACCTAATTAAATTTTTCTTGAATAGCAATAGGTTAAGTGACATTTATTGTAATTGATATTATTCTTTTACAATAATTCTTTATCAATATATTTTGTTTAAATGTATTTATAAGCTGAAAATGCAGATTTATTTATTTATAATACTGATTTATATTCCCCAACAAATACATTCGTGGTTTAGATATTGTTGTTGACGTAAATAAAAACAGTTTCTACTGTATGCCATCCGTAGTGTAATACTTAAATATGATATATGGTATATATTTAATGCTTTGTGAATCACAGTTGGACTAAGAAGTATTTGCGAGTACAAGACAAGAGTGTATTTATCGAATCTCTTACCTTTTTAGAGGTCATTTTGAATTAGAATAATTGTGTTTGTCATATAGCTTTTAAACACATTAAGCACTTTAATGCATTATTAAGGTGGCAGGATTTCTCTGGTAATAAGTCTTATCATCTGGTAATTACACTAGGAGAGGTTATTATGCTTTTACTAGACTGATATTGTTCTGTATTTTATTAGCCCTGTACAGAAACACACTTACACTCGGCTCTGTACCGCTTTAATACGGCAGTAATGGAAACAAATGCTCTTTTGTGTCTCTCTCTCTCTCTCTCTCTCTCTCTCTCTCTCTCTCTCTCTCTCTCTCTCTCTCTCTCTCTCTCTCTCTCTCTCTCTCTCTCCTTGTTAACGGGTTCTCTGTTGGTGGAGTGGTACACCTGCACCCGTGCATTGATCCTGCGGTGCGTGTTTGACCCCGGCTGATGCCTCCCATTCATTCCCATTAGTGACTTGGGCGCTTTCCTTAATTCTTCTCTATTGAACCAACTAAAAGTTATTTACCATCCAAAGCGCCGTTCACTTCACTCAAACGTCACATCACCACACACCCAACAGCGTCTGACCTGAGGCCTGTGCAAGGTTTAGTTCAAGTGTTTTCTACCAAGCTCGAAAATCATTTGTGTATTATTTAGGTGGACAAAACGTAAAAGCAATACGTATTTTTTTTATATTATTTCAAAATGTTTTATTATTATGGTTTCTTTATCAGCCATTGTTAGGTAACTAGAAGCCTCTGACACCTAACTGTATTTTTATTGTTAGAAAAAGGTAGGGAAATTGTTTAAATGTATATTTAGTAAAGTTTTTTAAATTGAACTAAACGACTACCTTTAAATTAGAGGAAGTAACGCATAAAAACCTTTTTCAGTGTGTGTGCCCTTTAGATTTTATTATTTTATATAGGTTTTTATTTGTTATTATTCAGTTTACAGAACATAACTTAAATACATTTTTACTTTAGCTGTTGGTGGTGGTTAACACCAAATAAATGTCAATTGTATGTTTTTACTTTAGATAAATCTTTGAAAACTTCCCAAACTCCTCATCTAGGCACCCAAGACAAACTTCCCAAATAAATATTTGCCCTTCTTTGTTCACACTGTTATAAATAAATCATAAACCTTTTATTCGGATACACTTTTCTTTACTTCGACATACCTGGAAGTACTTTGTGTAGGGAGAGCATGAGGTTTTAAGTCGTGCAGCGCAGGGTTATTTTTGTTCGAGCAGGTGTATCGCAGGGTGTCGTTGGGTGACGGTGGTGGCCTCTCGGTTGGCTGTCTCTGATGGTGATGGATGCTCTGTGGCGGTCACCGCGCTCTTACGTGCCTCTGTTTGTCTTTCTGAGTCACGGAGCAGAAGACGTGGATGCATGTGTACGTTTATGGGCTTCTATATTTACACTGTTCCTATTTCAGTTCATCAGCTCTTATGGATGAGGCGGGCGAACCTGCGAGTGCAGTCGCTGAGGCTGTTTGCTTTCTATGTGCAGAAATACTGGCGCAGATTCGAAAGTGAGCTGTGTTTGAGAATCCCGAGCAGGCGGCAAACTTGTTTGAGTTGTTCAGCTTTAGACGTGGTGGCATCAAATAGCCCTAAAATAAAAATGTGTTATTATAACCTGTATGACTTCCACAGCAAAACACAAGATATTACGTAGAATGATAATGGAAAAAAAACATTTGTTCCCATTGACTTGTATCTTTGGACACAAGACCACAGCAAGTCAATGGGGACTAACAAGATTTTTTAATCAACCTTTTCAAAATTTCATGTTTAGTGTTCTGCAGGACAAAGTCACATATGCTTCAAATGAGAGGTTGGTTGGTTGTAAATAATGAAGGTGGTTTTATTTTGTGGTGAACTATCCCTTTAATATTACAGCTTTTCTCAGTTTTGTCATTGGTTTGATGCCTTGAATTGTGATGGCACATTGTGTCGTTCTTTAAAAGCTCACTCTGACTCTCATATCCTTGTTTTGTTTTGCAAAAAGCTCAGTGTCAGGACAGGAAATGGAGTGCATAAGGTGGCACAGGGGATGAATAACAGGCCCTACTGACGGGAAATCTTCTGTTTTATGTTTCTTGATAAATGCCATGGCCGCTATATATTTTCAGTTTAATTGAATTTTGATGACTGTTTGACTGTTTTGCTGGACCCTCTCAGTGGTCCTGTGTCGCTGTGTCACTCTCTCTTTCTTTTTCTCTCTATCTCTTTTTTTCTCCAATCCAAAGGATGCTAGATGAGCGCTGTGATTCTTGTTTGTTGAGCACTGGTCCGTTCTAGAGGTGATTCTGAGATGTATACTGCGAATGACTCCCTACATCAACATTATAATAGTTAATTGATATAGAATAGTGTCAATGTAACTCTGCTCTCTTATACAATACTTAACATGTTAACAGTAGATTTTTCTTGTAAATCCCAAAAGCTATATATGTAATAATAACTACAGGTTAACCATGCCGTTTGTAGTATGCTATTATTTGTATTAAGCAAGCTAAAGGACCATACATGTTACTATCAACATTTTGAAATGGAAATAAAGCAGAAATTATTTTTTATTGCCATGTTCTTCACATGCAGAGTAATCCGATGTTTTAAAGTAAATGCCCCTCACACTCAAACACAACAACAAGGGATAATACTTTATTTGTTAAGCTCATTCTTTGGCATTAAGCACATTATATGGAAGTATAATCCTAAACATTTCAGCAGATATACACATTGGAAATTTACAGGCTGTCTCTACCTGGACAATAGAGCAAAAGTACTGATGACACATCCTGGACTAAATGGCTTATCGTCCAATCAGATGCTTTCTTTCACTAATACCAGCTACCAGTGACTAACAAGAAGAAAATTGCGACTCTGATATAAAAAATACCCGAATCAATGAAGACGTACAACGGACCTGGTGTGTTTTAGCACAGATGAATAGATATACTGGACCAGAACTCTGTTATGTCGTTTTATTTCCAGAAGAAAAGTAGAAGCAGATATATTTTTCTTCTCTGTACTCTTGAGTGTGCCTGTGGAGGCTGTTATTGATATTGAGTGTCAGAGGAAATAGAATCTGAGGCTTTTAATGTGCGTTTCGTGTCCACTCGTGATTAATCTGTTTATCGGTTCTGTAATGAACACCAGGTATGGTTGGTTAGTCAAATTATTGAGCGTTATTAACCTTGGATGAAATTCACAAAGCACGGCAAAAACTGATGTAACATGCAAGAAAATTACAGCAGGGGATAAAAGATTCGATAATGATTACGATCTCAAAACCGGCCCGGCGAGCGGCCGGAATGCATATATATGTTTAAGGCCTTTAACTGGCTTTTAAAGGAGGGAAGCATTTAAAATTGAGCGTCTGAATGTGAACTCAAGTGGTTTATGGATCAGTTCGCTTTTACTATTTTTCAGAGAGCAGAGGTATTAAAGTTTCATGACAACTCTTTGCATCGTCTCTCTCTCTCTCTCTCTCTCTCTCTCTCTCTCTCTCTCTCTCTCTCTCTCCTCTCTCTCTCTCTCTCTCTGTCTTTGTCTTAACAATGACAGCGATGAAAGTAACGGCGTCGTGATTTCAGATTCACCGATGGCAGGGGCCAAGCTGGAAGGTTGGCGTGGGGAGTCGCCGTGGGGACGGCACGGCCACGCGACAAGATGAAAAATGGTACTGGGATTTAGCCGAGGCCACTTGGGGGTCAAAGACAGAATACGCGAGGGGAGGGGGGCAGAGGGCAGCCGGGGGCAAAAGCAGCGGGGTAATAGAACGGCGTGGGGCTGGTCAGGTGGAACTCCTCTCCTCGTGCTCCGGTAATTACAAACCATACATTTCACTTTGGGCCATGACAACGCCTCCCCCAATCCCAAAATGAAGATGGGGGGTTATTAATGGTGTAAATTAAGTCTCCCCGCAGACTGAGGGGAACACCAGACTTACTGTTATAACCCCAAAATGTATATCTCCCCCCACCTGCTGCTCCTTGGCTCTGCCTCTCCGATGCTTCATGATCATATATGGCAATTGGATCTGTCATGAAGATAGTATCACGAAGCATATAAAACTTCTAAACGGTGTGTTCTTCGTACGACGCTTTTGTTTTTGCTCACATTTTCATTTTAATCATTAATTTACACGAAAAGCATACAGACTGTTATAGATTAGATACATACTGGCATGTTCAACTGAACGGATATTGTGCATCACCCTTCTTGTCCAACACCACATGAAGGACACATGAACAAATGTTTGTATGCTGTATCGAAATATTACATTGAGTCCATTACTTACAAAAATTAACTATGGATCATGTAGTTTTTTTAATTCTTAAAAATGTATGTTATTAATATGTCTGAGCCATAAACAATGCGTTAATAAAAGTATTTTTTCGAATTACATAATACGTTTAAATTTTTTTTTTTATCGTATGCAATATTGTGTTTCAGATTAACACGTCAAAAATATTTAACGCAACATTTTGCTTGTTCATCGTTGCATAGAGGGACATTGAATAATCACACTCCACATAGAGGCCTAAATGCGCAATTTGAAATTGTCGAGTTGATGTGTCTAGTAGAGATAGACAACTTCTGGGTGTGTGACACTTCCAAACACAACGCTTTCCCGTCTGTTCGCGTCTTAACAAATGGTTTCGAATTAAAATTGCTACACTTTCTTATTTGCCTATAAACAAGTTTGTGAAAAAATGACTGAAAATGTGTATTAATAAATAGGTTTCTATAGAATGAAGTGACAAGTAATGTAAGAGGGAAAAACAGTCCCTATGCGTGGTGTGTCATTGACCCATATCACATTCCCCATCACCTTCCTATTACCTCCTGTCCACCTCCTGCAATATTCCAGAAAAAATCCAGGACAGACGCGCAAGGAAAATGAAGGCGAATCATGTGGCTGATCTGTCAGCTCTTTGTGTTTGTCTTGGATTGCTCACTTACTTTTTGCTCCAAGGTGAACATGTCCAGTTTAGACCAGGATGTGACCCGCAGAAGAAACTTAGCAGAACAATAAAACCATCAGCAAACTCAGAGGTTATCTCTGGAGCATCCTGTCTTTATGGAGTCGACATTCAAATCTCTAAACTTTATCGACTGTGGTACACATTTATCTCATGGCAAGGCAACTTCACATCATGAGATTTAGCCAAGCACCTCTTTTTTTTTGTGAACGCCAGTCTAACTACATCTTCATTGGTGTGGGATATGATGAACATGTGGAGTCATTATGTCCAAATTAATGTCAAGGCCTTCTTATTTTCAATAAATAATACACGGCAGGTCTCTGTTGTCGCTAAACATGTTCTAATTTGTTCTCCATTACAAAAAACAACAGCGTTGATTAATTCACACTTCAAGCTGAACAAGCGCCACAGTTTTTACAAGGTGACTGAGAGAGTCGCTCTTTTGATCAACACTTTTTTTGTTTCGTTAATAAGTCTCTGCGCGCCTCTTAATAGCCGTCTCACAGATCCGCTCATAAAATCTCTATTTTTGCTTGCGGTTTACTGACAAGGAAAACATTTCAATTTTCACGTTTCTTGTTTTTATTTTTGTGTCTGTTTCTCGGCGGGGGAGCCCTGGCGTTGATATACACAGCTCTCTCCATTACTTCTAATAAGGTGTCATAAAATTTAATTCCATGCTTGGTTTGTCAGAGAGGAGTTCTTATCCTGCTCCAATTTTGAGTTTTAATAGGTAATACTCCTTAGCTCTCTCCTCACAATTAGGCCTCCTAGTTACCTTTAATGAAAATCAGATTAAAACATAATCTAATTAAAGTTCATTTTAATCCACACTATCGCACAGGCTGTCTGACGCCGGGAATCACGTGGCCGTTGTCGGAGTTGGTTAGTTTGCATAGAAAAGGGAGGCCTGGACTACCAATCAGAGGTTCTTGCATGTGTCCATGTGTTGGCAAACCCCACAAAGTTCATTGTGGGTTGTGTTTATCAATTCGGCATGTCTTTTTTTATGATTTTTTTTGGATGAGTCTCAAAAATTTCAGGCGGTTAAAGATGGAATTAAACAGAATTTGCAGTGTTTTTATTCCGATTAAAGCCAAGGAACTCTAATAGCTTTTGTGAAGATAACGAAATGAAAACGGACCAAGGACATGACCTTGAGGCACCTTTGCTGCAGGAAACAAAAACAGTGAAAAGATAAAAAACTGAAGAAAAACCTGTGAGGGGTCATCAAAGGTTGCAGTGTTTTCTTTTGTCATATTGCGGGGCAATCTACTTTTGGATTGCCTGTGAAAAACCAGCTAATGTCACTTGGTCCTTAAAATTATTCTACAGAATGTTAAGAACACTATGTAAATATATAACAGTAATAGCTTTATTATTGACTTAGTAAGACAAGGTACAATTTTTAAATCAAAGTAAAATTAAAAGGTGTTTTTAATTTTAAACTTTATCAGAGTTTGAATCTCCGACTTTAGCCATTAGCCTTGTTTTAACTAGTCACATGTTATGGTGACATTAGAGCTTTTGTGATAATAATAATAATAATAATAATAATAAATAAAATCATATTATTTAGTTATCTAAATCAAATTCCTGCAGTCCAAAGTCTAGGCCAGACCTCAGTCTCCTGAGTGAACTTCAGAAATGTCTTGCGCTGATGTGGAAAAAAGCATCTGATATACGTGCAAATGTCACTCGCCATCAGAGACAGCTGTCAACTTTCATACCCACTGATTCCCATAATTCCCTGTATCTGAGAGGTTCACAGAGCGATTCAGTCATACCTCTCTGTTTGAGCCGTGTTGGCCTCTCAGGTCTTTTCTGAGCCATGACAGTGTAATATGTTTTACAAGCAGCATGTCCAAGGGTTATTTCACAGTCAGGCCAGCCAGTAAAGCACAGCAGCACGGGGAACAACCACGTAGCGACACATCTAATCCACCTGCTGACTGCTAGCGGTCTTAGACCAATGTCCGAGTCACATTGCCAGGAGACTGGCTCAAAGCCCAATTTATTTATGTCTTTGGTTCTGCTTTACTTGAAAAGAGATTATGGCAAAATGACTTGGAAATAGAGGGAGTTTGATCTCATTAAACTGAATAGAGCATTTTGTCTCTCACACCGGGATAGTGGGACACTGCAAATTGTGACCTTAATGTCCTTTTGTATGAAGGCAAAATACAACATACCCCGATCTAAAATTCCCTCTGATTTTTTTTTCAAACTTGATGTGGCAAATTAATGTGGCACTTGCAAACTTGAGCCCTTGTTATGAACTTGAGTCTTTTTCCTCCTGCATCTATTCTGAGACACTCGTACCTTTATGACTGGTGCCCACTCCGGGTGATAAAGTGCTGATGCCAGCTTGAGAAAAACTTAAAACACACTTGGTGTAATCAAAGGCACAATGCAAAAAGGCAGGTCAGCAAAACCAGCCAAAACAATACCCCAAGTCCCCCCCTAAATATAACCTATCTCTGTGAAGCAAATATCTCACGTTTCTCCCTTCCCATACCTCATATATTAAGATCATTGTTTTTGCCTTTTGCGTACGTTTGACCTATTTAGGCAATTTTTTAATGGAAATTCAATCAAGAAATTGAAATGAAATTGACCAAATTAACGAAACAAAAGTATCCTTGACGTTTTGCACTGTTCTGTCTTATCGCATAAGCTTTGAAGTATTTTTAAGATCTGTTTTTTTTCCATATCAAAGCTAAATTCATACACTATACACACTGTACTCGTATCTAACCCCCTGGCAGGTTTTTAATTCTGTTTCGTATCTTTACACCCTACGTTTTTGTTTCCTATAGCAAAGGTGCCTCAAGGTCGTGTCCTTGGTCCGTTTTAATTTCATTATCTACACAGAAGCTATTGGAGTTTCTCAGCTTCAATTCGATCACATTCATCACACGAAAAAAGACTTGATTGAGTATCTTAAAGTAGAGCCTTTGGCTCTCTGTTTGATGGAGAATGGAATGGAGATATGGAACTCCGGCTCATCTTCGTTTTAACCGTTCATCCTCTGCAGAACTGTTATTTGCAAATGAAACCGAGCAAAGTTATCATAAGTTAAAGCACTTATCTCAATCATGTCATTTCTCTTCTCCTACATCCCCTCTCCCACTCACCCTTGCCCTATCTGCTTGCAGGTTTCGAGACCGCGCGATCGTTCGCTCTTCACGGAGCCCACGTGATCTTAGCCTGCCGAAACAAAAGTCGTGCCAGTAAAGCAGCGGGTCTGATCACGGGCGAGTGGGTGAGTAAGAAGATTACACACACACAGAGTCTCTTCGCAGCCCTACATCATCAGTCGTGACCTTTACATTTCATAAATCACGTTTTGTGTAGCTGGCATCTTGTCACGGAATTTGGTAGAGCTTGCGAGATTTGTTGCACAACCTACCTTCACAGGATGTTTCCTTATCTGTTATGGACTACCACAAGTGACGTTAGTTTAGTCAGTTACAGCAGGATGATTTGAAATTAGAGTTATTCCAGTTTGTTCCTGACACAAGAGTTCATACAATACTTATCCTTGAGTCACTTTTTGTTATGGCAGGTACTGGGGAATCTTGCCTTTTGCTTGTTTGTTCGGAGCATATTATACAAAACATTTCACTCTTTGAGTAGTGTAACCACATATTAATGCATTGCATTGTATTGTATTTTAAATAATTTTAATATAGAAATTTAAATAATGTTTTAATTTTTATTTTTGTTTTGGTCATTTTCCTGTTTGTTTTACATTCCATATTTTTTACATATGATGTAATACAGTAGTGTGTGCCCAGAACTGCATTTTGTATTTGTTACACCGCCATTAGTTTAAATGGATAGTTCACTTCATTTTCATAAATTAAAATGTTGTCATGAATTACTCAACCTTATCCAAACTAGTCTAGAGATTCCTTGGTCACCATTGACAACCCAGAATAGTCCACAATAAATGTTTTAAAATTTTTTCTGGAAGAAGACATTAAGAAAACATGTTCTGTGGCACCTTTGACTGCCATTTAATTTTTTCTACTTTGCTATTTAACAGTGCATAAGAAATCTCTTTCTTCTACATTCCTACAAATATATTTTGGTATGAAATCTATACAGGTTTGAAACAACTTGAGGATGAGTAATGCATAACAGAATTTTTGTGTTTGGATGCGGTATCCCTTTAATACCATCAGAGATGGTATAATACATAATAACTGTGTTTATGGGTTAATATGATGTGTAATATCTCGACATATTTACAAGTGCTCGCTATTCACTTGAACTCTAATATAAATATCAAATATAAATGGGGACCTAATCTTCGGTGTTCTCTTAAAAACCCTCATAATCTATTAAGGAACAGCTTTTCTTTTAATTCTGACGTCTTCTAGTCTAATTCTTAATTAATATTCATCTTCTCCTGGAGTCGTGTGGCAGAGAGAGATTTTGCCCGTGGCTCTGCGCTGGCAGCCTGAGCCGAGGCCTATCTCTCCGATAGTCTCCACTATTAGCGGGAGTGGAGGGGAGAGCGAGGGTGTCTGATAATTAACTTTGATTATTGCACTAATATTGTGGCGCTCTTGACACTCCCCCAGATTTATGAGTGTGAGAAAATAAACAAATGAAATGTAGGTGCTGGAGCAGAAAGAATAAGCTATTACGAGGCACAGTAATTACAGCCATCCTGAGACTGGAAATTAGTTGATTAATTACAGGATGCCAATGGATTACAGGGGAATCTAAAGTGTTTTAAAGCAGTGGCGATATCTAATTGAACAAAGCCCCCTCTTGACGGCAGATAATTCCTCAATCCAGACAGCTTCAAATCACGCCGTGTTTTAATAAATGTAGCAACTCCGCTCCGAGGCATTTTTACAAGCGTGCCGCATTCGGCTGGCGGTGAAACGCTACTGAGACGTCCGCCGAATCCTTTAATAATCAGAGTTATTAAAGAACATTTAAATATTAAGGCAAATTACCTGGCAAAAAAGCGAGCGGCCCTGATTAATGTTTACCGACACCTTACAGCGCGTTTTAATTTTTCATTCTCTAACTATTATTGCAAAACATTCGCACGACACCGGAATTTAATTCTCAATATATGAGCCCTCCGGACTCTCCTCGTGAGAAACGAGCAAAGTAATACCAGAAGAGGCCTTGATCAAGTTAAGATTTTCATATTCTGATTAAAAAATATTGAATACGATTTGACTCCTAAATCGCAGGTGCTGCTGGATGAGTAATGGTAGGCATGATATCGGAATAAATCTCATCGACGGCGAACGCGAGCTTACACCTCAGGAACGATATTAATAGATTCGGGAAAGGACGGGACGTGGAAATTAATCGTTAAAATGATGAATGTACTCACCCTGTCTTCCCACGCTCTTACGGCGAGGTTATTTTGATAAAGATGTGTGTTTTGGAATCTGCGGAATGAGGGGTCATCAGATCTGCTTCCCGGGTCACGCAGAAAAAGTGCAGGGGAAGTGTTCATGTAAGCGATGAACATTAGTGTTGAAAGCCTTAAATCTGGAGTCAAAGCCTGCGATATCGCTTGTCCTATGAAATTGTAATATTTCAAAGAGAGATGAAACGGGCATGAGCTTGTGATCTGTTGAATCTGGCAGAAAGTGAAGTAAATCATGCATTTGAAATCTTCTACATTTAAAGACCCATATGTAATTCATATGTACGATTACAATAACTGATTTCTGTACATTATTCCTTTCTGATGGTATGCAGCTCCAAGTCATTTCCTGCGCTAAGACATGGCTGCGTGTCCTGAGAGAAACAATGGTTTATTAATAGAGGAGGTCAAGCTCTCTGTTCATGTGAACAAGCTTACTAATCATGCCGAAAACACCTCCATCTTTTAAGTTTCACCAGCAACGGTGTGCAGAAGCAGCAGCGCTATCTGTGAAAACGTTGAGTCACGCTGAATCAGCTCGTTCTGCCCCACGCACACACTTCTCATTTGCTTTAACCCCTCGGCAGGGAACTCATCCATCTCCGCTTTCCCCGTCCTCTGGGGTTATGTGTGGACGGAGAGGCTGAGGGTCATCCAAGGGTTATTTCAAGGTCACAGCACGGTGCACCGCTGGTTTAGAGGTCGGGAGGATGTGCAGGTGTGATGTGTTCTGGGTTGTGAGCTTGGCCTCTTTACCCCCCACCATGTAGGACTTCGGGGAGATGCTTGAAAGAAACAAAGGACAAATACTTCAACATTTATTTTGTATATAATGGGATCAGATATTTGCGTTGTATAGTTTTCACAATATATTTTAAATTCAGTTTATTAATTACATTTATTACATTAATTACATTAATTACATTGATTTCAGTTGTAGTTTATAAAAAAAAAAATTACAGTTCGCTTTTTTGAATTTGTTTATATCTTAAACAGGCATGAACAGCTTATTGTGATATTTAGATGCGATGGTCCTTTTCAGTTTTTCAAATTAGAGTTAGTCATGTTACAATTCTTTTTTTTGCTGTTGGTTTGGCTAATGTAGTATTATGAAAATTAGAAAATCCATAACCTGGAAAAAGATGTGTTTTGACGATTTGAAGATTGCATAAAAAGCACAATAACAACATTCAGTTTTATAATACTTTCACATTTTGTCTATGACGATAATCTTTGCAGATTAACAAAATATCTGCTATTTGTTCTTTATATACCGAAAGTTAAATTCTTACGTGAGGTCATAAACAAAGAACACCACGGTCACTCAATATTGAAAAAGAATATGAAGTCACACTCTAGGGTAAATGGGGCACAATGTACTGTGTTAATATGAAGGAATTTCCTCGTTTTACATGAATTTTACATTCATATATCTTAAGGTGGACGTAGCAGACATACGTTCTTCAGTTTCCAGGACTTCTCTGCAAGCTCAGACTTTCAAAATTAAGAATATTAATAAAAATGAATGCTTATATCATAGGTTTGTTCGATAATAGGAATAATGGTGGAGTTTATGGGGTTGAGGGGGATGTCGTATTTTTTTTGTGTGCAATGGGCAACAGTAAAGCCAAACAGGAATTAAACCGCAGATGTGCATTGCAGCAAGTAAAACCAGCCCTGTTGGGTTGGGTATAGACCCACACGTCTGTTGACTTGTCTTTTACTTTTCAAAAATTTATAAGCCAGTTGATCATAGACAACACTACTGATAGTAATACTTGTGATATTTATGGCAGGACTGATGCCTTGAATCTTTTGGCTTGAGGGTTGCTTTAATTTTTGTCTGTCAGGGTATAAAAAACAGAACCTATAAAAGAGAAACGCAGGCCTACCTGGGGTTGGTGTCTTTTGCTTTTGTCAATAATCCACTAAAAATACAATTTAAAACGCTCTATAATAGTTATAACAAAAATAGTAACACCATTAGTAATAATGATTATGAAAACAACAACAATAATAATAACAACAATAATAATAATAATATAAATGACAATAATAACAACAACAACAACAATAACAATAAAAATAATCACAGTAATGTAATTTAGTAATTAGAAATTAATTATATAAATGTTTTTATTTACAATTATATTATTAAAATACATAGCATGTTTTATAAATGGTTTAAGTCATGAGATGTGCCTGTTTAATTGTCTTGATTATTTATAAAATTCTGCTGATGTTTGATGTCGTGATCCCGTGAGATGCATTTAATGGAGTCCCACGAGGTGTTGTGTTCAGATCAAGGCCCATCTAATGTCCAGCAGAATAACTTAACCACTTTTTCTCATTTAAGAGCATTAGCCACATTTTTTTCACCTCGTGTCAAAATGGTAATGAGGTACTTTGTAATCATGCTAATTGCCGACCTAGCTTCGTGTTAGCATGTGTTCATTGTTTCCTGAAACACTATTTACAATCAAGATGAAAATTAACACGCTATGTGTGGGTTGAAGATGCATTGTGTTGTAAGGGTGAGCTCTGGAACCAATTAGGGTGAGCCCTCATCTCCACTGAGGGTTGATGGGAGCAAAACTCAACCTTGTAGTATGGTAAAAGCATATTAACATTGTGGCGGATAGACGGCTTTTTGTAATTAGCTGACTTACCGCGTTTAGACTTCACGGTCTTCTGCCGTTACTTTCGTAAATGTGGCCCTCTCCTGTCATGTTGTGTTTTCATGCTTTTTAAAAAAAGCTATTGTCTTGTTTTGTTATCATTATGTTAATAAAACTAAACTCACTAATGTTTTTCATAATTTTAACCAGTAGTAGATCTAAATGGTTTTTTTTAACGGCCGATGCTGATACTAATATTAAAATAACACTGTAGCCGATTGTCCGAAAAGAAGCCTTATGAGACAAATGGAATTTAATAAGTAAAATGAAACACAGAAAATTGGTGAATCAGACACAAAAAGGTTCATAAGTTACATAACATTATATTCTGCATCCGAACATGGCTTAGTAGTAATAAAAAAATGCTATTGATGCTTGTAATATCCTTTTAGGTTTCACATCTACCTTACTAAACCCAAATGACGTGGTCATATTACATTACTTTGTGGCAAATGCCTGTTTTACATCTTGGTCTTTTTAAGTATAAAATCATGCTAATGTTCTGTATGGGGACTAAAGCGGAAAAAAATCATAAATTTGTATCGGCCCCGCTTTTTTTTACATAAATTGTAGATTTAAAGAATCATTGAGAGATATTTCCAGCATTACCCTTTGATATCAAAAACATATTTTAAGCATTTTAATCTGAAAAAATAATCATAAGCTAAAACACAAAATCTAAAACTTAAATGAGTTTAGGAATATTACTACAATAATATCTTTTTTTACGTTTTTTTTTCTAGCGACACAAAGATTCAATGTCTATAAAAGCCTACCGTGGAAATATAAAGCCTGAATAGACAGAATAAAATCCTAAAATATTGGCATCTATACAACTCAAATGTCATTACTTTAGCTATTTCTCTTTGTAGACATAGTGTATAAACCTTTTTCCGATAGAGCTGCTTGACTTCTCTACACTACGAGTTGTACAATATGGGATTCTCTAGCACAATAGCGGTTTGTAGACTGTTGTGTCTAATTGCTTTGGGGAATTTCATTGATGCATGAGAGAATGGAAAACATTCGGAGAAGAAATCAGTCTTTAGTCTGCTTTTTGGTTGAATAGACGGCAAAGAAAACATCACGGCTTTCAAGGGTGTAAAACAGAAAACAAAACATGGTAAACGGATTGTATTTGTTATTAACGTAACTGGCTTGATAAAGTGTGAAGATGATACTGTTTGCTTGGAGAATCTCATAGTATAGTCTTTTAATGTGTTCCTAAACCTTTGATGATGTAACTGTAGACCCCAGTATCAACGGTCTCGCATATTGAGGTCATGATCATGAACTTTGCTTACGTGAGGAAATGGTTCATCTGTGGCAAGCAGTGAATAAGCCAACCTAACGCAGGATCAGATGTGTATCCCTGCTCAAGTGATTCAGAGCATGTTAGGATTTCAGCTGGATTTGTTTGGAGGAAGAGCCTGCAAGCATGTGTATATTAACGTCCTGTGTCATGTTGACGTCCAGGGCCTGGGATGGTGGCCTTGATCTCCACTGAAGGCTGGTGGATTGAGAGAGGAAGTGACACATCTAGAATGCTGAACAAGTGTATTGCTGGCCACCCCGGGGCCATGAAGCATGCTGCTCTTTTTCAGAAGGACTTTTATGAGCTCCTATTTGTTTACTAGGTGCCCGTGTTCTAAAAACGTGTACTGGATCCTTTTGAAATCTTTTTTTTGGGGAGTATAGCATTTATAGGGGCTGCCAAAGAAATGTTCAGAATGTGAAAATATATAATGAATGCTAAATTTGGTCATGAACTCTTGACTGTTTGAGTTTAGTGCACCGCAGTGTCGACTTCTAAACTTAATGTTCTAGGACCTGTGACAAATCACAACTGATGTGACAATGATCATGAAATGAATCATGGGTTGGCTTAAAAAGAGAAAAAATAATCAACTAGCAATTTGAATTTAATCTGAAGCGTTAATATTCTGTTTTGGGTGACGCATTTTTGTATCCTTAGACCAGAAACCTAAGAAGGTTTTTCATTATCTTCTTATTTGTTTTTTAAATTGATATTAAGGATTGAAATTAATATTTCCTTTCAAAGCCTATGTATAGTGAAGCTACGTGACGCTACAAACTAGTCGCTTGATGTTAACATCACCACCACCAAGTATTGCTCATCTTGTATAAACTTTTTTAAACTTGTTCTTTGGTAAGAAACACTCTGTAAATGAATCACCACACACGTTGTTAAAGATTTGTGTTCATGTTGCTAATCCTGTGTGTGATGACGTTAAATGTCATCACTTAAGAATATGGCGTAAAGATATAAATGCAAAGAGACTAGAGGAAAATCGTTCTTTTGTGATGTGCACTCTCAAATAGTGTAGTAAGGTGTCCTCTGTTAATGACTTGTAACGGTTGAAGGTTAAAGAGTTCAGTGCTTTTCACATTGCTTTATTAACTTTCTGCTCAACGCTTGGGCTGTTTGGTGCCAATGGGATTAATTATTATAGCTAGGCAAATAATTACCATGGACGTTCTTATTACTCAATGAAATCTTGTGTCCTCTGTATTAAATTATGAGTACAACATAGTGTACATCTGCATTATGACTTGAAACTTATGCACATTACATAATGCCTATTTCCCTCCGTTCTGTCATTAAATAAAGAACATTGAGTACATCACCAAGATGTTTTCTTAATTTGCTGTGGCATGACTCATTTCGCTGAGTGAATTAAAAAGCATCTGACACAAGAGATGTATTGATAAAGGAAGACCCCAGCAAAGCAATCATTCACCGGCATAAACACTTTGTTATATACCTTGAGCTTTACAACCTCATTTACCCAAGCAACGTACATACATATTTAGCAGACTGTAAACATAGAGCCAAATAAAAGAGTTAAATCTCAATATATGACCAAAGCTTACGAGATAATCCGGCAAGCGTTACAATAGCATGCAGCAGTGGTAGAACTAGATTAAAAGCAACTTGTATTTTCACAGAGCCATGAATCAGTCAGATTAGGAACAGGATTAATTTCAGAAGTGTCAGAAACTGTTTGATAGTGTTATGAGAGAAATTGCTTCTGGGCTTCTCTCTAAAACAAGCACAACTTTATTTTTGTGATTATTTCCCACTGTTATTCAATCCGTCTCATTTGAAATGGTGATTATTTTTCTGTTCTTGATAAGATCAGTGAGAAATCATCTATGCTTGAGTATATTATTTATTGGGAAATAAGATGTTATCTGCTGAACTCCAATGCATTCATGTTTAACAACTCTATGGTGTTTGGACAGAATGCAATAAACTCTTATTAGAAAATGTGTTTTGTTCTTATGTGAATTGTTTGTGTAGTTTGTTAGCAAAAAGTCAAAGAAGCTCTGCATTACAGTGATTTCATCACGAATAAGGTGCGTTCGTATATATTTGTATCCCTTAATATGAATATTTGTGACATATGACATATGTATGCACATTAATATGAGAATGAACCCTTCAAATCAGTACAGAGATAATTTCACTCTGAATCTATGTGCAATTCTTGAATATCTATATCCCAAACTACTGATCGGTCTTGTCAAATGAGCTGTTGTGATTGGTTACAAATTTATGATGTCATTGCTCGTTTTTAGTTTTGAATTGATTCAGATTCAGTCTTGTGGTGCCGTCTCAAAAGGGTAAGAAATCGCGCTCTCACACATTCTCTGCATCGGTTCCTGGATGGTGGAGCGATCTCCCTCTTACAACATCTTAAAAAATCGGCTAAAAACTTATGTCTTCCATTTACACTTCCTTCCTAACCTACTCACTCTTTTTAAAGAATAAAAAAACTTAACCTTCCCCCTCCTATAGGTTTTATCTTGCTATGTAAACTCGTTGTAGTACTTGTTCACCTATAGTTGTCTCTGCTTTTTACCGCTTCATTGTCTACTCGACTCTTTATAAGTTGCTTTGAATAAAAGCGTCTGCTAAATGCCTAAAAGTAAATGTAAAAGTGAAACCAAAAATATTAAATCAACTTATGGAGAAAATACTCAACCATGGATTAAAATAAAACACTTGCACACGGTTTGTTTTAAAAAACCACATTAACATAAACAGCTTCAAACATTTTGAACATCTTTTCAACATAAATATAGTAAAAAGTAGGGCTGTGTGATTTTGAAGAAATTCAAAATGTGTTAAATGCCAAACAATGCAATCATCTATATGTGGTACAATATTTCTTTTTGTAAAATTGATTTATTTATATATTTAATTTGAATTTAAATATATAAAAATTATGTATAACCATATGTTTCAGATTGTTTTATGAAAAGAAAGCATCACTACAACTTTTGAAAGTAATTGTATGGCAAGCTAGCTTTATCACATTATATATCTTAATCTGCATTATATAAAACATTTTAAGGATTGCTGTTTCAGATGTCTGCTTTGCACACAAAATGTTCAACAACATGACATGCTCATACATTTGGGCAGGTTGGGAAAAAGAGGTCAGAGAGGCATAACCATACATTATTTTTAGAAGAATTTATTTGCTTATCAAAAACCATTGCAATAATTGCAATGCTTTGATTTTGCACCGCCCCAATAAAAGATGTCAAAATCAATGACCAACTAGACTGAGTGACATCATTTTGTGGTATTTGAAAGCCACAATAGTACATGTCATATACGTTAAAGTATGTTTAGTTTACATTGCAGTAGATTTTCCTCTTGCAGGTGCAAACAGCCGCAGTTTGATGGTGTTTTCCTTGTACTGTACAACTCCAGAGCCTAAAGTACTAGCATGGGCTTCTGTTGTAATCTGGCTTTCTCTTTTCACTCACTCTCACATAAAACAATATTAGCCTTCCATCCCCTGCAGACCTCGGACACAATAACCACTTTCGTATGGAGGAAAACACACCCAAACACTCTTGACACCTCTGGGCCATCCAGCGCACCGTGGGTATATGACCGGCTACAGGTCAGGGCAGTAAGAAAGTTTGTTTCTTTTCTTCCTCCCTTGAATGCCTTTTTTCCTCCTGCAACCTGGAGACAAAATGAGGGCTTAACCTGTAATGTTCTGTACAGGTCCCCTGGTGGCAGTTGAGCTTTTAGTGGGGGGAAATTACAGCGCTGCCAGGCTCTGCTACGCTCTGTGGACTGAGACCAAGTCTACTGCGGTTCGTCTGTATTACACGGCCATACGATGAGCCGTGAGACGGGACGCTATAAAAACCTACCGGTCCAGCCAATTTGATGAGAAATCCCAGTGTAAACGCACAAGGAATAGTTTCCATTTTCTGTCAAATTTGTGTATGAATGATCGGTTCTTTCCTCTTTGAGACGTAATTGAGATCGGCTGGTTGCGTGCTTGAGATATTGAAATCATTCCATGTCAGACAAAGTGTTCATCTTCTAAACGCAAGGGAGAGGTTCAGATCATTTTTTAGCACAGACCTGAAGTCCTGACACTGGTAAATGGATGCTCTTCTGCTTTACAAAGATGTATACCTGGTGGGAAACCTTGCCTCTAACCAGCTCAACCTTGCGCCTTGCCCCTGATATAAAACAGGCTAATTTGTCCTCGCCCCTTGGCTCTCGCTCTAAAGAACAACCCAGCCCGTGGACGCATGTTTGCTCGGCTCTCATTAATTTTTTCAGCGGCCTGTGATGGATAGTTTGTGTTTATTCTCAGCTGGAGTCCTGTACGATGAAAATGAGTCATTTTAAAGTATTACATATTCATTCACTGGGATAGAGTAGCACAGAGAACACACTTAATTGTTCATAGAAAGGTGGTTGTGTTAAAAACGCATCTTTTCGTAGGTGAATGTTGTGTTGTTGAGTCTTGAACATTTGAGTTTTGATCCTCTGTGTTAAAGTCATGAATGATGCATACGAAAAAAGGGTTTCTTTATGATCAACTACGCCCACGTGGTCAATAATTTTGACCCTTAAATGTAATATTCGAAAATCAAAATTACATTTTTATCCTTTTACAAATATTTTTGTCATATAAAAGCTTCATTTTAACTCTATATAAGTATGTAAATAATCCCTGCTTCAACTTAATCGTACTTGTCATTTCCAGATGCAGCTAAATTAAAGTGAAACTGAGAGCTGACACACAGTTCAGTTATCGTTTCTGCCCATATTTATGTACCTGTTCATACAAATATATATTCATAGTTCATCTTTGTTTAAAATTCGTTTTTTGGCAGAAATTTGATTAAAATATATAAATGTACAGAATATATTGAATGCACAGTAAACCATTTAAGATCATTGCATTTGGCAAAAGCACAAATGCTTAAAATATCTGTATCTTAAAGTGACAGTTCATCCCCCAAAAATCTGTCCCTTCAAACCTGAAATCTCCAACCTTCAAATCCTTTCAACACTGCAAAGAATTCATTTCCTATGTGGCATTTCTGTAATTTTTTCGGTGCAAATGTCTTAAACGTCATAAATCAAGAATCAATTTATGTTTAAACCAAGCTAAATAATCTCCTTATGGGTCGAGAAAAATATTTGGACATAATAATTGAACATAAGGTTTTTGTTGTGAAAGAACCCACGAAAACGTTTACCAGCAACAAAGTCACCATCGGCACACTTTTTGAACATCCTAAAATTGGCATAAGTTATAAAAGCATGACACGGGCACGTGGCGAGGGTACTGGGGGTAACCGAAATAGCCTGGGAAACAGTGTTTTAAATCATTAAGTTGTCTTTTAGTAGCTGCCATATTCAAGGTCCTGTCCAGATGCTGTTTTAAGACGGCCCACTCTTAGTGTAGACAGACCTTTAAGAGGCTGAGGAGAAGCCGTAAAGTGGATAGATTGCCCTCGCAGCCTCTGTCTCTCTTTATTGGCTGCGGTAATTGACATATCCTTGTCATTTAGAATCATCCGCGCGTCGCTCGAAAGTTAATTGCTTCCCCCTCCGCATTTGCATGAGGCTCACCTCTGAAGGGCATAGCTGCCCATTAATATTGTGTCATGATGAATTATCACAAATAAAGCCCAACATATTGATTAATGATGGCTGCCGGCCGCTCCCTCTCTTCCTCTGTCTGGGATAGAAAGGACCGTTAAGGAAAGATCAGGCCAACTCTTGAGGAAGAAGATGAGGTTTGATTGATAGATATACGATATTTGATAGATAGACAATATTTGGGTTAAGATACAGGGATTCATGGGATGGGATGGATGTTAAAAGCATGTGTTGATATGTGGTATGTACGTTTTTGTCCTCAGAAAGAACAGCTTTAGAAACAACATATATGTCTTGAGATTATGCTGTGGAGAAGTGGGAAAACCTCAAACTTTTGACTTTGTTCTTGAACTTATAAAGTTTCAATACTGTTTAGACCTTGTGATAGGACAAGCCATTGAAGGTATTTTGATAACCATGAAAGCAAGACTTAAGTTTAGGGCTTCTTTCTGTATTAGAACTGTTGCTTTTGCTCAACGACTTTTGTTCTTTCAAAGTTGATGAGTGGACACTACAACTATCCTTCACTTCTTAAAGCTTCCTCTATAAAAGCAGAAGCACCTGGTACATAGTCTTTTTACTTAAGAGGCAAAGGTACAGAAGACCATGCAAAGAGTTGTCAGCGTGTTTAGAAGCTTTTCAAGGGCTCAAGTAACCATAAATTGTTCTCCAGTGAAGATGAATGGCCATTGTCAAGGAACGACAACTTCCTCTCACATCAGCTTCGCTCTAAACATCGCCCTGCATTCATGCTTCCATAAATGTGCACTTCTGCTAGCCTTGAGGTGGACTTGAGTTGTGTGGGAATCACAGGGCATGACTTGATCCTGCAGACTTGTCTCTTCATTTTTATACATTATTCCACCCTTACTCATATTATGCTTTTGAGTGAGAGGCCCTCTCGTCAACCTTCTTTACAAACTATTTGTTTGGGTCAGTTCCACACACATTTGCTTCTTGTTATACTTTGCTCCTGATGTAGTCAGTCTTTCAATGCAAGAAGATCCTACTTACATATTTGTATTTACCGTATTAACTTAGATTCATGATTGCCACCGACTATGGCTGTGTCCCAAATCACATACTCATACTATATAGAACATATTGTTTTAACAGATGATATTTAAAACTCTAATTTTACAAATTGATTTAAAGTAAAGTAATAGTTGACCTAAAATGTTAAATTCTATAGTCATTTATTCACCTTAAAATTGGGAAGTTGTTCCAAATTTGCAAAAATTTCTTTTTTCTAATTATCCTATGACATATGACCTATGAGGTGTTTACAGCAACTTGTACAAAGGTGTTGGTGAAAGCAATGCATTTATTAGAAATTAATTGGTACCTGCATGACATCTGTCATATAGTTTTCTGCTTTTTGTTTTTAACCAATTTTAATATCGCCTGCTATTTAGTATGCAAGTTGAAGATTTGGTATGCAAAATGTGTCTGTTTTTACCAAACCATAAACTGAAGGCATCCCTTTAACATTCCCTTTAATACATTGCATATCATTGATAAACTTGTCAGAAAGAAAGGGAAATCATATTGTTCACACTGGTCTAAGTTTGTACAGTACATACATTTTCCACTGTTATATGGAAATTGCTGCCGCTGTTATGGTTTGTTTGTGTCACTTTGCAACTTTGACAGTGGTTTTCTTTCTAAGAGGCAGCATTACTTGATTCAAGTGTGAGAACCAGTTGTTTTATATATTGTTTCTGCACGTGCGAGTAACTACGTGTGTGTGCGTGGACAGCATGGCCGTGATGAATGCAGCTCATTATTCCGTTATGGCCTGCCGGACTTAAGCAGAAGTGGAGAGATGCAGACCTGTCCTCACTGTAGTTTGAGAGACATGGACTTTCTCTCATTAATGGCGTCCCACAAGGATCATAAAGCAACAGCTCAAAATGCACAAGGAGTCTTGGGAGGAGGAGTATATTCTAATGAAGGAAACATCTCCAAAGTCGTTTCGGATATTGGTATGGGCTAGGCGAAGGAGAGAGCCGGGGGAATAGGCAACTCCCTCTCATTTACAAAGCTAAAATATTCCAGGTTACGAGCGTAGGCCTCTCAAGTTCATTAGGCATGTAAAAGAGGCTCTAATTTTGCAGGAAAACTCAAGCAGCAGTTTTGGGAGGAATTTGTAAGTCATGATTATAAAGTCTGACCTCGTGACGGAAGCGGATAGACCCCATCTACTTGTCCTGATTACACCACTAGGGAAGTCAAGGTTTTATCCCAGATGGGTTTCTTGATATGGACACAATTGTAATGTGTACCAATTTGTCATTTTACGGTTCAAAAGGGTTCTCTCAAATCCCTTAATGTGCCCTTTTGCGAAGCTTGCACTTGCATGAACTGGTTGACTACCGGTGGAACTACCTATCATATTAATCTTTATATGTAATTAAACATGCATTGTTTAACTATGTCAAAGACTCTTGATCTTTATAAAAACCCAATAAATAAACCCTTTGAGAAAACGTAGTTGGAACAATAAAAGAGTTATGGAAGTGGCATTTTCAACAAAATTTCTAATATAGTTTCTAGTTTCTAATATATTGAATGTGCTGTATTTTACGATAGAGGATAAGTCCAGATATCCGTAAAATATCAGTCTATGCACAAGTTGTTTAATGTTTCAAAAGAGGAAATCCCAAATAACTGTTTCATGGATTTGAGACAAATATGCACGGTTACATACACAACAACATACATTGCTGGATATCTGTGAAAAACAAACCAGAAGCAATAATACCCAACAAATTGAGAAGGAATGACTTATTATAAAACATAAAGTGTGAACCTGCCTGTGAAAACAAGGCTAAAGTCGGAAAAGTCAATTTCTGAGATGATGGGCATCAAAGTTCGATTTCAGTCATTAATAAAAAAAAAAGGCCTTACACAGTCAATATTAAACAATTCAAGATTATTATTTCATGTTAGGTTCTTTACATTATGTAGAATGTAGAAAACAGTTTATCTAAAATAAAGCTGGGTTTTTATAGGCAGAGTTACACATTTGACTATGAAAAACTATGCATTGAAAACACAAAAATAACCATACATGGAGATTTAAACCATTGAAAACTGACATGTGACCGGTTAATATGATTAAACCTTTAATAAACACAATCAACAATCAAAGTTGACATTTGCATGGATATGCTTGATTGAGATTCTTTTCGGTTCTTATGTGTAATTATGTTAATATTATGCATTGTTTAGCATCACCAATAACGTCAAATTCAATTTTGTTTCGTCTCACTGTCATAAAATGCGAACAGATGGCTTGAATTGCTTGAGAAAGCGAGAAGAAACTTGCCATGTTCAGTTCAGATATACGCTAGTTCTGCGGAACACAACCCATCATGTGTTTTGTTGTGCCAGACGTTTGATGTTAATCCTTTTCTCTGTCCGTGGTCCTGGAACCCACGTGCACCTCGAGAACCAAATCTTTCCTCCAGAACTACAGTTCCAGTTCAACAATGGAGTTCTCGGATCCATATCTCTGTATCTCCCAACCCCCATCCCCGGCTGATCCCTCCATCGGTGCAGTGGAAAGAGGGCCCCAACCTCCCCCTCATTCATCACTCAGCTTTTGAACCCTCTGCTTTTTGGGCAGAAAAAGAGGTGCAGCACTTTTTTTTCTTCCTCCGTACTCCCGGTGCTCTTAACTGGTAGTCCGCGCTGGATGCAGCCAGCGGAATTAATTGCACCCTGTTACTGGAGATCAGCAAGTTTGTGCGATACGCATGCTGTTCAGCCATATGGCTGCCCACTAGGTGAAGAGTTTGATTAATGTTTCGGAGGCCTCGTTTTTTGTACGATTTTTTCTTCTTCCTGCTAATATCTGATCCCCAACCATCACAAAGCCCAGCTTCTGTTTTGCGGCTTTTTTGTTTATTCCTCTTTGACTCGCGTTTGGCTTACGCATCGCACCTGCCACTTCATGTAATAAATAGCACGAGTTTTTCTTATTGCAGTCCCATGGCTTTTGTGCTACTGTGTACGTTTCTTTCTTTTGCCGAGAGTCCACTTTGAAGGTCTTTGTTTTAACTTTGCGCTTACATTTTTTTTTTCTCGAAACAAAGCAAACAATGTTGAACATTCTCAATTGTAACACTTCAGCTGAGTTAATTTAGGTTTCAATGTGTATGTGCACCACATCGCACACTCCCGAGAAACCTACCTAAATCTGAATTGTTCATTTTCTTTCACAAAATGCCTTCTGAAAGCATCCAGAGGGCAAGCTAGAAATCCTTGTCCCGACGCCAACTTTTTTGGCTAAATATAAAACACAAGGTTGGGGATTCGCATGATTTTAATCACACGTGTATTCTCCAGGTCGCGTTCTCTTATTCCGTGCCCGTCTCTCGATCTGGGCCTCTCTCATTAAGCGTGCTCGAATGTGACCCAGTAGGGCCTTTGCGAGAATGGGAGTTTGGGACGGCCTGCCCTCATGTGGCCCACAATCTCCTGTAGCCTCTTTCGCGGCACAGTAAATCTACCTGATTGTGTCGTGTACCCCAGGTCTGATGGGTGCGTTACCAAGGTGGTGAAGTCTCCAAAGAGCCACTCTGAATTGCAAATGGTGGCCATAACTCAGGTGTAATGTAGATCTTAACATGGATGGCCAGTCATTTCTCTCCATTTGGACCAGATGGGACGTTCGCCCAGCATCAGAGAGAGAGGGAAGGTTTTTATTGTGTCTGAACAACGTCAGCTGTGTTTCATTATTTCAGGGAACGCAGAAGACGAAGTGAAAGGGACGAGGAACAACAATGTTGATGAGCTCTGAATGAACAAGATTCAATAGTGTGACGTGAAGTCAAACTTATCATTGCATCCCTTTTGGCTGAATTATGAAATGTGAACTTATTTTCACTATTATTAAAAAATCACTTTCTTTTGCTAAGGGTAATAATGTAAAGGATCATGCATGCGCTAATGAAACAAAAAAGACGCGCATGGGGGACGGTCGCGCCATGTGCTCCAAATACTTTGCGAATGCAAATGTAAATCCCTCCTATTATTTTAATAATGTGCATTTTACGGCTTTGCATGGATCATTTATTTGCAAACCAGGTTATTTTTTAGAAGGCTCAGGGGTAATTTCATGCTTTGAAGCATTTATACCTATAACTTAATGAGGAAAATGTGTGTTGTTTCCTGTATTATGCCATGAGAAATTGGCCTTCTTACTGATCGAGAAAGGTTTATTTTACATGATTTCTTTTCTATTGTTCGATCATTATCATTCGCTTTTTAGTTTTTAAAGCCTCACTTCAAATGCATACTTTGGAACTCTTCTCCTTAATGCCATTCTTGAGATCCAGAGTCAAACCGCCTGCCCAATCAAATTTTATATCGTTATTACTCAATCCGTCCGGAAATAGCTGGAAAGTGTTGATAAACTTTGGAGCATGTTCTGTCGACCCCATGAGACAGCCCAGGCCGCTCGTAATGCGGTTACAGGTACGGCAGAGATGCACGAGGGAAGATGTCCGTGTCACCGAGTCTGATGTCCCCGCATCTCTGGCGGCTCGTCCTGAAGAAACTCCTCTCCCGCCAAATCAAATTAGGCTGCATGAATTAAAGCAATAACACGATTTGTTTACAACGCGTCGTTTATTTCCTGTCAAGCAGCGCACCAGCGGCAGGCAGCAATTCCTCGACCTCTGACCTTGTCGTGGTTGATAAGCTAAATTTATTACATTGTTTTCTGAAGTTCATCATTACACGGCTCTGCGGATATAAGCATACACAGAAAGAACGGACATGAGGGGTCAGGTTCACTTTGCTTTGTGCTTTCGTCATTTGTCCTTTTTAAACGTATATAGAACTATTGTATAATATGTACCTTCTGATTTGTGCAGATTAAAAATAAGTTAATAAATTAATCGAAAATATGTCGAACAAAAAATTAAACAAACATATATAAATGTGAAAATACTATATAATTACACATAATTCAAATGAATCATCATTGAAATAAAATCTAGTTGACCAGTCTATTGATCACTTCAGGACTTTTTTTTTGTCGATGTTAGTTATTAAATAAGTAGTAAGGAAATACACTGATAAATAGGTTGTTTGAATTACAGTTAATGTAAATTGGTTCCACATGATGTAGTTATATTTTCAGTATAATGTCATGTAACATTTAATTTAAATCGTGTCTAATTGTACATAAAAAGTCTGTGTTTGTTAAACATTTTAAACAAAATTAATATACATATAAATATGAATAGATTATTAAAAATACACCTTAAAACATTCTAATAGTATAAGAGTGTTGTACTATTCATGGAGAAAAGTTTGCGTTCAAGAAAGTCTTTTTAATTATCCGAGTAAAAATTGCATAAGTATCAAATGCTTGAATTCCCAGTTTGAGCTTAAATTCAATTACGTTGGTGTGTGTTTCAGTGGAATAGACATTATTTTTAATACACTTGTCATTTAAAGTGATGATAAAAGAGAATAAAAACACAGAAAACATCAGGTGCTTTTAAAAATGTTTTGAGGGCGCTGGATATTGAATTGATATATTAGATTGTTTTTGAAAACGACACATTTTGAAAGCATAAAGCAAGAATTACATAAAACTTGATTTGGAACAATGTAATCATAGAGACAAAAGCATATAAAAAGAAAAAAAAACTCATTATTTTGTATCTCAAGGGACGCTCAATTTGCTGACGTTAACAATATGAAGTTTCGCTCACCGCGGTGACATTTACTCCGAGCAGACTTCATTTGGATCTAACACGGCCAGTTGATACATCCTTAAATCTCAACCATCGTTTCGGAGAGGATAAACTTGCAGAATTGCAAAATACACCTGGTGTAAATGTGTAATTGGCGGGGTTTATTCCGAGCTCGGAAATAACGGTGAGCCATAGGTGTTGCATTAAGATCCGGTTGTTAGGATCTGAGGAAACACGACATATGCGTTTGTAAATTCTGCACCGTGTGCAGGTCTGAGGAAAATTGGGAGTAAATCTCTCAATATCTGCTGTGATAAAGACGCATTATTTCAACGTATTTCACTTCCTGATGCAAATCAAATTTCCCCCTATAGAGCAGAAAAAGAAAGAGAGCGAGGAGGAAATGGACACACAGGGGTGAGATGATGATGTGGGCGGAGTTAAGATGAGAGGACAGAAACTTTGCAGGGCGTCTTTTGTATAAACTTTGTTTTACAGTCCTATGTTGATATTATTCAGGGATATTGTATCCATCTGTTTGGTATGAGAAGGGTTTGAAAGTGGAATAGAAGCAGGTTTTCCGCATAGTTGCAGCTCAAGTCATCATGTCACTCAAAGCATCGGTCTTTGAAACACCATCCCTGTTTATGATGTAGTGTGTCATATCTTGAAAAGAAAGACAATATATTACTGTATTACTGATATATTACTGATTTGCAATATAATAGAGTACAAAGAAATATACAAATGTTTAAGGTTAAAGTCATCACAGCCATTCATTCTTATGTAGGGATTTTTAAAGTGGACACTTTCTCACTGTCTGTCATTTTGTAGCTATGTCTAGCATCTGGACTCACTGTTCTGTATCCTATGTTGTGTTGATTTTGAACCAAAATAACCTATATAAGGAAGTTTTCATATTTTTTCAGAGTTGGCTACCATACATTCCAAACACAGACTCTTTCAGTGTCTTTGGTGTTATTCTACCCTGTCCTTCTCATATTCCATCCGAACCTTGAGGACAACTAGACACGTCTTATTCGGATCCTTTACCTCTGACGTTCACTTCCCATCGAGCAAACGTATACGCTAATTTCCAGTGTTTCTCATCTGGAAAATGATTCTGTGTCCTTCTGTATCCTCCTCCTCCATATCTCCAACTGTTTGATTTGCAACTTGATTCTGAGAGAGAGAGAGAGAGAGAGAGAGAGAGAGAGAGAGAGAGAGAGAGAGAGAGAGAGAGAGAGAGAGAGAGAGAGAGAGAGAGAGAGAGAGAGAGAGAGAGAGAGAGAGAGAAACCTGTAGATTACAGAGAGGGGAAAGCCAGGCCCTGTCAGAGATAGAAGAAATCAATTTAATATAGACTTAACTTGAGGAAATTGCATATTCTCTCTAGATGTGCTGAGCCTTCACTTTAGAGCGGCCCTCAAGAGGAGCACACCTCTTTATTAATTGCTGTTTGTGTGCGTGTGCGTGCGTGTGGTGTGTAAGAAAGGATATCCAAGCATACCCTTCTCTCACTTTTGTCTGTGTGGGAGTGTTGAGAGCGAGAGAGAGAGAGAGAGAGAGAGAGAGAGAGAGAGGAGAGAGAGTGAGAGAGAGAGAGAGAGACCAGTGAGAGAGAGAGAGAGAGAGAGAGAGACCAGTGAGAGAGAGAGACCAGTGAGAGAGAGAGAGAGAGAGAGAGAGAGAGAGAGAGAGAGACACCAGTGAGAGAGAGAGAGAGAGAGAGACAGACCAGTGAGAGAGAGAGAGAGAGAGAGAGAGAGAGAGACCAGTGAGAGAGAGAGAGAGAGAGAGAGAGAGAGAGAGAGAGAGAGGACCAGTGAGAGAGAGAGAGAGGAGAGAGACCAGTGAGAGAGAGAGAGAGAGAGAGAGAGAGAGAGAGAGACCAGTGAGAGAGAGAGACCAGTGAGAGAGAGAGAGAGAGAGAGAGAGAGAGAGACACCAGAGAGAGAGAGAGAGAGAGAGAGAGAGAGAGAGAGAGAGAGACCAGTGAGAGAGAGAGAGAGAGAGAGAGAGAGAGAGAGAGAGAGAGAGAGAGTAATTAGGCACTTCCAGAGGGCCTGAAAGCGAAGCAGCCAGGTGGAGCAGAGATTGGTGGGTATTTATGAAGGAATGTCATAATCATGACAGAATGATGTATGGGGCGGCAACGCTGCCCATTTTTCTCTCCTCCTCTCCTTCTTTAAAAAATATATGATAAAATACAGTCTTAAAAGTTGATGACCAATTTTGTGTGGTCAGGTCACGGCAAGGTCACAGAAATTTCCCGCTGTTTCGCTTTCTTTGAGAAAGAAGGTGATTCGGAGAGGGAAAAAAAGGCCGGCGCTCATCAAAGGCAAATCATAATGGAGCAGGTTAGATGAGGGGCTCAAAGTCACTCATCTAATTGCTTTTAAAAGGTGCCCTTTCACACACACACACACACACACACACGCACGCACGCACGCCCGCGACACATCATCACACACCTTAGTCACTATCGCATATAATTTAAATGTCTTTTCCTGACCCAGTTTAAATGATTTTAATAAAAGCTTGACAAACACATAATGGGTTTCATTATCTGACATTAAATGCTTTAACTATGAGTGCTTACACGCAGAATTAATAATACGTTTATACTTAAATTATTTCAAATATCGCATGACACAGTAACAGCATTTTTTTCTGTCTCTGGAGCCAGGTGTGGTCTATTTTTACAATACTTGTTTGTTGTAAAATTGTTAGAGATCACAGAGTAAAATAAAAAATAAAAAAAACAAGCAAAAACGTTGCAGATGTTCTTAAAACAAAAACTTAAAATAGGTTCTTTAGAAGTAAATCAAACTAAATTGAAGATTATATTTTGTAAACTATTTGCACATTTATTTACTTGTTTTAAAGACATTTCAACCACCTCATTAAACAATATTTCGCCATTTTTATGCTGTGATGAGCACAGAGAAGGATATTTAGAAGAATGCTTACCTGTAGGACCAAGCAGTTCTTGGACCCTAGTGACTACCATATAAGAAAAAAAAAATATCAGTTGATAACAAATCATTTTGAAGAATTTAGGACAACAGAATTTATTTGGTCATTCTGACCACCATTTTAAAAAATCTAATAGATTAAGGCGACCAAGAACTTTTAGGGTACAAGCATTCTTCCAAATATATTTCTCTGTGTTTCATTTATATTATATATATTTATTTTTTGGTTACATTTATACAGATTAAGAACAACTAGAGAGTGAGTAAATCATGACCTTAACATGAGGACTTTTTTATTATTGGGTGAACTATCCCTTTAAAGGCAGGGTCTAAGATTTCTGGTGGTCAATGTTGATGTCTGAAATCATCGCTTTATAGCTCCGGCCCTCTCCTGTTCCCCTCCACATCAAGAGAAATCCCCTTCTCGCCCCTCACAGCTGATTGGCTGCACCACTGTTATTGGACCCAGACACGAATCAGTTCTCCAAAGCAGTTTAGAAAAATTGTAGACCCTGCTTTTAAAGATGAACGTAATTTATTGAATAAAAAGTAAATACAGAAAAAAACACAGCTTTCTGATACTATCGGAAAACTTCATAACCCTGTTTGACTTTTCTCTGCATATTACAAAAGTAGATCTTTTGAAAAATGTTGGTAACACAACATGAGTTGCATCCATTCACTCACACTGGTTTGGTGTTCAAACATAATAAATGAAAGGGTGTCGCTGCTGTTGGGAAACCGACTTTTTTCATCTTCTATTGTGTTCTGGGAACATATCTTTGAAATATTTTGTGTAGTTTGCATCTGTGTCCTTTTCGCTTCAGTTGGAATAGTGAACAAGAAACAAAAGCACAAGAGCTGTGTGGTGTCATAGATAAATGACCCAGAGTTCTCATGCATGCTGCTGTATGTGTTCATGAACACCTTCTTACATCTGTGTTTATCATTTTTGTTCTTAAAAATCCAGGTCATGATTATTTATCCCTTTTACATTTGTGCAGTTGTTTTTTGCTGTTTGGTTTTGTTGGAATCAGATGATTAGAGGGATGGTTACACATTTATTTGTCTCCGTTTAAATTGTGTTCATATATTGTAGTATGCATTGCAATATTTTACTAGAACCAAATAGTTAATAAATTGACACCTTGACTATAATTGTAATTTAAGCTACATTTTGATTTTATAGACAAAGTTAAACTTGTTGGGATTGTGAAAATGTTACTCCTTAAGTCAATTAAATTTTGTTTCAAATGTGATTTAAAATAAGTAATAAATGAATGAATTAATGCAGTTAATGTTGTCATGTGGAGTTTCCAGAAGCAAAGTCTCAGTCAAGCTCAGAGCGTCTGCAGTGCACACTCAGCGTTTAACACTATACATATCTCTCTATACTCTCGGTGTCCTTGAGAAGATGAGCATCCGTCCAGCTTCTCATGAAATTATCTCTTTGTTTCTTTCTCTCAATATTCTCTCCCTCTCTCTCTCTCTCTCTCTCTCTCTCTCTCTCTCTCTCTCTCTCTCTCTCTCGCTCTCTCTCTCTCTCTCTCTCTCTCTCTCTCTCTCTCTCAAAACTCGGCCATCTGTCTAATTGTTCACCTCCGTTGCTTTAATGCTTTTACATGGCTTCTTCCTCCTCTTTCCAGGCAATAAACTTTATTTTCTTGGAGACTTTAATCTGCGCCGGCCTCCTGGTTTTGTGCCTCGGTCTTTGTGTGGCTTGTGTTCTCTCTCTGCTCCGTTGCATTCTTCTCTACTTTTACACAACATTCTGTTGTTTTTCGATATTTAGTAACTGTCAAGAGATTGTTGATGTCTGTTATTACTTAATGTTTTATAATTCTCTACAACTCCTAATAGAAGTGAATCAGAATGTATAAATGTAAATCTTGAGAACAAATAATTAAAGAATAGTTCTGTTTCTAAATACATGGTACCATTTTATCAGAATGTTTCATGGACATCCAAATCTTAAATATAAATGCATGTTTGAAAAGACATCTAACCACTTTTATTCTGATAAAAATACGTGTGGATTTACATTTATAATTATATTCATAATTTTCCCTATAATAAATTTCCAAGTTTTGTTTTTATTCGTTGAACTAATTCTCCCAAATTTTGAAACAAAATATTGTTTTTATTTACATTGATTTGGAAAAATAAAATCATGGAAAGTCTAATTTATAAAATATGGTGCTCTTTAGTTTTAATTGACTTTTAAGCGGCACAACAGTAATATTTGTACATGTGTTTACTATAAGTATGAACAAATTATATGATATCCTCAATATTTATCCCAGTTTAAATGTGTCTTATCCTGTCAGTTTTTTCACTTTGCTTTTGTTTGTCACTCTTAAAGTTATACTAGGTTGAAATTCAGCAGACACTGGACTAGAATGACCAAAATTTGGAATGGTATCTTATCATCCTCCACTTATCTTGTCCTATGCAGAATTGGTTTTATGAAATATAATGTTACATGAAGATCTGGGAAAAAAGTGTAATTTACTACCGGTGACAATATTCCAGGCAACTGAAACCATCTCGGTTTCATTTGTGCGATTTGTTCAGCCCAAACCATATTTGTTTGTGCATTGTGCCCAAACGTGCACTGGATCTGGTCGTTTATACATCCTGATTGCTATCATACTATATCACATGACTGAAAAATAGATCCATTGCATCCTTAATGAAAAAACATATTTGTCTCTATGACCGTTTACTTCAGGGACCCCCAACGCTCCGTCGAATTTACTCGTGTCCCCTCTCTGGCTTTCCTTTCATCCGGCGCGTGATAAATCTGCGTGGGCTCCGCTGGGGCAGCGCGGGCTGAGGAATAACCCTCCAGAGCTTGTGTGTCGACGCTTTAAAAAATAAACCTGTTTGTTGCATCTCCATCATGCATTTATCAAATCATTTCGGAGCAACGTGTCGGCCTCCGCCGGCTCCCGCCAACCCAATTTATCTCCTTCTAAACGGGGCTGTAGCTAAACAAGGAGCAGGTGTCGTCAGTCACTGAAGCGTCCCGGAATTCTCCCACTTCTTGAGATCGCTTTTCCAGCGTCTACATTATATCCTGCTTGTTTTTTTACAGCTTAGTAATGCTTTATAGCCTATAAACTACATATATAAACGAGTTTGATGTTGCTGGGAGGCTAAAATACGTTGAGAGCCTCTTTCTGTCCCTAAACTGGGGAGTCAGCTGAATCTGAACCATTTCCTGCTATCAGCGCCTCAATTTTCACATGCATCAGGCATATATCAAATATAAACCCCTTACCAAAGAAGATTTAGGTTGGATGATACGGAAGTGTCATGTGACATGCGGACATTATGACACTGTACGTCCTGTGATTTGGGTTAGATTGTTCTATCAGACATGATGAACGGATGACAACTGCAGGATGTTTTTGGGAAGCATCACCTGAAGCAACATGAGGGAGTTTACTCGCTGGTGTTTGAATGTATGATGGATTCAGCTATTTATGAGTATTTTTGTCTCTCTTGATGTTAAATCAAAAAGACATTTAGACTTGTTGAAGTTCACACTAGTTTTATACTCATTCAAGGGTCTATTTTTCAAATTAAGCCAGATGGGAGTTTTATTTTCAGTTTCGGCCCCTATTAAGTATCCTTATCAAGATTAGGACCAAGAGTGTTTAAAGAAAAAACACATGAGCAAGCTTAATGGAGTCTACCAAGTCAAAGAAAGACACCCAGACCATCAAAAAACTTGAGTGCAGCAAAAGGAAGTCTGGAGTTGAAAAATGAATCGCAGATGAAGACTGTTTTAAGTTTACTTTGTAACAATTTTACGGTCTAGCTATTTCGTAATCGTATTTGGTCTGTGATTCTTACAAAAACAAAGATTGTTTGCAAATTTATGCTGAAGCCCCTACTTGAACTATTTGTTCTAGTACGTCATATAGTTTATAGGATTGGTATAGGCTTGACAAAGTCTCCATCTTTTCACATTGATGAATTGTGTTTGGGGATTTTGTGTATCGCTGGGCTTCAACGTTGGTGGTTTGCTTGAGCACTTTAAAAATGTCACTTGGACATGCTTATAGCATGATGTTTAAACTCCGGGCCAGTTTTGCAAATATTAAAGGCTTGATTTCAGGTAAGGGTAGCACTTGGACAATTACTAACCGGACAATTAGTAATAAAACTCTCGCTCTTCCCCTGAGCACAGCACTTAACCTCAAGTTGCTCCTGAAGGATTGTATTTGCAATTAGTGTAATGTAAGTATGTTTTGCTTGTGTCCTGGAGATGAGATGTGACTTAGTTATAATCTCAACCTTAATGGATTATGCTGGCTGTTTTTGTGTGCTTGTTAGCCCAACTTCTAATGGATATTGAAGACTTTATATTTTTGCAAGATCTGCTTGGATTGGCTCATTTTTGAGGATCTTTCGATAAACAGTAGCCACTTTTACATGCCGACTATTTGTCTTTCTGATCATTCTGTTTTGAAATATGAAATGATGTTGAGTTGGATGTTATGTTCCAGCTGGTCTTTACATGTCCTGGAGTTTCTTCCTATGACCAAATAGTTTTAACTTATGTATCACATACAACACTCCTTTGCAATTCTCTCACAGACCGACCGGGGTTCACTAAACCCATTTGGTAAATCCAGTCCTACGATGTTTTCCATCTATTTTGAGTTTGCTTTACAACCTTTTATAGAAACAGCTTTCATAATAAATGGTTTCAGAATGGCCGTTTACACAACCGAATTTTCAAACCGTTAAACGTTAATAACATGTAAGAACTGTGATGTCATCATTCTACGTATTCATTTAAAAAGTACAAAAGTTAATGTATAGCCTGACATGAGTATTACAATAATCATTTTATTGTTTTTGGAGATGCTTGTCATCAAATATCTTTTTGACAACATTGTCAGCTGTATGTCAAACGCTTTCATTTTTCCAGTTTGTGACCGTAGTGTTACTGCTCTTTACTTTCATTGTAGTGTCGTAAGCTATCCAATGTTATGGCTGTGAATTCTTAGTATAGGTTTCACTTAGGTTGCTCAGCACTAATCTCACCATCAACCGTATATATTATTTATCCAAAGCTTTTGAGTAAAATATTTCAAAATGCTCTTACACCTGAAATCAAACTCTTGTGCGGAACTCCAAAAACTGTAGAAGAAGACGACCCTAGTTCATGAAATGTAAGGAATACATAGGAATACATTTTTAAATCAATGTTTCCTCCGTTGATATGCTAATGGTAATGAAGCATTTTAATAATGAGGATGACGTTCGACTAGTTCTGCTTTTTCAAATGCAGGCAACAAGCGACACAAAATTGAACCGTTTTTGGAAGTAGATACGGTCTCCTGCATAGTTAAAGCCAACTCGGTTTCAATAGGATTTTGCGGGAGTAGTGGTTTAACAGAACATTAATAAAGAAATATAATGTTCGATTAAATTCTATATGCACGAACACAAAATAAAAATGAAAACCGAACCCAAAATTGCATCTGCACCAACGTTAAAATTGTGCTTAACGGTCCATAGTATCATCTTAAGCTTTTATTCATTTTAATTTACTATAACTGGTCCTCAATTCCAAGAGCGCAAAGTTCAGATTTGTATATTTGTGGAAACGGGTCTTGCAAGGCAGCCTGGGACATTAAGTTGATCCAGTACAAGCTTGGCTACTTGTTTTCTTAACAAGCGACTTTGAGCTTTGATGATGACATAGAGAGAGAACCGATGATACAGAAGTTTTAAAGAATGCTTGTTAAAAACAACCTGTTTTTTTTTTTTCATCCTAGACAGATTTGAATATGAAAGTATAGAGATATCTTCAGTTCTCTTTGACTTTTATTTTTCCAAATAGTCCGAAGTTTGGTTCTGCGAGACTGCCTTGTGTCAGACTTTAACAGTCTGCTAACTAACGGCACCGCACATCAAAACTACCTGTATGGGTTTGATGTCTGTCCAAATCATTTAGTCATCAGTCTTCACAACCGTCCTCTCGTGTTTACCAGCAGCTGTTCTTTCCTCTCTTCTAGTGAATACACGCCGTACACCTGCCAAACACGGCTATCTGAGCCTGACACGCAATAACTCAACTGCCTCCACTTGACTCCACATCTCATCGCTCTGAAGGGACGCTGATCTCTACACGAGTAAAGAGCCATTGGGCATACATCTTTGCCTCTATTCAAAGTTCATGTCGTATTAACTCTCGTTATTTGTTTTTTTATGGATTTGGTCTGTTCTTCATTTAAATCAGATGACTCAAGAATCCTTGATATTGTTAAAATATCTTTTTTTTCTGGTCAACTCTTTACCTTTTATTCATAAATCCGTATTCAATTCCCATTTGTGTGGTGGTTTTGATAGATGGATGACTTTATATATAGACTGTAATCTGCAGACAGACACTCAGATCTTTATAAAACAATTATCTATTTGCTCCGACAGCGGTTTCTCGTGTGTGTGTGTGTGTGGTTTTTGGCTCTATTTCAGAGCACAGACCGTGTGTCTATGTTTCAGTCTTATCGCATAATCACACAGCTCCAGTCGAGGTCTGCAGGCCCACAGGCTAAACCTGATTTAGATAAATAAGACCTGTAAGATGCAGAAGCTTTGTGCTACTGACAAACAGGCCGTCCGTAAGAGTGAAAGAGTTTGTGTGCGGTCCTGTTTGCTTTATCATGCTGAAGCTCATGATAGTAAAACCTGCAGATCCAACACTGAAACGTCTTCTAGTCTTGAATGTAAAATGAACATTTGCATTACATTGGGAAGGTATTACACTGTGAAACAGATTTTTCACATATATTTAAAATAGGATAAAAACATGTACAATTACAGAGATATACTGAAAAAAACACAACATGAAAAAAAACTTTGTAATGATAGAATTGATAGATTTTTTACTGTACTCTAACTATAAATTGGATTGAATAACATGATTTTGATTATTTGGAAGCGTGAGCGAATACTTTTGGCAATATAGTGAATTTCTGAAATGCAGTAGAATATAGAAACGTTTTTAAGAAAAACTTGATTTTTATGTTTCAAAAGTGTTATATTACAGTATTTTTATACCATCAATTAACATATTACAGTTTTAAGGATTTTGCTTCGCTGTAATTGTTTAGAAACATATCTGGGCAAAATTCACCAGATTGGATGGAAGAGCTCAAAAGCCTTTGGCCAGTTATAAGTTCCGTAATATAAATATGTTATAGTTACTTAATGGTTCATCAATAAATAATCACCTTTTGAAAGTAAATATCCTCATTCAGTTGTAACTATCAAACAACATTGAATGCTTTCAGACAACCCTATCAACAAATCTGGAAACCACAAATTTACCCCAACATTTCTTTAAACTAAACATTTCATTTCCTGTTGGATTATGTTATCATGGTTCTGGGTTTAGTTTCAGATATCCAGAATGTTCAAAGACAGGATGGAACGTAATATTAACTGCTTCCAAAAAATGTTTTAAACACCTGCCATATTTCTGGATTTATCATCGTGTTAGAGATGCTCGTGAAGCCCACCACAAAAATGAAATGAGTTTTATGTTTTACCGAGGACGTTATAAGAAATGAAGTGGTAATGTAAGAATGCATTTTAAACAGTAGTAAAAGAGCTGACATTAACTTTGTTTTTTTATTGTTTTTTTTCTGTACATAACTGCTTTCAAACATCCAGAAAATCGGCCTTAAAAACATTTTTACGACTATGAAACTTTTCCATCAAGTGACCCTAAACTTCAGATCACAAGTACATAACAAGTACATCTGCCTATGTTCGCGCTTATGCATCAGTGTTTTAAGCTTGTCCCTGTAAGTTTTATGTTTGAGTCATCAACCGATAATTGTGATGGGTCAACACAACTTCCACTTAATATTATATTGATGGTGTTTAATAACCAAGTGTCCTAATTTTTGTTGTTGATAATGCTGAAACGCACGTCTCCAGGTATTAGTCAAGCCCCATTGGACAGTAATAATCGGATAAAACGGCGATGTTGAACAGTTATTGTATATCTTGCAGTTTGCAATCGAGGGCGTATGACAAGACTAGACATGATTGCTCTGTCGGTATTGCGCACCAGCCGCCCTGAATGGTCTACGGCACTAATTGCGCCGAGGCTGATTAGCAATTGTAAGTGGTTGGTGGACCTGCGTTTGATAGGAGAAATGCTGATGGGGTGCTTTTCCTGTTAACCTGGTGGTGCGCTGTACATGGCATAATTAAATCGCCCCGTGTCTCCTAACCCCACTGTAATATTAGCAGAGTTTATACAGTCATTCATCAAAAATTCCCTCGTCAGAGGTTGCGTACAGGACTGGCGGAACCTGCTAACTTAGCACACAGCTGTTTGTGGCCTGTAAGAAACACAAAGTAAATGAAACCAAGCTGAAATATTCTTTATCAGCGTATTGTGGTGCCGCTCTGCTTGTAATAAGTTATAGTTTTTATCATTCTGAAATGTATAAATGTATTAATATTCAGAACCACAGCATGAATATAAGATATAAGACCGTTACAGGTATAAGAAACTTATAAGCAACTTTTCTTAGGTACAGTTCATGCTAAGTTGTAAGGAGAAGTCTGTAATTCATTTTTATTTTCATTTTTAAGTTTTTCTTTTCATTTTCCTATTTTTGTATTAAAATTTTTATTTAGTTTTTTATATTTTGCTGCTAGTTTCACATTTTCAAGTTTTGCTTTTGTTTGGGAGGAAAGTTTTATATTCATACATTTTTATATTTACATAATCATTCTAATTCCTCGGTTTAGACTAATAAGGTTGACATTGTTATTTATTTCATTTAAAGCATTGTTGTAATAGTTTTGGTTTTGGCAAAGTAAATTAACATTGAAAACCACTTTGTAAAAGAGTTTGTAAAGTATCTTTTTTTATTTTTCCAACAGAGAAACTTTTTTTCTGTACACTGAATTAACATCCCGTAAAAATACAGGAATACAACTGTTTTTGTAACGTTAAACTGCATGTTTTTTGGTAAATTTTTTGTAATTTGACATTATTTTTTAAGAATGCGTGAAAAGTCTGTAAAAATAAAACATGTTTTTTTAATTTGTGGATGTGTCAGAACAATTTAAACAATTCTACATATTTTGTTTTAAATAAATGATTTCATAAATCAAAGCACAGAATTAAGACGTTTGTCAACAACAATATTTAAAAAAATGTTGCTTTGCTGTTGTTGCAGCTCTACTACAGAATTTCCCACAGATTGTACCTCGGTGCAACTTCAACTGACCTCTGACCAGCGAAACCGTGATCCTTCCTTTGTTGAGTGATTTATGTGTCTTCCTTAATATCGATCTTGTTCTGGTATGATCAAAGGCGCACCTAAAAGCCAGCAGTGAAAGAGGCCATTACTGTGGATTTGGCTTTGCTCATACATTATTTATCTCCTCCAGCCTGTTCTATATGCCATTATGGACATTATGAATGAAGGAAGCCACTGCCTCACCGTTTACTTAGTGTAAGCACAGGATGCACAGAGAAAAGATCGGATACAGGCAGCGCGGAGGGTCATAAAAATGCCATAAAGAGGATATTGAGATGCTCCGGAGCCAGCGAATGTGCAACATTCCCTATTGAAAATGCAGCCGTGATTTAGGGAACGTGTTGGGCCGTGGCTTTCAGTTTGTTAGATGTGATAATGATTGATGTTGCCTGTGCCAACATCTTGACTGGTTTTTTACTGTTCTTTCCCTTTTCTCACCAGAACAAAGCTCGCGTGGAAGCCATGACCCTGGATCTGGCTTCTCTGAGGAGTGTTCGAGAGTTTGCAGAAGCCTTCAAAGCCAGGAAACTGTGAGTAAAACAGTAAACAAGCACAGCGTTATCACGTGATGTTTGGTCAACATGAGTTGAGACATGCCTTACATTCCAGACTGCTTTTAAAAAATATATAAAAAAAAAAAGCTTAAATAAACTTATATAACATATAAAATTTGGAATTAAAAATAAAATAATTACTTACTTGATCTGCATAAACCGTATTTCAGTATTTAAAAAAAAAGAATAAATAAATTACAAAAATAAGCTAAAAATAAAATCAAATATAATCTTAAATTTAACACATTAAAATATAATTATGATTTTATTATTATGCTTGATATTAAAAATAATTAATGAAAAATGTAATAACTTTTTTATAACACTTAAAAACACTTGATCAGCATATATCACCAATTTATCAGCAAAGAATAAAGAAACAGATAACAAACATCAGATGAAATCAAATGTAAATAAAATATCCATTAAAAAATGATAAAATATAAAATTAAGATACAAATAAACCACAAAAATATTTTTAAATAATAAAAACAACGACCTAAAAAATTACCTGAATTAAACAAAGAAGATTTTATAGTGACTCCTGTTTGTTACAAATTAAACTAATAAATTAAAACATGAAATTAAAATTAATTCAATCAAATTAAAATGCTGATTTTTCACCAATTACTGTAACATTGGATCTCTTTCTTGTTTAACTGCATCAAGTGCAAGTGTTCTTATAAGCTTCAAAAAGATCTTCAACTTTTGCATGAACACATTTGTTTATCATGTTGTGTATATACAAAAAAATATTTAGACTGTTTGCTTTTGGCATGTAACCCATAAAAACTCAAAAAACAAAAATGTTACACGCACACACACATCTTGTAATATCAGTATGATATTGTGGTGCACCTCAAGCGGTTTTATGCCATCATAACCAGACTGAGATGGCGGCTGGGCCTTTAAGAAAAGCTTTCTGTACACTTTGGTCTGAGACCCACCTCACCCGACCCCACCCCCGCGCTCCATTACCGAACTATCACATCAGAAAAGGGGCCAAAAGGTCTCCCCTCTTTCACTCTGACCCTCCGTCCCTCTCTGGTCAATAAATAAGTATCCAAACCTTGGCTATAACTCCATCAATCTCAAAGCCACAGATTGGTAAGTCCTTCACAGTCTCCTAGTTAAATCAATTACTGTCCCGGCTTACAGGAAGCAGGCTGAGCAACACTGACATTGACTCACAAAGAGAACAAAATGATCACATATATGTGTAAAATAGTAACAAAATAATACAAAAAGGACAGTTTGTTTATATATAAAAAGGTGTAATTTATCATTATGTCTCTGATATATTTTACCTCCATAATGTTTTTAAATATGATGTGAAGATAAAGCGCTTTACAGTTTACTGTGTCTCATCTCACTTGTGTCCTCTATTATCATATCAATAGTGTTTTTATCTGTAACCATTCATTACTTTTGTGATGGTGAGCCGCAGCGATCAGTAATAAGGCTAATGAGGAGTAATTATGATTTAATAGAGACGTGTCCAAAGTGTTTTGTCTGTGCTGCGAGGACGTGCCGTTTCTCATGAGCCGCGGAAAACATTTTAGTACGTGCGAAGCGTGTTGTGGCAGCATTAAGGTTTAGCACATTAGTCCCTTCAAAATAAGATTCTCCAAAATACACATTCCAAAAATTCCTAAGAAAAAACATTTCTGGCCCTGTGGCACTGGCAGTTCCAGACGCTGCTAAAACTGAAAGTTAAACTAAGAGCCGACACGTTCAGTCCGAATCTATGTGGCCGGAACTGCTGATCCACAGGGTTAAAAGAGATGATACGATTGGTTAAAGGTTTTATGATGTCATTAACCGCAGTTTGCGTGATTTTTCTACTGTCTTTGATAAACTCAATACTGATCAGGTTTGGTATTTTGTTGAATATGATAACGCCCCGTGGGCTCATGAGAAAGTGTCTATTAAACGTGCAAACGGAAGTTATAGGTCATCTGGGTACTTTTATCCTACTGTTTTTAAAATACAATGTATTTGCACATACTTTTTGTCTCGCAAAGTGATTTTGCTTACTATAAAATATGAAAGTTGGCAATTTTGGACACCGGGTGAGTATTATTAAAGCTGCTTTCTTTATCTGTTGGCTCTTTATCGCCACCTCTGTTTAAAACATTATATTGAAACTTACTTTACGTTTTTCATTTTACGATGATAGAATTCTAATGATGTTAAATAAAAAAAACTGTACTTCACTTTTAGCCAGAAGTAACAAATGCATGTTAAGAACATGTTAATTAAACGACTAAAACACATTAATTAAATTAAATTTAATTAAAATATGTAATTGTTTTAATGTCAGTTCTTGTTTCAGATTTTTTTCATATTTTCCCATCTCATAAAGCTCTTATGTTTCAGATTCCATTCTTGGTTTTGGTCCAATTCTCCTTGTTATTGGATCTATTTTCTTAAACTGCATTACAGCTTCGTCCTTCACACTTCCATCAGCATGCAATCCATATTTAGTAAGTTGCAGTTGCAGAGGTGACGTCCCGCTCGTGCGGGGCATGCGGCGATGCCGCTAGTGTCCCCTGGCCCTCGAGGGGCTACAGGACTCATCTAGCCCTTGGCCGGCCCCGGGGCACGGCAGCAGCTTGGTCAGCAGCCAGACCCCTAGAGGTGACCCCCACCCTGTCCCTGAGCCAAACCCCCACCTTCAGCCCTATACCCTACCTCAATCAGAGTAACTTTCGCATATGCATATTCTTCCTACCGATGGAAGGCCTGAAATCTGTTTACTCAGCATTACTTGTGAATATGAGCACAGTGCATGTTGATGTGGAATGCCGTTGAGTTTACATTTACTTTTAGACATTAAGCAGACGCGAGTCGATGAAGCGGTAAATAACGATAGGTGAAAAAGTGCTTCGAGTGATGACGAACAAAGGAAGAATATGTTCTTATTATTTTAAGGAAAGAGTGAGTGCGCATCCATTTATAAGTGTGTCCCATGCAATGCATTATAGCATTGGTTTGTGATATAATACATTGTGCTGTGACTTTTTGGGGGTTGAGTGTGTGCGCTTCTTGGTTCAGTCTGAATGGTTAAAGTGACGGTTCAGTCTTGAGCAAATCGCTTTCGGTTCTCAGCTCTCCAAAACACATCACGGCCGGTCAGCTCATAATAGAGGCCTTAATAAGAAAGAGAGATTAACCCATTAGTTTAACACCGTTCAGGACCCAGATCATTTATTTGGCCCACTGACCCACAGTCAAACTGTACATTAAACTAGAAAGTGTGGCTGAACAATGTTGAGGGTGTGTACCCTGCAGGACTTAATGCTTTATGAACTTTTAAACACTGTTTGTGGACAGGGATAGGTTTGTTTACCTGGTCGGGAGGTATAAGTCCTGATTTATAACTCCAGATTTTTCGGAACAAGATAATGAAGATGTTCTGCTACTTGACAGCTCGAAATATTGAGGAATCGCATCAGTTTGCGTAGGTTTGTTGTTTTTGGGTTGTGGGGTCATTTACTTTGCGCCACAAACTTTTTTTTTAACTGTAGCGACAACATTCACAGTGAATAATAAAAAAACTAAACAAAGTGAAAAAGCTCAAATATAAATTCTCAGAGATTTATTTGTTAACATATATTATCAACCTACTAAAGTCCAGACATCTGACAAATATACCAATATACCAGTTTTAAACCAGAAGAAAAATAAATGTTTTATGGAGGTGAAGTAT
>CM065656.1:17868284-17876490 GCA_033220385.1 Triplophysa yarkandensis
CCCGTCTTCCAGAGCGCCCATGGGACGCGTTAGCTTCCGCTCGCCAGCGATCACAGACATGTTCCTCTTCCATTACACGGTTTCAAAGCCGAGCATGAAAGTCATAAAGTTTAATGGTGTTCTCTCAGGTACAATCACTCCCTCTTTTTGAGTCCACGCTTCATTAAGTTCTACAGAGATCTGAGCGCGCACACGTGTGTGTGAGCGGCAGGATTGGTGCCCATGACTGTGAGATTGTCAGTCAGAGGAGAAGAGTAGATCTGTTTCCTCCACAGATGTTTCCAGCGAAACGTGTTCTCCAGCGGGGGATGAACTGCTCTCATGGGTCCTGGAGCATCTTGCTGCCCTTTGGGTAATCGTGAGCCGTGCTGAGCACTCGTGTGTGCTTTATTGTGAGAGATAGTGTTTGACACCATCTGATGAGTATCTTCTGTGAATGCTTGCATTTTTGACTCTGGGTCTGTACTCAGTAATCAATTACATGTACCTGTATTCTGCAGTTCTTGAAGATTTTCATTGAAGTGTTTTCATGAATTAGGCAAAAATTACTTTATCATGTCTATCAGGCCTCTAAAAATTGAGTATCATTGCTTTATTTGTATGTTGAATATTTTTTGGGGTTGCTTTAGATTTTTTTGTTACATACACTAATATTCTAAATTCTCATTGACATCAATCCAAGAAGTATCAACATTCGGATTTCTTATGTATATCAATGCAAGAAACACCAACATCCCAAATTATAATTAACGTCAATCAAAGAATCAATAACATTCTTAATCTTCATGGATATCAATCCAGTAAATATCAATATTCTAATTTCTTATTGACATCGATCCAACCAAGTCCAACATTCTAAATTCTCATTGAAATCAGTCCAAGAAACACCAATATTTAGAATCCTTTTTTAGATCCAAGAAAGACCAACAACCTAAATTCTCATTGAAAGCAATCCAAGAAACACCAACAATCTTAATTCTCATGGATATTAATCCAACTGCACCAAGATTCCTCAAATCTCATCGATATCAATCCAAGAATCAGTATATTGCCAAAACTATTTGCCCACCCATCCAACTTATAAAAATGTGGTGTTTCAATCCCTATTACTCTGAATGCTTCACCATACCAAGACATTTTGGACAATTCCATGCTCCCAACTTTGTGGTAACTCTTTAGATCTGACCCATCCCTCTTCTAACCTGACATCAGGGCCCAAAGTAAGATCCATAGAGATATGGATGACAGAGTCTGGTGTGTATGAATTTCACTGGCCGGGACAGAGTCCCGATAGAACACCTTTGGGATGAAGAAGAGCAGGGACTCAGATCTAGACCTTCTCTTCCGACGTCAGTGTGGTACCTCACAAATGCTCTTCTAGAAGAATGTCAAAAATTCCCATAAACACACTCCTAAACCTTGTGGACAGCCTTCCCTGAAGAGACGAAGCTATTATAAATGGTGGACCGACATCATATTGTATCCTATGGATTAGGAATAGAATTTCACTTAAATTCATATGTGAGTTAATACAGGTGAGCGAATACTTTTGGCAATAAAGTGTATATCGGCATTCTAAAAGAAAGATCAACATTCTATGTTCTCATTGATATCAAACCAAGGCCAACATGTTAAATTCTCATTGATGTTAATGTAACAAATGCTTACAAAAACTAAGATTCAAAATTTTGATCCAACAAACAATAGCATTCTTCATTGTTATTGACAATTGTTAGTGATCTTACAAACAACAACTAAGGGCCTGTGTCCACTAGAGGTGTTTAATCCGGCGTTCCGTGTGTGTTTTCAAACGTTTCAAATGGAAGTCCCCTTTTTTTGAAGAAGTCAGCTGGCTGGCGTTTTTTCCTTCCACTCTGCGCCAGTAATCTGCATTTTAGACTGTTGAACAATGTTTAACTGGGAAGAAAGCTCAGCCCATCAATTTCACTTTGTGCGCAGCCGTCCAATCACAGTGCAGATGGGGCGGCACATAGGCCTAAAGATGTAGAGTGGCTAAAGACAACAATAAGGGAGAAAATAATATTGATTTTTTTCTAAAATAGACGTCATTATAAAATGTCTTCCACGGGACTATTATAACTTAGCTATGAACAAACAATGCTCGGATAAATGTTTCACTTGCCCTGGGACTACCCAGGTAAAACATAATTTATTATAAGCAGCATTTTTGCGTCTTCCTCAAAGCTAACTGTTACTTTCTTACATTCGGCCCTTAAATTAAATTATTTTCTTCCATGTATTTCTCATCATAGCATCCACAGCACGTCTCAAAGGAAAACACTCTGCTTTCAAAAACGCTGTTCAAACGCCCACAACCGGCATTTTCAGCCAGCGCCAAGCGTTCTCATTCTTGTAAAAACGCCTCAATGGGCACGCGTCTTAACACCATGTTTGTTTGAGTAGGTTGGGTCAATGGGAAACCCCTGTTGGTGGAACGTCAGTGTGAATTGCATGAAGGCTTCAAGCTAGAAATGATCAAATAATGAGCACAATTTATTTGTATGTGAAATATAAACTTTATGCTGCTTATCCTTTTGCATTAAAAATGTCATTAACCATAACCCGATGTCTCCTGTGTTGTATAAGCACCTGCATGTTTCTAATAGATGTCTAATGCCCGTGAAACAGTGGCCCCTGTATGTTTCCCATGATCCCCTGCGCTTCCACCGATCCACGCCGCAGCGTTCCGCACAGTACCTGAAGGGAAATATGAAGTGTACTTTTTTTAATGTCATAGAGAAGACTCATTAAAGCAGGGCATAACAATTCCTCCATTAATTTTCCAGCAACCAGTTTTTAATTAATAGTGCAGGCAGTGTTAAATATGGAGTACACAAATTGCCCGGGGGCTTCGTAATTAATTCTAATGGAAGAAATTAAAAATTGGTGGGGTGGATTTAGATTATTTCGCCGTACGGACGTGGTTTCAGGTCCATTGAAGCGACTATGTCAAAGGAAAAGATCTTGCGTGGACTTTTCAGAAATCTCTGACCTTTATCCTGCTGATGGTTGGATGTTTGGCCAGACTGACCTTGGATAAGATTTGATAGGATGTTTGTGTGTGTTTGGAAGTTCTTTAAGCTTTTAGTGAGTTTAGTTCACCAAAAATTCAAAAAATTGTCACCATTTGCATAACCTCCAGTTGTTAAAAGCCAGGATACATTTCTTTATTGTGCTAAACATAGATTAAAGTATTTTAATGTTTATCTTTGTCTTTTAAGGTCCCCCTTGACTTCCAAAGTAGGACAAAAGATTTCTACAAATTTGTAGTAATCGAAACGTTTAATAAGAAAACACATGAAATAAGACAAAGTAATCTCTTATATAAATATAAATTCTAAGAAAATAAAATTCATAACACATTACGTTCAACACAAGCGTGTTTACTTGAAATCACTCTTTTTGATTAAATAGACAAATGAATTAAAAATATTAGCCAAACACTTTTGGACTTAAATTACTGTATGTAATAGAATTATTTTAACTTATTATTAGTCCCAAAACCTTTTGTTCTTAACTGCACATTTCGTTGTCATATTACACATGTCTCCCACTGAAAAATGTGACATTTTTAAGGTTTTTGTGTGTCTTCCCCTGTTTTCCAGGCCACTGCACATTCTGGTGTGTAATGCGGCGGTCTGCACACAGCCTTGGAGTCTGACAGAGGACGGGCTTGAATCCACCTTTCAGATCTGTCACCTGGGTCACTTCCACCTGGTTCAGCTCCTGCAGGACGTCCTCCGGGGCTCCGCTCCGGCTCGGGTCGTGGTGGTCTCCTCTGAGTCTCACAGGTTCAGATATTTTCTGCAATATCTCTATCCCCTGACCTCTGATCCTTGAGATCACAACAGGACGTTTAATCTCAAGCTTTTCATTGTGTACAACAACGGTTGGATATTTCTAAAAATGTCAGCTTTAGTCTGACTTAGATCCAGAGAGAGCATTTATTTAGGATGAGCATGAGGATGCTGAAATACATCACAAATGTGCTTTGATGTAAGAACACACAAACAGAATAGAAATTTTATTCACTGTATTTCGTAAACCTAAAGACATAAATGTCATGTTTAGAAAATAGCTCTTATGTTGCTTGGAAAATATATTTTTTTGGGGATGAATATCCCTTTAAACACATTTCCAGCGGGAGATTTGAGGGTCCATTAGATTAACTGGCCCTCAGTGCCATTGGTAGAGTAAGATGTTACACCGTCTCATTTCGTCTCCCCAAACAGTAAAATCCCTTACTTGTTATCACACTAATCTCTCCGCCAGCCTCGGCAAACTCCTCCATTTAACTTTACAGTTATTTCTTTTCTTTTCATTATCTTCCTCTACTACACCTGATCATTTTCAATGTCAGCTCCTTCCGTCCACATCACTATCAGTGCCTTTAATATGTGGCCTTTGAGCTCGCGTCTGACCTTCGACCCGGGAAAGAGATTATGTTCCCAAAGCCTTAAACGCAGAATTAAACCTTGACACCCCGGACAAACTGAGGGAAGGTGAGAGAAATTGAGGACGGGAAAATAAAACCAACAGGGACGTTTTATCTGTGTTCTAGCACCGGGGCTTATGTGACAGAACGGCGGGTGTTGGTATTTGCCTCATGACTCCAAACAAGACGGCCAATCATATCTGGACAGAAAACTCACACCTAAAACCGTACACCGGACACATTCAGGCTTTTATACGTCCGTCTCTTCAAAGAAGGATACTGGAGTCCTTAAATATCTGTGTAACTGACCTTTTCATACCACGACTCTGAAAATAGACTTTTCACCTCAGAACGCCTCTGCCGGGAGGGCAGCTTGGTTTATCCCGAACACAAGATGCACAAAGTGCTGCTGTGAGGATGGATATGTAACAGCTAAAAGTATGCTTAAAGGCACAGTTCCCCCTATACTAAATGATGACCTTGTCATCATTTACACTTTTTATGAGTCATTTAGAGGTCAGTTGTGGTCTGGTGGTTAGAGAATTGGACTTGTACGCAGAAGGTTGTGGTAATCAAATAGAACCTGTCTAATTAAATTTACTTTTAGACATTAATCAAAATATCTTCCTTTGTCTTCAGCAAAAAAAATTGTTTTATAGAGATTTATAGAGAGGTAGTTCTTTTTCATTTCTTGTATGTTTCCGTCCCTAAACATCATTGGTTTTCCTACAGTCATTCTAATGTCCGCTTGCTCTTTTTCTGCTCATTGTCTGTAGGTTTGTTTTGACCCAGCCTTTAATGTTGCAATAAAAAACGGTAGATATATAGATGCACCAAGCCAACAAAACACCTTTGGCTATTCTTACGCTAAAACACTTTCTACACTTCATCGTTGTTTTATGTAATTAACTCATTTCCCACTCTCATGCCGTTCACACCTTTCGAGTTTTTACAAGCGCTACGCCCCGACAGAAGACGCCCGCAGATGTTGTTGTTTACCCAAGCAGAGATGTAAGGTGTCAAACAACAACACCGGACGCACTGAGCTTGTCATACTGGGAACGGGACGTTTTGATTGGCTGTTATGTAAAGCGCATAATTAAGAGGTAAACATCGAACGCTCGTGGAAGCAGTAGTACTCTATAGGGTAGGGACATTGCATTCAGCTGAAGTTTCTCGGGACTGTTTACATACGCACAAGGACACGTCAGGAAAATACAACACCTTGTGTTCAGGGCCCTTGTCAAACATCTGGCGTTTAACAGCTTAGTCAGAGCCAATTAAAGAACATCATGTCGGGGCTTTGATATGCATTAAGCCAGGCCTGGACTGCCAAAGCTCATTTAGTTCATTTCTCCATCGGCTCACATTTCTTAAGGTTATTTCTAAATGTAAACTTTGTTATCGTGGTACCCAGTGGTTTAAAATGATACTATAATAAAACATGATGTCATTACTTATTCAACCACAAAATGTCTAAGTCTCTTTCCTCTGTATATTACACATAAGATATTTTGAGGTATGTTGTTTTGTGATCATACAATGAAATTAAATGGGCACCAACATTCTTCTACATATCTTCTTTTGTGTTCTGCAGACGAAAGAAAGCCAAAATTGGCAAATTGACGTTTCATTTCTTATTAGGCATAAAGATCTGAATTTACAAAACATTTTGTCTTAACACCCAACACAATATATTTTCTTTATTGTTTTTTTTGCTTTGTTCTTTATCACATTAAAATAACACGGATTGAGAATGTTTTATGTTGACTTATTGATGATATCACCTGCCAGATTATTCAGGTTGGAAAAAAAAAACGTATCACGTACTTCCTGACGCGTTGATATCATCAATTGAGGTTTGGTTCGTAAGATCAACCAAGTTGAGTGTGTACTGATCGAGTCATAAAATTTGATTATCCGCTGAAACCATTCCCTAGCCTATCGATATCAGCATCCTTACTGTGTACTGTATATTGAAATTGTATTCAATAACACACATATTAACAAGTATTATTCATAAGGAAAGTATTTATATTTCAAAAATATTGAAACTTGTTATGCACAGTTCCTTTTCCTACCACGAACTTCTGATCTGAATGTAATGAATTGAATATGAATCGTTTTTGACGGGACTAATATTATGTAAATATTTCAAATATGCCTCTCTCTGACTTGTTCATGAAGGTTCACAGATCTGGTGGACTCCTGTGGAAAGGTGGACCTGAATCTCCTCTCACCTCCTCAGAAGGAGTACTGGTCAATGCTGGCCTACAACCGTGCCAAACTCTGCAACATCCTGTTCTCCAACGAACTCAACCGCCGCATGTCACCGCACGGCATCACCTGCAACGCAGTGCATCCTGGGAACATGATGTACACCTCTATCCACCGGAGCTGGTGGATCATGACGCTGCTCTTCACTCTTGCAAGGCCGTTCACCAAGTCTATGGTAAGAGCGGTGATTTTTTTTCCATTGTTCACCTGCTGTGGTGTGGCGATTGAGGATTAGTTGTTAATGTTTATTTCTATTTTTATTCAGTTGTTTATAAAGGTGAAAAAACTGTATTCCCCTGCTTTGCTATGGAATAGAAATGAACAGTTATTGATACACGCATATGGAAGGTGTATGTGTTATGAGGTGCATCAGTAGAATAATTGTGGCCCGAAAAAAGTTTTGTACTTTGTTCTTGAACAGGAACGGCCTGTAGTTTGTGTGTGCGTGTTCCTCTGCACACATGTGCATGTGTGTGTGTGTGTCTGTAATGTGGCCCGTGTACCCCAGCGCTGCATAAATCAGGAGGGCAGATTTTCCTGAAGGCAACACTCTTCTGTTTTAGCCCGAAGAGGACAGTCATATACACTTACAGAGACAAACTCTAAAATTCAACATCCTCATAAATCATAAAGTATCTGCCTGTCTCGCACCTGCGGCCCTTCCTTCCGCCTCTGATACGCTTAAGGCCACACAATGCATTTGATGTATTCTTTGTTTTAATTTTTTCGAAGCTCTCAAGGCAGAGTTTGAGGTAATGTACGCAGTATTTCAACCCAGCTCATCATTAGCTTATTATGTATTAAATAGATGAGAACGAATCTATGCAGTTATAACTCAAATCCCTCATATCTGAAATTGTCATTTCATGGATATGTGTGCGCGACAAGCTGTGGGGTTCGATTTTGAGAGCCAATACATGGAGCATGCGCTACTATTAACTGACGTTTGACATATTTGGGGTGGTATTTTATAAAAGTAAAACATAAATCTAGAGTGAATTTTCTAAATGGTGTTTTCATCTATAATTCTCTATTTACAGGCTTATCTTTGTCTATGAACCTTCTCAAGTATTAGTGACTTGAACACAAACTGCTGTTGTTATTTTATTTATTGGTTATGAGGCTGTGAAGATGCTATCTTTTTAATTGCATGCAGTCTCATATGGGATTGTGGGTAATTGTTCAAGGTTGCAAAGCTCTGCATAATGTTGACAGGAAGAACCTCAAACAATATTACGCCCGAGCACAGTAAAACGTCTTTGTCTTCCTCAAGAAGCCATAGGTGATTTATAACTGCGCAAATCTAGAACTAAACCTCTTATTTGGCTGTTTTACAGCATTTGAGCGGGACGTTGGCTCTAAGTTTAGCGTTTGGTAAGTTGGGAAATTTCAAACATCTTGATGCAGTGTTCTCTTGATAAAATCAATTAAGCATTTAAATGTAGCATAACTTAATAGATATTAACGCGTAAA
>CM065656.1:17881990-17891990 GCA_033220385.1 Triplophysa yarkandensis
GGGTTACATCCAGAACCCAGATGTTCTTTGATCACTGCTGATTTTATGAGTTTTTAGCACAGTAACACGAAAGAATTGTATTTTCTGTTAACTATTGTAAAACACTTCCGAGGAAAAACACAAAGCTTGCACACTTCTTTTCAGATAATGTCTGTCATGTGTGGGATTGAATGTATTGAGCAACACTGAAATCACAAAATATGTATTTCCTGTCAGACTAAGGGAGCGATGAAATGAAGAACACATAAGTAGGACTAACGCATTTAAAAACTCAAATGTTTCTTTTACATCCTCTTGAGAAATCTAACGTCATGAGTACTGAAAAGTTTAAATCATCACCATAACATCCAGACATCATTACACAAACTCACAGGTTTTATAAACTCTTCTCAGCTCAACTTTCTTCTCCATGTCTTTTTGCCTGTAGCGTCAGGGGATTAAGAGATGTGAGAAACACGCACACACACACGCCACAGACGTGAGAAGATGCAGGATCTTGGCGAATAAAACAGCACAAGGCTGTATAATGAAATGTTTCATCACACATTTGGAGCGAGATTGTGAGAGAATGTTTCTAATTTTAAACCTCCTGTGTTCTCACCAGGGCTCCTGACGTGTTAACGTGCCAGAACTTCATCAAACTCCAGAAGTCTGAAGACGCAAATGTAATCTTAACACGCACGCACACGCGCACACACACACACACACACACACGCACGCACGCACGCACGCACACACACACACACACACACCGTCAGGATATAAGTCTGCCAGCAGGTATAAACTCATTACAGTTTACTAATGAGCACATCTGATCTATTGATCTAACCTTTAACTGTCTGTCTGAGCAATGCCAACACTTGACACAACATGTCTCTCAATCAGAGATTCATAAACAGACACAGTAAAAGAGATGTAAGAGTCGAAAATGATGGGGACTTCAGTTCAATGTCTAGGTTTAGAATTTGTTTCAAAGGACTGTTGTTTGATTATCAACATTCTTCAAAAATATCTCATAATATCTTCAAACACTGGCACACAGCACGCACGCAAGCACGCTCACACGTGCACACGCATACACACACCACACACACACACACACACACGCACGCATGCACGCACGCACGCACGCACGCACGCACACACACACACACGTCATGTATAAACTACAGCAGGTAGAAACTCATTACACGCTGATCTGCTGGATCAGATCTTCTTTCCTTGACAAAAATGATAAGTCTAGTGAAAATTATGTTTTAAAGATAAGTGTCTCAGTTTGTTATTTATTTAAGTGTGTCCGGTTTAAAAGAATATTTGTCATTTTAATAAAAAATAAGCTAATTACAAAAATAGAATATAACCGTTGCTTCCTATTGTTGTATCGGCTATTTACCCGCTTCATTGTCTCCTCGTCTATTGTAAGTCGCTTTGGATAAAAGCGTCTGCTAATGACTAAATTGTAAATGTAAATGTTTTAAGCAGCAGGACCGATTTCCTGGAAATACTCCCAACCAGGGATGCAATTTAAGATCCAGAGAATGTTTTTGGAGGAACACTTTACGTTCTTCTCTTAGTCAGGATCTAAACACGTGTTTAAATATATATGCTGTCAACAGTTTAACGGCACCGTTCCCTTTTCCAGTGTGAATGTGAACGATGAAATGGCCTAAATGAAATCTAATCAGGCCAAAATACTCCCAATACTTGAACTGAAATGATGAGAAATGTTTATAGAATTACAATCTGACATATATGTGAGATCTACATCTTCAGAAGAGAATAATCTATGATGAGACTGATGTCATCTGATCTCATGTGAACACATGGAATATCAGGTATTATCATGTGGTTTCATTGGAGTTTATTGTAGTAAATCACACAGAGAATGTTCGGTGGGATTTCATCCATTGATTATTGTTGTGGTCAATTAAAATCTCCCTCGACAGACTAGACCGTAATATATGACCTGCTTTAATATAGACCATGGTGTCGAGCATTTAGAACTTCATTCTGTATGCTTGACATCAACAATATTTCCTTTCATTTGTGACCTATCAGAGCTGTTTATTGTAAATGGTATTAATTTATCATTTATGAATTGTTTGAATCGATATCACGTGTATGACGTCAGTTACAGTAATAGTCCCTGATCAGTGTAATATCACAACTCTATCTCAGACACCGCAGTGAGAGCAGTTAAATAAAGAGCAAAAGAAAGCATGTAGATAAAATGATAAAATCTGAGATACCAAATGCATCACAATTACTGAATGTGTCAATATGAAACATTTTTCATCATCTATCTATTGTATAGCTCTCTATTCTTCGTATATTTCAACGCTAGACTAGACTTAAGATGAGTATTAATGATATTTTAGTTCTGAGAAACACCCGAGAACTCCGACTTAAAAAAGTCTGTTATACCAGTGAAAACCTCTTAGCACAAAACATAGAAAATCCTATTTTAATAATCCAAGCATAGATGCACTCGGGACACGTCGCCGGAATCTTTTCAGAATCAGAATGAGCTTTATTGCTAGGATGTGCTTATAAACACAAGAATTTGTTATTTACAGATGTTTTATAAATATACAAGTTATAAGGTCTTATATGTAAGATGTATGAGGGTGGCACACATTTATTGCAATTACAGTAGGGTTTCTAAATATATATAACATGTTTAAATATGCAAATTTACACAATTTTAAGATGAATGTATATATACGAAAAATTGATGGAAAGTTATTATATTGTACATGTTTATTGCACAGGGTGAACATTTATCTGTTCGTGAGGGTGTTCTGTATCGACAACCAGACGGCAACCGTACAAACAGAGAGTGTGCGGGGTGTGAGGGATCCAGAGGGATTTTACGAGCCCTTTTACTCACTCTGGATGAGTACAGGTCGAAAAGTGTGGGACGACTAATGCAAGTGATTCTTTCAGCAGTCCGGACTACTCGCTGTAAGTCCACTGAGTCAGAAAGATATCAGCCGAGAGTGAGCTGATGCGGTGTAGAATCAATTCTTGACATTAGAGATTTCCTCAGTAAATAGGCAGAAGAGTCATTATGAGGCCTTTAATTGAAATAGTATCTGCAGCTAGACATCATCCACAGGAGACACGTTGACTCATGAGAACTGAAGATATCCTTTTATTACCATCATGTGCTATGTAAACTTGTTAAACCCATTCATGTCACATACACTGACAGAACACTCTTTTTACTACACACATTTAGAAATGTGCACAAAGACCGGGAGACCTTGAGTCTCTATGAATCACAACACGTCCAACATTCTGCAGATCTGCTCATAAAATCAACTTTAAATTATAACAAAAAAACAAAGAACTGTTATTCTTCACTCCACATGTTTATGTCCTTTTTCAATCATGGGAAGATGTTTAAGAAAACAGATACAGATAGAGGAAACACAGGTTAATTATCGGTTAAAAATCTGAAGCTCATCTGAATGTTCACTAAATCTATTAAAGATAAAACTCTCAGCACATATCTCTTTTTGTCCTTACAAAATGCACTCACTTCAGTTTCCAATTGCCAATTACTGCTGGCGCTGCTACTCATATTTCTTACAGCTGCCCAGTGCTTTACATCATTAAAGCCAAATTCTATGAGTTACATCCAGAAAAAAACTCAAGAGTCACTGTAATATCACAGTACTGCACTAAAGATCTTTAAGGATAGTTGAATGAATAAAAGACTGCAGACCTTAATAGATGAGTTAAATATACACCTGTGTCTCTCATCTCTGTATGTGCAAATGTACACATGAATCAAGATTATTCAACTGAATTAACCTCATCCGTCACACAGGGCAAAAGAACACAGATGAACACTATGGATCACATTTACATTTAAACATTTGGTAGACACTTTTATCCAAAGTGCCTTAAAAGTAGCTATAGTGCTATAGTAGTCTTCTATAGGATCACGCCACAGGACACTAATCACACTACAGAACACGGATCACACTACAGAACACGGTTCACACTACAGAACACAGATCACACTACTGAAACACATATAACACTACAGAACACAGATCACACTACAGAACACGGATCACACTATAGAACACAGATCACACTACAGAGCACAGATCACACTACAGAACACAGATCACACTATAGAACACAGATCACACTACAGAACACAGATCACACTACAGAGCACAGATCACACTACAGAACACAGATCACACTACAGAACACAGATCACACTACAGAGCACAGATCACACTACAGAGCACAGATCACACTACAGAACACAGATCACACTACAGAACACGGATCACACTACAGAACACAGATCACACTACAGAGCACAGATCACACTACAGAACACAGATCACACTACAGAGCACAGATCACACTACAGAACACAGATCACACTACAGAACACGGTTCACTCTACAGAACACAGATCACACTACAGAACACAGATCACACTACAGAACACAGATCACACTACAGAGCACAGATCAGCACTACAGAACACAGATCACACTACAGAACACGGATCACACTACAGAACACAGATCACACTACAGAAGCACAGATCACACTACAGAACACAGATCACACTTACAGAGCACAGATCACACTACAGAACACAGATCACACTACAGAACACGGTTCACTCTACAGAACACAGATCACACTACAGAACACATATAACACTACAGAGCACAGATCACACTACAGAACACGGATCACACTATAGAACACAGATCACACTACAGAACACAGATCACACTACAGAACACGGATCACACTACAGAACACATATAACACTACAGAACACAGATCACACTACAGAGCACAGATCACACTACAGAACACAGATCACACTACAGAACACAGATCACACTACAGAACACAGATCACACTACAGAACACAGATCACACTACAGAACACAGATCACACTACAGAACACAGATCACACTACAGAGCACAGATCACACTACAGAACACAGATCACACTACAGAACACGGTTCACTCTACAGAACACAGATCACACTACAGAACACATATAACACTACAGAGCACAGATCACACTACAGAACACAGATCACACTACAGAACACGGATCACACTACAGAGCACAGATCACACTACAGAACACAGATCACACTACAGAACACAGATCACACTACAGAACCCAGATCACACTACAGAACACATATAACACTACAGAGCACAGATCACACTACAGAACACAGATCACAATACAGAACACAGATCACACTACAGAACATATATAAACACTACAGAGCACAGATCACACTACAGAACACGGGTCACACTACAGAACACAGATCACACTACAGAACACAAGATCACACTACAGAACACAGATCACACTACAGAACACGGATCACACTACAGAACACAGATCACACTACAGAACACGGATCACACTACAGAACACAGATCACACTACAGAACACATAATCACACTACAGAACACAGGATCACAATACAGAACACAGATCACAATACAGAACACAGATCACAACTACAGAACACAGATCACACTAGAGAGCACAGATCACACTACAGAACACAGATCACACTATAGAACACAGATCACACTACAGAACACAGATCACACTACAGAACACGGATCACACTACAGAGCACAGGATCACACTACAGAACACAGATCACACTACAGAACACGGTTCACTCTACAGAACACAGATCACACTACAGAACACATATAACACTACAGAGCACAGATCACACTACAGAACACAGATCACACTACAGAACACGGATCACACTACAGAGCACAGATCACACTACAGAACACAGATCACACTACAGAACACAGATCACACTACAGAACCCAGATCACACTACAGAAACACATATAAACACTACAGAGCACAGATATCACACTACAGAGCACAGATCACACTACAGAACACAGATCACAATACGGAACACAGATCACACTACAGAACATATATAACACTACAGAGCATAGATCACACTACAGAGCACAGATCACACTATAGAACACAGATCACAATACAGAACACAGATCACACTACAGAACACGGATCACACTACAGAGCACAAATCACACTACAGAACACAGATCACACTACAGAACACAGATCACACTAAAGAACCCAGATCACACTACAGAACACATATAACACTACAGAACACAGATCACACTACAGAACGCAGATCACAACACAGAACACAGATCACACTACAGAACACGGGTCACACTACAGAGCACAGATCACACTACAGAGCACAGATCACACTATAGAACCCAGATCACACTACAGAACACATATAACACTATAGAACACAGATCACACTACAGAACGCAGATCACAACACAGAACACAGATCACACTACAGAACACAGATCACACTACAGAGCACAGATCACACTATAGAACACAGATCACACTACAGAACACGGTTCACTCTACAGAACACAGATCACACTACAGAACAAAGATCACACTACAAAACAAAGATCACACTACAGAACACGGATCACTCTACAGGACACAGATCACACTACAGAGCACAGATCACACTACAGAGCACAGATCACACTATAGAACAGAGATCACACTACAGAACACAGATCACACTACAGAGCACAGATCACACTAAAGAGCACAGATCACACTATAGAACACAGATCACACTACAGAGCACAGATCACACTAAAGAGCACAGATCACACTATAGAACACAGATCACACTACAGAACACGGATAACTCTACAGGACACAGATCACACTACAGAGCACAGATCACACTACAGAGCACAGATCACACTACAGAGCACAGATCACACTACAGAACCCAGATCACACAACAGAACATGGATCACACTACAGAACCCAGATCACTCTACAGAACAGGGATCACACTACAGAACCCAGATCACACTACAGAACACGGATCACACTACAGAACACAGATAACACTACAGAGCACAGATCACACTATAGAACACAGATCACACTACAGAACACGGATCACACTACAGAACACAGATCACACTACAGAACACAGATCACACTACAGAACACAGATCACACTACAGAGCACAGATCACACTACAGAGCACAGATCACACTACAGAACACATATAACACTACAGAGCACAGATCACACTACAGAGCACAGATCACACTACAGACCAAAGATCACAATACAGAACACAGATCACACTACAGAACAAAGATCACACTACAGGACAAAGATCACACTACAGGACACAGATCACACTATAGAACACAGATCACAATACAGAACACAGATCACACTACAGAACACAGATCACACTACAGAACAAAGATCACACTACAGGACAAAGATCACAATACAGAACACAGATCACACTACAGAGCACAGATCACACTACAGAACAAATATCACACTACAGAACACAGATCAAACTACAGAACAAAGATCACACTATAGAACAGGGATCACACAACAGAACACACATCACACTACAGAACAGGTATCGCACTACAGGACACAGATCACACGACAGAACACGGTTCACTCTTCAGAACACAGATCACACTACAGAACACAGATCACACTACAGAACAAAGATCACACTATCGAACAGGGATCACACTACAGAACACATATAACACTACTCAACACAGATCACACTACAGAACACTTATCAAACTACAGAACACAGATCACACTACAGAACCCAGATCATCTAGAGAACACTGTTCAAACTACAGGACACTACAGAACACGGATCACACTACAGAACACAGATAACACTACAAACACAAATCACACTACAGGATACTACGGAACACAGAAAACACTACAGTACACCGATCACACTACAGAACACGGATAACACTACAAACACAAGTCACACTACAGAACACAGATCACACTACAGAACATAGATCACACTATAGAACAGGGATCACACAACAGAACACACATCACACTACAGAACAGGTATCGCACTACAGGACACAGATCACACTACAGAACACGGTTCACTCTACAGAACACAGATCACACTACAGAACACATATCACACTACAGAACACATATCACAATACAGAACACAGATCACAATACAGAACACAGATCACACTACCGAACACAGATCACACTACAGAACAAAGATCACACTACAGAACAGGGATCACACAACAGAACACAGATTACACTACACAACAGGGATCACACAACAGAACACTGATCACACTACACAACAGGGATCATACAACAGAACACTGATCACACTACAGAACACAGATCAAACTACAGAACACAAATCACACTACAGAACACATATCACACTACAGAACACATATCACAATACAGAACACAGATTACACTACACAACAGGGATCACACAACAGAACACTGATCACACTACACAACAGGGATCATACAACAGAACACAGATCACACTACAGAACACTGATCACACTACACAACAGGGATCATACAACAGAACACAGATCACACAACAGAACAGAGCTCACACTACAGAACACGGTTCACTCTACAGAACACAGATCACATTACAGAACAAAGATCACACAACAGAGCACAGATCACACTACAGAACACAGATCACACTACGGAACACAGATCACACTACAGAACCTAGATCACTCTACAGAGATCTGATCACACAACAGAACACTGATCACACTACAGAGCACAGATCACACTACAGAACAGGGATCACACTACATAACACAGATCACACTACAGAACACAGATCACACTACAGAACACGGATCACACTTCAGAACACAGATCACACTACAGAACACAGATCACACTACATAACATGGTTCACCCTACAGAACACAGATCACACTTCAGAACACAGATCACACTACAGAACACAGATCACACTACAGAACACGGATCACACTACAGAACACGGATCACACTTCAGAACAAAGATCACACTACAGAGCACAGATCACACTACAGAACACAGATCACACTATAGAACACAGATCACACTACATAACACGGTTCACCCTACAGAACACAGATCACACTACAGAACACAGATCACACTACAGAACACAGATCACACTATAGAACACGGTTCATTCTACAGAACACAAATCACACTACAGAACAAAGATCACACTATAAAACACAGATCAAACTACAGAACACAGATCACACTACAGAACACGGTTCATTCTACAAAACACAAATCACAGAACAGGGATCACACTACAGAACACAGATCACACTACAGAAAAGAGCTCACACTACAGAACACAGATCACACTACAGAACAAAGATCACACTACAGAGCACAGATCACACTACAGAACCTAGATCACTCTACAGAGATCTGATCACACTACAGAACAGGGATCACACTACAGAACACAGATCACACTACAGAACAAAGATCACACTACAGAACACAGATCACACTACAGAGCAGAGATCACACTACAGAGCACAGATCACACTACAGAACACTGTTCAAACTACAGGACACTATAGAACAAGGATCACACTACAGAACACAGATAACACTACAAACACAAATCACACTACAGGATACTACAGAACACAGAAAACACTACAGTACACCGATCACACTACAGAACACAGATCACACTACAGAACACAGATCACACTACATAACACAGATCATACTAAAGCACACTGATCACACTACAGAACACAAATCACACTACAGAACACAGATCACACTACAGAACACAGATCACACTACAGAACACATTTAACACTTAAGAGCACAGATCACACTACAGAACACAGATCACACTACAGAACACATATAACACTACAGAGCACAGATCACACTACAGAGCACAGATCACACTACAGAACAAAGATCACACTACAGAACACACATTACACTACAGAACACAGATCACACTACAGAACACAGATCACACTACATAACACAGATCATACTAAAGCACACTGAT
>CM065656.1:17896990-17901990 GCA_033220385.1 Triplophysa yarkandensis
TTTCATCACAAGATTATAAAAACATGTAACTTTATTTAAAAGTATCAGTTCTGTATTTCTCTGACATCATCAGTCACATGATATTATTATAAACTTGACATTTGTCATTAAAACCACCATTAAATATTCCTGAAACCTAGAAATCTCTCCAGGTCTTAAAGAGCAAAAGAGCAATCTTTTTTCTTTACTTTTGAAATGGAGACGAGTTGAAGAATGAATGAAGAAAAAGAGATTTTCAGAATGAATATTCTGCATCTGATCATTTACATTGTGTTTGAAATGGTACAGAAGTTCATAAAGGCATCAGCACAGAAAACAAGCATGAATACAGAAGAGGAACTCCCTGAGCTTAGCATTTATATGACACATTATCCAAATGAGACGCCGGTAAACATCAACATTATATCCCAGACTCACAAAGAACTGCTGCAGAAACACATTCAACACAACACAACAAGATTTTATCTTCTGCCAATAATTAAAGTGACAATAAAATGATATCCTTAAATCCACACATCATCCAGCTACTATTATCAAGCGTTGTTTCATACGTTGTTCATTTATGTATTGTTAAATATTTATTTATGTTTTATTTAAACTACATTAAAAAACTAAAAAAAACTTTTTAATATTCAATCTAATGATTTGAACCCACTTACACACTTACACACTTACACACACACACACACACACACACACACACACACACACACACACATAAAACATACATGATTATTCTGTCATATCAAGAGTCACGTGTGATGATAAAAGAAGCTTAATATTGAATATGTTTTCTATTTTCATCTCTCTTTATATATATGCTGTAACCTGTGCTCTGACAAAATACGCTAAATATTACACCACGATTGCAACATACAAGATACAATCTCTTTTATTCTTAACTGCCTATTGCCTGCAAAAGACAGAGAGAGAGAGAGAGAGAGAGAGAGAGAGAGAGAGAGAGAGAGAGAGAGAGAGAGAGAGAGAGACCAGAGAGAGAGAGAGAGAGAGAGAGAGAGAGAGAGAGAGAGACCAGAGAGACCAGAGAGAGACCAGAGAGAGACCAGAGAGAGACCAAGAGAGAGAGACCAGAGAGAGAGACCAGAGAGAGAGAGACAGAGAGAGAGAGAGAGAGAGAGAGAGAGAGAGAGAGAGAGAGAGACCAGAGAGAGAGAGACCAGAGAGAGAGACCAGAGAGAGAGACCAGAGAGAGAGAGACAGAGAGAGAGAGAGAGAGAGAGAGAGAGAGAGAGAGAGAGAGAGAGAAGAGAGAGACCAGAGAGACCAGAGAGAGAGAGAGAGAGAGAGAGAGAGAGAGAGACCAGAGAGAGAGAGACCAGAGAGAGAGAGACCAGAGAGAGAGAGAGAGAGACAAAGAGAGAGACCAGAGAGAGAGACCAGAGAGAGAGAGAGAGAGAAAGAGAGAGAAAACTATTCACCTAATATAATAAAAGACATTCTGGAGTAAGTGAGGCAACGAAAGTGTGGCTTCAGAGCTGCACTGCAAAGCATTCATCTTACTAAATATCTCACAAAATTGAAAAGTTTCTACTGCTTACACGAACAAAAACGCTAGTGTGAGTGTGTGTGAGTACTGCTTTTCTGATCTTTGTTGGTCCACCTTCTCCCAACATACTGACAGAAACTTAATTCAGCTTAACCTAAATCAAAAACTGCAAAGAGAAGGACCCTGAAACAGAGCACGCCCTAAAAGCCTGAAAAGCCATCAACAGCTACAAGACCCCTTCCCGAAACTCTGTGGCGTGTCAACAACTGTCTGACGAACAGAATGTTTTCTACTGCAGGTTTGTAAAGCTGAACTTGGCACTCCAAACCCAGTCGGACCTTCTCCAGACAAAACCATTCAGAACACCTCAAGTCCTCTTTACCCCGCCACTCCATCGATCCTCTGTTACTCTATCGATACTCTATCATCAGTGGATCATGTAGTTAATATGGGGCTGAATTTTATCCTGCAACACCTTGAAAGACCAGGGTTTGTGCCAAGATTCTGATTTTCAACTTAAGCTAAACCTTCAATACCATCATTCCAAGCGTCCTCCAGATCAAACTTGCCCAGCTCTCTGTACCTAACATCCGTGCAGACAGACAACAGCTAGTGAGAATGGGGAATTTTACATCCAGCATCCTCACTTTCAGTACTGGAGCTCCTCAGGGCTGTGTTCTTTCCACACTCCTCTTCTCACTTTACTCCAACGACTGCATTTCGCATGACCCCTCTGTCAAACTTTAATAGTTTGCAAATGGCACCACTATCCTTGGCCTGATCCAGGATCTGCATGAATCTGCTTACAGAGAAAAAGTTAATCAGCTGGCTACTTGGTGTAGCCAAAATAATGTGGAGCTTAACAAGCTTAAGACCGTGGTAATGATTGTGGACTTTCTCACAGGATCCAAAGTGAGAGACTTCACATTGTCTCCATCACCAAAAACCTCAGCAAACACTGTACATCCTTTGGCAACTGAGGAAGTTCAATCTACCACAGGAACTTATTTAACAATTCTACATATGTGTGATTGATTCATTCCTGTGTTCCATCACAGTCTGGTTTGGTTCTACGACCAAATGAGACATAAGCAGACTTCAACGGACTGTTAAAACTGCTGAGAGTATATTGTGGTGGCCCTGCCCAATCTCCAGGACTTACACGAGTCCAGAGTTTAGAAAGGGGAAGGTAAAATCCTTAAGGATCCTGCCCATCCTGGACACAATCGGTTTGAACTCCTGCCATCAGGCAGACGATACAGATCACTGGGCATCAGAACATCCAGATACAAAAACAGTTTTTTTCTCACAGGCCATCTCACTCTTAAACACCCTATAGTATCTATTCTTATGTTAAATATAGTAAGACAATGTGCAATATCTCCAACTGTACACTTGATGTAAATATATTCTATTTTTATGCTTCTATAAATGCCCAACACAGTATAATAATACAGTACTTACAGCCACACTTGCAATTACTGTATCTTTGTATATTATTATTTTCCTTAATTTCATTTACATTCCTTTACATACTACTTGTCTATCGTTGTATTATATGTATTTTATGTTTTAAAGAGCTCTTGTAACCACAGCAAATTTCATATGTGTGAGCACACTTGGCCAGTAAACCTGATTCTGATTCTAAAAGAAGTCTAGATGAAGGAAAGAGGAATCTGTAATGAAGCTGATGACTTTTAATATTTTATTAAAGATGAACTAGTTTTCAATGTGAATGGAAGACAACTGATCCGAGATATTTTCTCTGCTTGCTCAGGACTGTTTAGGGCTCAAACACAGTCCCCCAGTTCAAATCTACAATTTTGCAAAATTATGATGCAAGTGATTATTTTTACCATATCATCATTTTATCCATCGTTTATAACTCTGAACTTTATACACTTAAAGGTTTATAGCATTTAATGGTGATGTGTATTTGGAGGTGGAAGCCTAAGGAGATCAACATAAAGACGTGCATTATTATTAGGCAGTTTGTTCTGAAAAGTCAAAAATTGTAAAATTTCTTTCACCTGGATGAAGCACTCTTGAAATATCTAAGATATTACACTGTGATCACAGAACCATCAAATGATTTTTAGCAAATTGTCAACAGAGTTGCAAGAAACGTGTCGAGAAGAAATGACGCATATAAACCGTCAGATTTATATTTGAGAAGAATCAAACATATAACTACCTGAAACCCATTATCCTCCTGTCCTCCCATATTCCACAGCTGTGACCTATCTGAACTGTCAAGAAGAATGAGGTGTTCAGATCTCAGAGACATGGCCAGAAAAGAAAGGCTGAAACAGAACCACCTCCACCTCTGAACAAGGCACATAAGTTGAAATGTAAAGAATGGGGCAAGAAAGGTTTTGTGGACTAATGAGATTAGAGTGACTCTTGAAAGACCCGATGGATGGGCCCATGGTTGGATCAGTAATGGACACAGAGCTCAACTTCGACTCAGACACCAGCAAGGTAATGGTAGGGTTCTGGTATGGGCAGGTATTATTAATTATGACCTAGTTGGATCTTTCCTGTTTGAAACAGGACTCAACATCAACTCTCACCACTCCTGCCAATTTTTAGAAAACACTTTCTTCAATGAGGGGTATAGGAAAAAGTCTGAATCTTTCAAGAAGAATTTCATTTTTATTAAAGACAACTCTCCATCACGTGCATCAAAGTACAGCCAGTTAAGCCAGTTAAGGAGAAGAGTGTCGACCAGCTCAAAACATTAGTAGGTAAATCTGCGTTTTCAACGTTGTTTACTAAATTAACCGCAGCAACCTGTTAATGAGAATGTATGCTATCAGTAAACTAAACATGTGTAACAAAGTTCTCACTTACACTCGTAAACCCTCTGGATCACGTCTTATGGAATTGCCAACCTGCTGTGGCAACACTCTGGTCTCTCTGTTTTAGCACTTACTCAAACCTGAAATAAGACTGAGGACAGTGCTTAACCAACTTCCCTCTCTTATAACCACACAATCCGGAACCCGGTCTGCTCATTCCAACCAATTTGAGGTTTAAAACACTTGCAACCTCTTGTGACAACACCTCCTTCGAATAACACGTAGGAACTATTACTCATCCTCTTAAAATCATCTTGGTAGTAATCTATCACCCACCCAGTTGAGCATGTACATATTTTGGAGGAGTTGGATGTGCTCTTGTAATCTTTTACGGTGAATGGCACACCTTTTGTGATTCTCAGAGACTTCAATATCCACCTTGAGCACCGGACATTACACCACTTCCTCGCTTGTAACCTTCAGACACTACGTAGACTCTCTCCTCACACCCTATCATCTGCTGTTCCCTATGTGCTCCCTCCTCCTGACCAGTTTGTTTTACTTATCACTGACAGTGCCCCTATCTCTCTCTGTTCAATACTAACATCCTGCTTAGATGATTTGCGACCGCTTAAATCTCGACTGGATCATGCTAACCCCTTGGTACGGCTTTCTGATGACCTCCGGGAACA
>CM065656.1:17909490-17921990 GCA_033220385.1 Triplophysa yarkandensis
TTATCGGCTCCTTGGGAACACAACAAGACCACGCCCCCTTTTGTGTGTCCCTGTGGGCGGAGATTAATCGGGGTAGTGATGTCACTTAAGCAGGAACTAGAGGGGTAGTCCGAACCAGACAATTTCTGTTGAATAAAATGTCTCGCTTAACATTGAACAGCCAGATTAGTGCCACTCTCACAACAGCTTTTACATTAATGTTGCGCTCACAAAGCCTGTGCGCCATCATACGCAAGAGCCTCTACACACACTTTCAGTTCGCACTTCGGTCGATCTGATGAAAACGTTTAATAGAAACATTTACATATGTTTTACATTGCCGCAGAAGTGTTGTTCTCCCAAACGTGTTTACACGTAGATATATTCTCCACTAATGCAATAATCTTGCTCTCACAAAAGTGTTTGCATTTAAAATGTGATACCAGGCCCGCTCTCACAGGAGTCAAATAGCCCTCTCCCCACGCCTCAGCCACAGGTCCAAGCAACGACCGGCACCCATCGGCCTTAAGCATGGCCTGTTTGAGGGCTGATTTAATGCCATCTCCTCGCTGCTGTCCCACATCAATGGCATCTTTAAGGGGGAGTGTTCTGGCTACGGGTAAATACCTGGCATATAGCCCTCTCCCCAGATAAAGGGGAGCGCTCTTACTTCGGTAAAGTATACCCACTTCAAAGTCCTCTTCTTGGACAGCACCCAAAATAAACATAAAAAAGTGTCTTGGTTCTGTTTTTCGTCATTAAACATGATATATCATGTGTGTGGCTGTGTCTTGAGGTTATTAAAAGGTTGTTGTTCTATAGAATCGTACGCTTGCGAGTTTAAGTCCAAACTGCAGACTGGTACTGCAATGACACTTTGACATTTAAAAACAGTGTCTGAGAATGTGAAGAATGACATTTACATCTGTGACGTGTCTGACAGATCCTCACTGAGACACTTCTTTAACCTTATCACTGTCTTCAACAATAATCCTCATTAAACTATTCATACATTTTGGTTAAATGATATTCATGACATAACTTGAATAAAACAAATAAATGATATTTTTATATTAAAGGCAGTTGCCTGTTTTTCTCACAGCACTGATCTGAGATCCGTTTGTCTGCATTTCACATGGCATGAACGTGATGAAGTACTTGAAGATGATTCTTTGCTGATATGTAGCAGGTGCACATGTGTTTATTAGTCTGAATAATTCATGAGTTATTAAACTGTAATCATGTTAAAAACACTTGTGTGAAATGCAGACCAAACATCTCGGTTCTGGATGCAACCCCGGTTCTCTGATGGAGGGAATGAGACGTTGTGTCGAGTTGACAGTATTGGGTTTGAACTTGAGAACTTATCGACTCTGAACTTTAGGGGCCAATGAAATTGGTGAATGAAATTTGCATGCCATTCCCCATTGGGATAAAAAGGAAGATGGCGTGCCTTTTGTGCTGAGGAACATTAGGGATGTCTTTAAACCATTAGGGAACCGGGGTTACATCGGGAACCATTTCTGTTGGAAAGCATTTATCTGCTTTTCTCAGGGCCAGTAGTGCGATACGGCATCCATGCTGAGAGGAGCCTCGGTCAGGGAGTACCAAAGTGGCAATGAGAGTTGTCAGCAAGGCAATCAGATCCACTAACTGTTCTCATATGAGCTGAACAAACCCGAGGGTGGCACCACTCCCTGCAAGGAGGTATCTAATGAGATTTGTCAGATATGGTGACCCATACCCGAGTGTCACATCTGCATTTAACTCATCCAGTGAGTCGTGAACACACACACCTTGAGCAGTTAGCAGCTAACACTGCGGAGCCCGGGAAGAGCGCGGGGGTTACCTGTGAGCCCTGGGAATCGAACTTACGATCTTGTGATCACAAATTCGACTCAAATACCACCAGCCTTCGACTTCCCCCCTGAGCTCTGGCTTTCTGGTTCAGGAAGCCTGAAAGACACAATCTGCAGGGGTTTTATCACCTGCCCAATCCAGAGTAAGAGGCGTCGGGCGAGAATCACGCTCCGGCAAAGTAGAGGTGGAATTTCCAGCGCTGGGCTTGGTATCATCTTCATCCTATCTGGGCGCATCGGGGCCTCTTCATCTAGATGTTCTTCCGAGTCAGTTGTTGATTGGAAGGTTTCCTCCTGGTTGGCGGGCTTCGGGGTCGCCGCCTGATGACGCAGCCCATACCAACGGTTAGGAGGGGTAGGGCAGTCTGGGAGCAGACTACGCTCAAAATCCTCGGTCACCAACCAGCCCATCCTGCGAGGTTGGTGCATCAGGAAAGCAAACATTCTCAACGTTGCACATCTGTTTCAGGTTCAGTCAGATATGCCGCTCCTGGACCACGAGTGTGGACATCACGACCCCTCCTGCGATAGACAACTCATCTTCATCACGCAGTGACTGAACGGGTAGGAGAGACGGCTTACAGCCTCCCACTGACGGGGTGGACGAGCATATTAAAATTCTGTGAGCTTGTGGCTAACACTTTGGCGTCCATAGGATTCCCTTAATCAGCCAGCCAATCCAAGGAAGCAGACGAAGTGGTGGCTTGCTTTCCAAAGAAAGGTGATGAATAAACACACGCCATCATCCCTTTCATTTTCTTTTAAATTCAAGATCATAGGCAATAGGTTCTCAAGTTCAAACCCATACTGTCGGTTTGACACAGCGTTGAGAGACCGATAGAAAAGGAACTGAAAACATGTACATCAGTTAATGTCAAGACAATATAAAATCAGTTATGTTATAAACATGAGTTTGATGATGTTGGACTGCTGTGAGTGTCTGTAATCATTTCTCAATTATAGTCAATTAAATGACAAGTGTTTATAATGAACATAAATGAGGACAGTAAACATCTGTCATACACACACACACACACACACACACGCACGCACGCACGGACGGACGCACGCACGCACGCACGCACGCACACACACACACACACACACACACACACACACACACACTCACAGAGACAGACAGACAGAGACACACACACACACACTCACAGAGACAGACAGACAGAGACACACACACACACACACACACACACTCACAGAGACAGACAGACAGAGACACACACACACACACACACACACTCACAGAGACAGACAGACAGAGACACACACACACACTCACAGAGACAGACAGACAGAGACACACACACACACACACACACACACACACACACACACACACACACACACACACACACACACACACACAGACAGACAGACAGAGACACACACACACACACAGACAGACAGACAGACAGACACACACACACACACACACACACACACACACACACACACACACACACACACACACACACACAGACAGACAGACACACACACACACACACACACACACACACATCTGAACAATAAAAGGTGCCTAAGGTTAATAAAACAAAATAAGAGTTTTATAACTCATATTTAAGAATGAAGGCTTTTGACCAGATGTTAGGGTTTCTGTACTTTAAGAGTTAGTTTGCTCATACGCAGATACACACATGATTGATTCAGAGGCAGTGTTACTTCTGTACGTGTATGACATAACTCTGTATGATTTATATGATACATGTGATACTGGAAGAGAATCCTGGAATCCAGTCATGACAACACCGAATCTATAATATATTGCGGATGACATCACACAGTTTCCTTTTCTGTGAATCCTTTTTATCTCATTTATAGGATCATTGTAACTTAGGAAAATTGTTTCTAAAAAGTGAACATACAACTATACAGAGATATAATTGCTTCAAATTGTGTAAATGGTTTTGGGACAGATAGAAGCTATCTGAAGATCTGCTGGGCTTTACTGTATATATCATATTATTTTAGAGAAAGAGATGAACTAGTGTAGAGAATTGAAAACATGGCGTGAGTCTTCAGTCCAGGAAGCATTTCAGTTTTTAAAAGCATGAAGCATTACAGCCACAGGCGACACAAAATTACTATACATTTCATATTTCATTGATCTTGAATTCAGAAAAATGATCTTCTCCAGAACTCATTGTGAATGCAAACATTCATACTACCCCGAAGCCCTGCAAATACACCACCAAAATAACGTCAAATATTCCCGAAAGCAACTAGGGATGCTATGATCAATCGGCCGGAGATCAGTTCAATGTTCATTGTATAATGGATAGTTTTTGTAATAATTGAATACTCTGTTTAACAAGAGTTACATTAAAGTCATCAGATATTTACTGTGAAATGTGACACATCTAAGAATTAAAACTTTATCTGAAAAAGAATAACGTGCACAGAGAGATATGATGTGATGTATATCAGAAGGGTTATCGGTATCAGCTTCCTAACAGCTGGAACCAGACTCTGAAGTCTTGTGTTCGGGTAGGTACACCCAAAAGGAAGATTGCTGAAGTTGGAATTTTACTGGGGTGCGTTTTCTGAACATTTGACAATTTTACTCTCTGTTGTTTTATTTCATGATCATTAACTCAAACAGAAGTTTCTTCATACCTCATCCCACCCAGGGATTCCTCGAGGTCCTGAAGCACTTAGGGTCATACGCATACATAGGGTCATACATCTTTTACATGTACAGAATGAAGGATATCAAGTAATCGAAATAATGTTGGTTTACCCTACTCAGAACCGTTTGAAATGTACGTCTTCATGTCATAATATTAAGAGGAATGATGCTTCTAAACACAGCGTTACACTAAACACACAACTTTGTGATAATGTTTGCAAATGTTAATTGGAAAGATGATATCGGTTCACACTTAAATTGTTCAACTCCGCTGAAATGATGGAACTTGCGAACACGGTTGGCTAAAGTTTCATCAGCACATGAGGAGAAATGTTCTCATTTAATATCTTCTGGTGTCTGAGATGTTTATCGTGTCACACAAGCAATATCTTAACAAGCATCATAACTCAGCTGGAATCATCTGTAGACTCTTGACATAAAGTCCCACTTACAGTTTATCTTCCTCTTCTTCTTCTTATTCAGCCAAAACGCTATAGCATATAGTTATTTGTGTTGTTGTGTGTCTGTTTCTGCTCAAACCTGGATGTTATTTAGCCAATCACAGCAGTGATTTATGCACAGGAACAAACACACACAACTTACAATTGCAGAAGAGACAAAGTTATTGTCATGCACAAGAATGAGTTTAATCTCCACATGAGATTACTGTAATGATAAAACAGTCCACCGATTCACCCATTGTGTGTGCGTTTGTGTGTATGACTTGTTTATTTTTAATTATTGTGCAGACACTTTTATCAAAAGTGACTTACAAGTATTGTGCAGTGGACATCTATCAGATGTAAGATGTCTTCAAGAACACTTCAGTCTTTATCTGCTGACACCAACATCCTAGACGTGGAAAACCCGTACATTTATTGAGTATTCCTGCTAATCTTGCATACAGTCTTGGACAAAAAAGTTGTCAAATGTTATTATCACTTTCTTAAATTTAATGAAGTTAATTTTCTTTCCTACAAATGATCTGTCTAGCTTTGAACAGATATAATAAAGTGCTGATGCTTTGTGTACAGTATTTAAAGGCGTGTGTGTGTGTGTGTGTGTGTGTGTGTGTGTGTGTGTGTGTGTGTGTGTGTGTGTGTGTGTGTGTGTGTGTGTGTGTGTGTGTGTGTGTGTGTGTGTGTGTGTGTGTGTGTGTGTGCGTGTGTGTGTTGATAAATAAAGGTTTAGTCAAATTCTCTCTCATTATTCAACATTCAGAAGATTCAAGATGAAAGTAACATTAAAACGGTCTGTCAGATGAATCATTTAAATGTAACTATTAAGCTAGAAACATTCTAATCTGTGCAAGGGAATGTCTTTTGAGTTTAAGGTTTTTCCGCAGTAGACAGACTCAATTGCTCTTCTGTGTGTGTAAGTTTTGTTAGTACATCTAGTGGGGAAGAAACTTTAGCCAAGTATTTATATGGATTTCTCTGGAGTGGTAATCATCAAACTACAGCCAGAGAGTTTCTGCTGTTCCTCACATTAATGATTCCAAAACGTTCACTTTAGATCATTTCACAACTTTTCAACAACTCCTGTATACATGACAAGACATTTCCACATCTACATGACTGCTACAGTGTAAAAACACACGAAACAAAAGTGTAAATCATCAAGAACATCTCTTAAACAAGCTCTGTTTTATTCTATAGAATGATTACAACATGATCCTTCAAATGAAAGAAGGAATAGAGAAGAGAAGTTTTGTGACAGACTGCTGTCTCTTGATGTGATGAGGAGTAAATAACAGTTGTCAGATGGAAGAAGTCTCTTCATGTCAGACTTTATGTTCTCATTCACCAAACACGAACATTTCATGTCTCACAGTTCTTATAGCTTCTGATACAAAGCAACACTTCTCTCAATCCAAAAGACTATGAAAGCCTGTCAAAATATTTCTTTCTTTCTTTCTTTTTTCAATGATATCCTGTTGTGTGAACAGATGTGACTGTTGAAGGAGATGAGAGAATGTGTTTCGTCAGGTTTTGTGGTTGAATGTTCATATGTTTGTATGAATGGGTATATTCAGAATTGAGGACAATATACATCAAGACATGAGTTATGCGTTTATAACACAATGTACCAGAAATATCTACTTCTCAAACTGAGGACATTCAGATTTCTGAACTTTGAACACAGTTCTGCTTTCACGATAAAAAACAAATTTAATGAGTTTTATAATATTAAACATGATTGTCTTTGTCAAGATGTTGTGTCAAGTTTTTCTCCTTTGTGAGTTTGGTTCAATACCTACAGATGGACATTGAGATGTGTGTAATTATGTGACTAATGATAAACCTGAATAATACATGAAGAACATGAATATTACAGCAGGTGGATTCATTCATTCATGAAGTTGTTATCTCTCAAAACAATCTGACACAGACACATCTTTATACTCAAAGTGTGTGTGTGCGTGCGTGTTCGCGTGCGTGTGTGTGTGTGGCCTTGTGGGATGTTCTCAGCCGCTGCAGGTGGTAAAACATTCTTAACACATTTGTGAAGCAGTATTGGCAAACGCTCTCGTGTCCGTCACGAGGCATCTTCCACATCGCCTGTGCGGGATTGCTTTAAGACTTTCTGTATCTGTATCTTTCACATCCTCTCTTTGCTTTATTTCTAACACACTTGTAAATAACACCGGCAACAGCAAACATTCGGAGGATTATGCAGTAAAGCTTCAAAGACTTTTTTCTTTCAGTTAATTTTATATTTACTTCACATTATGGGTTTTATTTAATATGATGTTACGAAATGAGATATGTATATTCTAGTGATAAGTTTATAAGATATAACTTTAGCTGTTCAAAACAGATTCTAGAATAAAACGGGACAACAACAGAATCCTGAAGAACATTCCGTCATGATTATACATTCATGCCCCATTTAAACACACATACAAGTATAACTACATACAGTATAACATGGAAATAGTTTCAAGGGTAGTGCACTTGCCCTACATTTATTTATTTGGCAGAAACTGTTATCTAAAGTAAGTTACAAGTATTGAGCAGTGGACATCTATCAGATGTAAGATGTCTTCAAGAACACTTCAGTTATTATCTGCTGACAGTGAGACTCAAACCAACAACCTTCTGATAACAAGATCGACTCTCTAACCAGCAGAACACGACTGACCCAGGATAAGAGTTTTATATAGTAAAGCTATGTTGGAACCTTGTGTGAATCCGGTTAGACTCGTATGTTAACCATAATTACAACAGTCACGATTTCTAACAACACAATAACGGTGCAAAGTACAGATGGCATAGTAGGGTACCGATGGCACAATAATGCTTTTCCATCTTCGTCTCCCTGTAAATCCAGGGATAACATAAGAATTTGCTTCGTGAAGTGAACATTTACTCTTTGTTTTATCCACATGAGCTTAAACATCTTTAAAGATAGACTTTAATCACACATACCTAATAGGAAATCTGTGGTTAGGCAAAGACTGTTCTTTCACAACCAGACACTGCACAGTATTTGGCGATCTTCCACAGCATGTTTGTTGTTTGATGGCTCTATCTGGTTTTGCGTCATTAGTTTCACTAAAGTCATGCATAAAAGAGTGGCTGGTGTTTCAGAAAGAGCCGTGATATTCTTCTATGGAGGAGGGGGTTTAATCACCACTGACATCATAGGTAGGCACCTTCCTCAACCAATCATTTGCTGGGCCAACGTGTTCATAAAAGCTCAAATCTCAGTAACTGTTTCATTAATGACACTCGCAGGATGTAGGTTTGAATTCAATGACCTCTTATAGGACAAAGGTTCAGGTTAAAACTGATTTCTCTGTTCAGCGCACTTTTAAAATTTATCCTCCTATTTATAATCTTTATAAACCTACATTGTGTTTTATATGAAATTATACTTGTGACGTGTGTGAGCTCTAATTAAAATCTCTTATTCATAATAAAAACGTCACAACTATCAGGGATTATTATAGTGCAACATATTAAAATAAAGGTTCGTATCAAAAATATGTTTGACAGTATGAAGATGAACTCTAGGAGCTATGAGAGATAGACACTGTGCTGTGGTCGGATTATACGATGGCAGAAGAGACTGAAATGTGAATGTAATGACCTCAGACTAAGTTCATTCCAGAATCATTTACATCCAGACTCTATTTTCTGAATACTCGAGAATTAGACAGAGATGTGTGATCTGCTTGTGTAACACAACTCTATGAAGTAGACAGACACTTTCATTCTCCTGTGATTAAAATAAGCGTGATCATTTATAACAGCTGAAATAAAATCACTGAATGTTTAATGCTGATGCATTTATAATGCATGAAGAGCTCAAACACGGAAACATTTCTCACATGTTGTAGAATTTCTCCGGTGTTAAACGGACAAAAAGAGTGTCAGCAGCCGATGATCATGTCCCTGTAAATGAACAATGAGAAATGAAATATAAATGAGAATGACTGTCGTCGGTGTCATGCATCTGCCCCGTCAGTCTGCAACACCCTTCATTCATTAGACTTCACGATGGGCCAATTAGAGATAATAAGACATCAAGCAGTGCTAAACAAATGGACTTATAATAGAGGATTACAGCTTCTCAAGTGTTGTAGGAGGAGACGGAAAGAAATGAACTCGTCTCACCAGCGGATACATGAATCTCTTTATTCTCAATCACTGAATGGGATGCTTAAAGACTCTTGAGTAAAACATCAACACATCAAAGTGTCATTACTGAGCATGCCCTCGCTTCACCCCGATTTACTCCAGTACTTAAAACAACCGTTTATACGAGGTGTGTGGTCAGAATTGTGAGGAACACTAATTCATTTGGTCCGGACCAAGGGCAACAAGTGATACATGGTAGTATTTTCTGGTTTTAATCCTCGCGCTGATGGCTCTGCTCTGAACCAGTTGAGACACATTAAAACGCAGTCATGTAGATCCAGACAACATCCACATCACTCATTGGCCAGATGTGTCATGTCACGTATTTGCGCAACTGTGGGACAATTCCAATGGAACTCCAGGAATTCAACAAAACGAGAAGACGACAAGCCTGTAGTCAACATGACGCTTTTATGAAGGAGGGATAACTGTTCTGGCTGATTGAATCCCTGGTCAGTGTAGTCTATGTAGAATGCATCCATCAGCCCAGATGAGGCTGGAAAACTGTTTCAATGCATCTCCTCATCCCATAATACAGACATGTGTGTGTGTGTGTGTAACTCTGGAGATATGAAGATGTGCTGCGGATGCTGCTTATTTTAGAGGATTGCGATGTTGATACACTTGAAATGTAAATATTTGGGAAATAAATGCTTCTGATTTGTTTGATGTATTTCATGTTATATAATATATAGTGTGTAATGTAATCCCTTTCAATCCTAATGGTTTCAGATCTGTCAGAACAGCAACAGTTTCTCACTTCCTCTTTTATGATTTTAACGTCAAAATGAAAGTATAAGAATGTTTTGATGTTATTATGACTGAAGTGTTCTTGAATAGGACAGATCTGACCCCTGTTTACTCTTCAGTGATGGATGTATACTACACGATACTTGTCACTTTGGATAAAAGTGTCTGCCAAAGGAATAAATGTGAAATATAAGTCTGTGTAATGCTGGTGGTTTTAAAAAAGAGTTAACCACTAAAACGTCAGCGACAGCTAAACAATGACAGCTAATTTATTTGTATATTTTTAGTCAATAAGGAACAAAGTTGAGTTAGCATTTTATTTTAGGCCTGAAAATAGAAAAGTAGTGGTTCAATGTAAGTATTAATTGTATTACATTTGTTCTTATCTGTTCAGTCCCAGGGCAAGAGAAATATTCATCCTAGTGTTATTTTTCTATAACAAAGTTATAATCGTCCAGTGAACATTTGATGAAGACATGTATTCTCAAAAACGAGCAGTATTATTGTATGAAGTATTGTTGTGTTTCGCTGCTGTACAGTTGTTGTTCTGTGATGCCAGTAGCATTTGTCCCACCCCTGCTGCACCGTGATTGGATGGCTTCATAACAAGTAACATTGATGGCCTGAGCGTTCTTCCCATACTGTTTCCGTTCGAAACACCTCCAGTGATCACAGGCCCTTAAGCTTCACTGAGTAACACGGAAATAAATCAAATATGATCCTTTAAAAGCAAGACTCAAACGAGTCATTCATCCGTTTATTCAAGTTCTGTTTTTATGTTTCGAGGTATTTTGATCTATTCTGCATCACCTACACATGCATGTTTTAGTCCTGACCAGACATCTAGTGGTGAAATTGGTTTTGGCCCGATGGCTAACTTATGTGCAGACCTGTGAAGTGTGTAGTGTTGTGTAGTGTAGTGTAGTGTAGTGTAGTGTAGTGTAGTTTAGTGTAGTGTAGTGTAGTGTAGTGTAGTGTAGTGAAGTGTAGTGAAGTCAAGTGTAGTGTAGTGTAGTGTAGTGTAGTGTAGTGTAGTGTTGTGTAGTGTAGTGTAGTGTAGTGTAATGTAGTGTAGTGTAGTGAAGTCAAGTGTAGTGTAGTGTAGTGTAGTGTAGTGTAGTGAAGTGTAGTTAAGTCAAGTGTAGTGTAGTGTAGTGTAGTGAAGTGAAGTGAAGTGAAGTGTAGTGTAGTGTAGTGTAATGTAGTGTAGTGTAGTGTAGTGAGGTGTAGTGAAGTCAAGTCAAGTGTAGTGTAGTGTAGTGTAGTGTAGTGTAGTGTAGTGTAATGTAGTGTAGTGTAGTGTAGTGAAGTGTAGTGAAGTGTAGTGTAGTGTAGTGTAGTGTAGTGTAGTGAGGTGTAGTGAAGTCAAGTGTAGTGTAGTGTAGTGAAATGTAGTGTAGTGAAGTGAAGTCAAGTGTAGTGTAGTGTAGTGTAGTGTAGTGTAGTGAAGTGTAGTTAAGTCAAGTGTAGTGTAGTGTAGTGTAGTGAAGTGTAGTGAAGTGAAGTGTAGTGTAGTGTAGTGTAATGTAGTGTAGTGTAGTGTAGTGAGGTGTAGTGAAGTCAAGTGTAGTGTAGTGTAGTGTAGTGTAGTGTAGTGTAGTGTAATGTAGTGTAGTGTAGTGTAGTGAAGTGTAGTGAAGTGTAGTGTAGTGTAGTGTAGTGTAGTGTAGTGAGGTGTAGTGAAGTCAAGTGTAGTGTAGTGTAGTGTAGTGTGGTTAAGTGTAGAGTAGTGTAGTGTAGTGTGTAGTGCAGTGTAGTGTGTAGTGTATTGTAGTGAAGTGTAGTGAAGTCAAGTGTAGTGTAATGTAGTGAAGTGTAGTGTAGTGTAGTGTAGTGAAGTGTAGTGAAGTCAAGTGTAGTGTAGTGTAGTGAAGTGTAGTGTAGTGTAGTGTAGTGTTGTGTAGTGTAGTGAAGTGTAGTGTAGTGTAATGTATTGTAGTGTAGTGAAGTGTAGTGTAGTGTAGTGTAGTGTAGTGTAGTGAGGTGTAGTGAAGTCAAGTGTAGTGTAGTGTAGTGTAATGTAGTGTAGTGAAGTGAAGTCAAGTGTAGTGTAGTGTAGTGTAGTGTAGTGTAGTGAAGTGTAGTTAAGTCAAGTGTAGTGTAGTGTAGTGTAGTGAAGTGTAGTGAAGTGAAGTGTAGTGTAGTGTAGTGTAATGTAGTGTAGTGTAGTGTAGTGAGGTGTAGTGAAGTCAAGTGTAGTGTAGTGTAGTGTAGTGTAGTGTAGTGTAGTGTAATGTAGTGTAGTGTAGTGTAGTGAAGTGTAGTGAAGTGTAGTGTAGTGTAGTGTAGTGTAGTGTAGTGAGGTGTAGTGAAGTCAAGTGTAGTGTAGTGTAGTGTAGTGTGGTTTAGTGTAGAGTAGTGTAGTGTAGTGTGTAGTGCAGTGTAGTGTGTAGTGTATTGTAGTGAAGTGTAGTGAAGTCAAGTGTAGTGTAATGTAGTGAAGTGTAGTGTAGTGTAGTGAAGTGTAGTGAAGTCAAGTGTAGTGTAGTGTAGTGAAGTGTAGTGTAGTGTAGTGTAGTGAAGTGAAGTGTAGTGTAGTGAAGTGTAGTGTAGTGTAGTGTAGTGAAGTGTAGTGTAGTGTAGTGTATTGTAGTGTAGTGA
>CM065656.1:17930798-17980798 GCA_033220385.1 Triplophysa yarkandensis
GGATTCTGCCGGCTAGATGTTTCTATTCATTAAGTCTTCGTTATTCGTCCGCTTTGGAAGTACGAGATCAATCCATTGCGATGTGAAAGCGCGTTTTTAAACAATGAAAAAGGCCCCAGTACATATTAAGTGGAGCCATGTGGTGATGTCACTCTGTGTATTTCCCATTAGATCCTCTCTTGTTGATGTCATCCATGTAATGTTGTTTTTCACACTTCCCGTGGTTGAGTACTAACGAATTGCCTGTTTACGATTCTCAGAGGGTTTGAAAGACTACTTCTGCAAGTTTGGTGAGGTGAAGGAGAGCATGGTGATGAGGGATCCTGTTACAAAGCGCTCGAGGTAAGGGAACGACCAACCTGACCGGGAAGCCGCCGCAAACATACAAAAGCCTTCACAATGGCTTATTAATGGCTGCATTGTGCGTGTACGCAAAATGGGTGGAGGTGTTGTAATTTTGATCTCCTCTCTGCCTAGGGGCTTCGGATTCGTCCACGTTTGTCGACCAAGCTGGCGTGGACAAAGTTCTGGCCCAGACCAGGCACGAGCTGGACTCGAAAACTGTGAGTTTAACTTGTTCTGTGCGTCACGGGGGGCGATCGACAAAAGATAAAAGGGTGACGGAACCGATTCAGGCCTTATTCGTCGATTTAATGTTTCAATGCATGATGCTCGGATCTTTTAGCGATGGCACAGATGCTGCGAATGCATGTGAGTTTTCATGCCTGTTCGGTTTGCATTTGTCAAACAATTTGGGAGGAGAGAGAGAGAGAGAGAGAGAGAGAGAGAGAGAGAGAGAGAGAGAGAGAGAGAGAGAGAGAGAGAGAGAGAGAGAGAGAGAAACTTTGAATCTCAGCCTTCTCTTTTCTCAATGAGGTTGTCAGGGAAGCATTCCTATTCTGTGTCAATCACTATGGTAACTAGGGGACCCGAACAGGGTATGCTGGGAGTTGCTGGAAAGCCTTTGTGGTGCCTCGTCTCAAGAGTGCTCACAACACATAAGACAAGTGTGGAATTTTGATTTTCTCTTATTGAAACTCGTCCCTTAATGTTGCACATCTCTTATTTAACACACCGATCGTGATTTTGTCTTAAACACCCTTTCGTAATATCACAAGGAAATTATTCGAATAAAACAACAGGGTGAAATTCAGCCTCAGTGGGTTACAGTTTAACCCTCACGAAAATGGAAAACTTTGCCAAATGGTTTCGGGTGTTACGGTGCATCTATTCGCGCGAGTCTTTTTGTCAGTGTTCAGAGCAGGCGGGTCCTGGGACAATGGTGCCCGTTGGTATCCATGGATACGGTGGAGTCACCCCCCCAGGGGGTCAGTAGGGAGGGAGGAGTGAGGCCTGAAGGAGAAGAGAAAAAAAAACTTTCTCATCTCTCTTTCTCTCTCTCTCTATTCTCCCGTATCTCTCTTTCTTTTGAAAGTCGAGTGAAAAACAAGCCTGCGCTATGGCAACAGGTAGAGCATGGCACACCGCTGGGAAAGCGCTCCTGTTCCTCAACACATCCGTTTGGAAAAACCATCCAAAAGTCAAGTCACCGTAGCTCACGCCTGACTTGCACAAGCCGACCCGACCCCTAAATAAAATCAACATTGCGAGTAAAGCGAAGGTTTAGAAAGTGTCCCGTCTTCCACAACCCGGCCGCTGTGCTGTTTTCTAAGTGCCTCCCCCCTGAGAGAGAGCCAGGGGAACATGAAGGTCTTTGTCCTGCTGTACCTCTATGACTGCGCCCCTGTGAAGGTGCCTTATGGCTGCTCGCCTGGGCCGACTTTAAACTGGAGATTAGCTTAACAAGCTCAGCGTCCGTGGAGGAGGGGAGGAAAACGGAAATGTTAGGAGCAACACGTAAAAGTGTCCATGTTTAACCAACGGGCCTGTTGCAGGTTCGGGCGGACAGTGTGACCGTTGTGTGCATGTGTGTGTTTGTTTGTATATGACTGATGGACGCTGCTTTGGTGGGTGCAGTGGGTGACCCCATCTGATTTGTTAAAACAGTTTTGAGAGGGGTGGGTATTATTATGATGAATATTTTTTATGTGTCTTTAGGAAATATTTCATAACATGAGTTTGTTGAATGTGTGTTTATTTTTTTACAAAAGGAAAGAAAGAGGATATTTATTTTAGAGCCACTGAACTATTGACAAGCTTTGAGACACATCCTCACTGTAAATGCTTTAAACCTTCAGCTCTGGTGCCCAAACTACTGAACGTACTTACAAAAGTTCACAGTTTACTGAAAAAAATAATTTAGTCTATAACCGGAATACGTAACATGAGAAAAAGAAAATGAAAGAATCCAAACAAATGCTACACAATTATAGCCCTGACAACACATCTTCAATGTGAAAGTTCACCCAAAAATCTAATTTGTGTAGTTATTTTCTCTCTTTTTCTCAGAACACAAATGGAGATATTTTGTAGTATGTTGCTTACACCCAGTCACTTACATTGGTTTCGTGCACATACAAAAGAAGTGACTGAGTGGCCCTGCTGTTCGGTTCCCACTATTCTTCAAAAAAATCTTCTTTTGTGTTTTGCAGAAAAAAAGACCATACAGAGTAATTTGACTCTCTTACTTCTGAAAAACACAAAAGGAGATATTTTGAAGAATGTTGGCGACGCCCATTCAATAATATTGGTTTTGTGTTCATAAAACAGAAGTGAATGAGTGGCACTGCGGTTTGGTTACCAACATTCTAAAAAATATCTTGTTATTTGTTCTGCAGAAAAAAGATAGGCCAGATAGAGCAATGTGACTTTCTTCCATTGAATACAAAAGAAGATACTTTGAAGAAGGTTGATCACACCTATTCACTTGCATCGGTTTTGTTTCCATACGGTCGAGCTAAATGAGTGTCACTCTGGTTTGGTTCTCAACGTTCTAAAAAATATCTTTTTTTATGTTCTGCAAAAGAAAGGACATAGATAGTAATATTAATATCTTTCTTCCACAGAACACAAAAGAAGACACTTTGAAGAATGTTGGTGACACCCATTCACTTATATGTTTCTGTGCCCATACATTCAAAGTAAACGAGTGGCACTGTGGAACCAACATTCTGCAAAATATCTTTTTTTGATGTTTCAGAAGAAAGAAAGGACAAACTGAGTAATATGACTGTCTTTCTACCACAGAACACAAAAAAGATATTTTGAAGAATGGTGCTGACACCACACAATAGTCCATACAATAAAAGTGATTAAGTCGCACTGCTGCTCAGTTACAAACCTTCTACAAAATATCTTCTTTTGTCTTCTGCAGAATAAAGAAAGAAAGGCCGTACAGATTAAACGATGAGAGAAATATTATTTGGGGTTGCACGATCAGCTTCCATTACATCACAACGTCTTCACCTGTTGATCCAAACATGAACAATCATTTGTTTTGTGTGACCACCGTTTTGTCCTCAGCTTTCCTGTCATGTGCGTCAGTGGCTGTATGTTGATTTTGTTTGTTTGTTTGTTTGTGTGTCTGTTTGTTTGTTTTTGATTGTGCACAGGAGTGGTGGCGCCTCAGCAATGTTGTGGACCCGAGGTGACTATCAGTGTAGTCTAGAAACTAGAGACTTAAACCGTAGCATCTGCATACGATCTCTGTTCAGATTAGCTTAGACTCTTCATTTTACTCTCTAGACTTCTCAATGAAACTCTGTGTGAGTTTGCAGAATGGGGCGACTCGGGTAAACTGCTGTAGTTGATCTCAGAGGCGCTAGCCCTTTAGTGTAGCCCTTCTTGAACCCTCTCTCGGACAGACTAATCATTTATTACTGCTAGAGCTGTACTGCCTACTTTACTGTCTTCTAGAATTTAACCTCGGTACAGCATGACGTAGACTAGTGGTTGGTAAATAGTCTGACTAGAAATGTATGATAGAAATGTAATGACTAATATAGAGATTTGAAGTGATCTAGTATGTCTACTAGTGCCGAATTTTCTCTCTAGACTTTATAGACGTGCAAATAAAGGGTTTGCTCGGATTGCACGAACGTACGGATATTTTAGCATCGTACTTACATTAAGCACACAAGGAGCTAAGCATTTCTTCAGATATTTTAAGAAGCTCATATAAGTTTTTAATTCAGTCACCACAACATTAAAGCAAAGGAGAAGAAAGAACACGCAAAAACAAACAAACACAAACAAACAGATTTTTTGTGTTTGACTGTCAAAAGTGTGTGTGGGTCAAGGATGCTCTCCTGCTTGAACGCTCAGCGCTTTCTTGTTTCCCGGCGTCCCCCCGGCGTCCCTGGAACGTGGTGGTGGTGTTCTCTGAGTGTTTTCTCTGTCACTTAGTGATGTTTAGAGAAAAGCTGACCCTTCTTTTGTCCAGTGCACACAGTCACAGGTGGCTCTGACAGCCTCTTCTGTCAAGTCAAAGTCTTCCACGTCTCTCCTAGAAACCTGTAAACTTTCAACCCCCGTCTCACACACACACACACACACACACCGTGTGGCTTTTTCACAGACTTCACTTGTCTTTCCCAGATCTCTGCATGCATGTACCATCATTCTCAGAAAGTCCAAAGATGAAAGAACGTTCAGTCTGTGTTTATAAGACACAGACAGAGAGAACCTGAAACCAGAGCTCAGAGGATGGGAGTCAAGGTTACTGCAGAGAACCTCTCACAGATGCTCTCGTGTACATTCGTGGGGGTGTTGGTGTTGATGGTCTTTTTCTGCAAAGTTTCTAAACTAGATTTTGTCCTCTCCTCTAGATTGACCCGAAAGTCGCTTTCCCGCGACGGGCTCAGCCTAAGGTAAGGATACATGAACGTATGTAAGCTGCTCTTTGGGGATGTATAGTGATAATTATGACTGACAGGTTTCAAATCATTTTTAAAATCTGGATTTTAGGGTGTATGCCTTAATGTCTGGAATTGTACTTGCAAAAAAAAAAGAATGCCAACATTTTAATTTGGCTGGAAAACAAAAAGCTTAAAATAATAATTTATAAAATAGATGACTTGATAATGTAACAAAAGCAGCGAAGAGTGCTGAAAACAAGTGATAGTACACCCAAAAAAAGAAAATGTTATCGTTTACTTTCCCTTGTCATTTCAAACCTGTATGACTTTCTAAAACAGAACACCAAAGAGGATATTTAGAAATATGTTGGGACCAAATAATTTTCTGTATGGATAATTAAAGACAGTGGGTACCATCGCTTTACTGTTTCCAACATTCTTCAAAATACATTTTTGTGTTCTCCTGAAGAAAAAAGTCATAAAGTTGATAGTACGTTTTGAGAGTTTTGTTTATTTAGATGCTTCAGTCCTAACATCATTCCCAAAAAGTGAACTATTATTCTAATAGATGGGAAAAACAAAATAAATAAAGAGCGTTTCTAAACTTTAACTGCTAGTGTTACAGTTCTTTATCTTATTTTGAACCCGATCGCCCTCTGTCTCTTTTTTCAGTTGGTGACTCGAACAAAGAAAATATTTGTCGGAGGCCTGTCGGTGAACACGACGATTGAAGATGTGAAACAGTACTTTGACCAGTTCGGAAAGGTAAGCATGCTTTTAAATGAGGGCATTATGGGATAGTATTATAAAATTACTGCTAATGAGTTTAGATCAAAACTCATGCAGCAGGTGTACACATTGAAATTGGAGTCTGTTATACAGAAGCGTGAAAGAAGAAGCGTAGAGATGTTTGGAGAAAGAGTTGGGGTAGAGTTCGGGAGTTTGAAGGGGTGAGTTTTGTTTGCCGGAGAAGGTGGGGGAGATTACTTGAATTTGAATTAATCTGATGGAACAGCTGCTCCTGCCCTCGGCCCCCCTCCTGGCCGGTTACCACGGTGACCCTGCCCATCTATTGTCCTCAAGTAATTTAGCGGGCAAAGGGTTTTGTGTTTGGGGTGTGTGTGTGTAGGAGAGAAAAAGAAGCAGAGGCTTCGTGTATGTGGGGGGGTTGAATGTTCATAACTGAAGTAATACAACAATAGCTCGTCGAAAGTGATGTGCCGGGGTGAAAGATGGCTCTTTAAAATGAGAGCGTGACTCCCGATGGGTGCGAAACTTTTCAGTAAAGAACATTTCAGCATTCTTGAGCCATACTTGAGTGTGGAATGCAGAGAGAAAGAGAGATGATCGTTTCATCCACCCGGGGAAGTTGCAGATTAGTTTGCCTCACTGGTCACTTTGTGTGTTGGCCTGGTCTGGACAAGAGATGGAGAGAGAGCGATGATGATAAACTGAATGAGATTCACTCTTTGTGATGTCTAAGTACCTGGGAGTGTGGTTTTATATGGAACGTGTCCCGTGGTCAAAGTTTCTGCTTGTGTTTCATATTCTGCACTGAGAAGATTTCTTTCTCACATCGCTTGACCTTCACCTCCGACCTTTAGGTTTGAGCTGTTTAGAGATGTCTGTCAGTGTACTCGCTGTGACGCACATTCACGCAAGACAAATACAAGTTTTCACTTTACTTTTGATTTATTCTCAGTATTTTTATAAGACTGGAATTGTTTTTGTAAGGGTATTTTTAACGCTTGATCTTCCCTTTAAAGATCTCAAGGAGTCAGAATTTAAGTTTTAAACTTTGGATAAAAGCGTCTGCTAAATGACTAAATGTAAAATGTAGTGTAAGTTGTGTTTCTTTACACGATTAATATAAGTATAAAAGCCTTTGCTTGTGTACTCCTTAAAGGGATATTTTAGCCAAAAATAAGAATTCTGTCTTGAATTACTCCTTATACATTTGTTCTGTAACATTGACTACCAAAGTAAAGAAACATTATTTTGTCCTGTTGAACGCAAAAGAAGATATTTTAAAGATTTTCAGAAAGATATCTGTGGCACCTTTGACTACAGTTTACATTTTTAATACTATGTCAGACACTGATGCCCGAAGATATTTTTGTAAGTTTGAATTTTTAAACAACCCGAGGTTGAGTGATTCATGACAGAATTGTGTTTTTTGGGCGGACTAACCCTTTTAAATTGACTAAATATAAATCACTTTTCAACTGAAAAGAGTTTTGGAAAATTAAAGCAAAGCTAAAACACAGGTTAAAAAATATTAGAAAATAATCATAATAAAATCAGCCAACTTTTTACGTGTAAAAAATTTAATACTTACATTTATGGTTCAATGAGTCCTGAGGGACAAATGTTAAATGACATTAAGAAATGCTGATATGTGAACCCAAGAGTTCTCTGGTCATTTAAAAAAGAAATTATCCCAGGAATAACTCAACATCAATTTAAATATCTGTTTAAATTTCTTGTTCTGTTGAACACAAAAAAGATAGTTGGAAGAATGTCAGATTCCTGGGGACAATTGACTACATTACAAGAGAAATTGGTAGTCAATAATACCCCAGTATTCTGAACACTATTCTTTCAACTATCTCCATTTTTGTTCGGCCAAAGAAATGTTTACAAAGTTGGATCAACTTGAGGTGTGATTCATGACAGAATTAACATTTTCGGCTGGACTAACCCTTTAAGCAATTTAAATTTGAACATTTAGTTAAATCCCAAAATGCTCTTTCTCTGCTTACAGGTGGATGACGCAATGCTCATGTTTGACAAGACAACCAACAGGCACAGAGGTACATTTCTGAATCTTCTCTTTCGATAACCGTGTGTTTTATTTGCTCCTTCTTTAACGTGTCTCCTCTCCATGGCACTTCACCCTCGGCTCTATAGGATAAGCGGTAGATGAGGAGAGAGATTGAATAATTAGTTAATCAGGGTTTAGTCTAAAACCTCCTTAAGTGTCCTTGCCTCCCCCTCGCACGGGTTCTACAGCACATCGATTATGACAGCTTGCATGACTTCCAATCCTGCGGAGAGATAGTGCAGATGAGAAACCCAGAGCAAGTGTGTGTTAAAAGAAAATCTAGTGTGGACACCTTTATACCTTTACGTAAAGAAATGACAGAATTAAAGAGAGATGCACAGAATATTTAAAGTGGCCTGTACCAAGAATATATGTAGGGCGTATGAAAATAAGTTTTTTTACCCATTTTTGTTGAATTTACAATGGAAGATCTCCTCGAATTCACAAGGTTTCCTGTAATTTATCACATTTACTAAAACCATGTTTAACCAACAAGTGTGTATATATGATTTAAATCAATATATATTGTTTATTATTGAACGCCCATCAACTTTTAAATATAATATATAACAATTCTGATTTTCGGGAATATAATTTTGTATAGTTGTCGATGAATGATGCCGTCTTTCTCTTCCTTAGGGTTCGGATTTGTGACCTTTGAGAATGAAGATGTGGTGGAAAAAGTCTGTGAGATCCATTTCCACGAGATCAACAATAAGATGGTGGGATGTCACTGTTTCAGTTGATTATACTTTATTTGTTTCATTATTAGTGTCGGCCTTGATTTAAAGACTGACTCATATATTCTTTTTCTATATAAGGTGGAATGTAAGAAAGCACAGCCCAAGGAAGTGATGTCACCCACGGGCTCCTCAAGGGGTCGCGCACGTGTGATGCCTTATGGGATGGACGCCTTCATGCTTGGGATTGGAATGCTGGGTAAGAGTGTGGCACCCAATAAGAAGGATTAGTGAACGATCACAAGTACTTCAAAGTTAGTGTGGAGTGTACTGCTCTCTAGTGTACAGACTGTACAAGGGCAGGCTACACTTGTGCTTGAAAGGGATGGTTCACCTTAAAATGAAACATTTTGTCATTTACTAACCTTCATGTCATTTCAAACCTATACGACATAGAAGAGGATATTTTGAAGAATGTTCGTAACTTGGACCCATTCACTTGCGTTGGGTTTGTTTTAATAGTGCCACTGCCGTACGGTTGGCAACTTTCTTCAAAATACCTACTTTTTGTGTGCTGCAGAAGAAAGTCTTTCAGGTTTGAAATGACAGGCAGGTGAGAAAATGATCACCGAATTGACATTATAGTGTAAACTATCACTTTAATACATGTTGACTTTTAAAGTAATAATAATACAATAATTTAGCAGTAACGGGAGAATAGTTGATTTAATGTTTACTAATCTGTTTAATATATTTTCTCAGGGTATCCAGGGTTCCAGGCCGCTACATATGCCAGTCGTAGCTATACTAGTCTAGCACCAGGATACACGTATCAGTTCCCTGGTAAGGCTCAGTATCTATAATGTAAATAGATATATATTATAATAATATGTCTGGTGTCTCTGTGTCTCATGTTAGTAACAAAACAATTTGCTGTACGTTTTTGGAGAAATTTTAGTCTCTAAAATACTGTATTGGTTCGAAAAAAGGAGAAATCCAATCATTAGTTTGTACATTAACCCATGCTTATATATTCAAGAGCTTTTTCTGATTCCAGAAATAATGTATTCTCTTCGTTTCAAACGTGTATGATTTATTTCTTTATTTCTTATCTTTATTTTGAAGAATGTTGGTAACTGGCACCTTTCTACTTGCATTAGTTTTGTGTCCACACATTAGAGGTGAATAGGTGTCGCTGCTGTTTGACTACCGATATTCTTCGAAATATCTTCTTTTGTGTTCTTCAAAAAGCAACCCTGTGTTTGGCATTTAACCTTTTTGACCATAGCATTGGTTGAGGATCTTAATAAATATTTTCCGAATTGGTTTGTTGAAAACTGGATTTACATTACACACACACACACACACACACACACACACACACACACACACACACACACACACACACACACACATCATGGCTGCTTGTAAATCTCACCCATTCAAACTCTCTCTTTGTGCATTAAATGCTTGCATCTTATTTGGTAGCAGATCTCTCGGGTTTGCTCCACCATAGACCATGTAGCGCTTGTCAATGTGTGTATGTTTAAAAGCTTTTTGTGTTTATCTCTATTCTAGAATTTCACTTAGAGAGGACCCCCCTTCTGACATCACCCCACCCCCCTGAGCTCACAGGTTAGTGCTCAATGAGCTTTACAAGCAGCTTTTACCATCATACAGAATAAAGGGATAGTCCCAAGAAAGACAACCTAAGAAGTCCTGCATTACAGTCTCAGCCTGTACGATGATAACTGTTCTAACCATCTCTTCTTTCCTGTTTATTTCTATTCTTTGCACCTTTACCCGCTTTTATAGCCATACCACTGACAGCATACAACCCTATGGCTGCGGCCGCCGCTGCAGCAGCTGTGGTCAGAGGTACGAGAAATACAATTCTTTTGTCATCTAACACGCAACATATGCTATATATTGAAGATTGTTGTTGAACTTTTCATTAAATTTTTTATTATGTGGTGCACATCAAGCTTTTAATGTTGTTGATATGATATGTTTATATAAGGGCTGTAAAATAATAATATAAAAATATAAATAAATAATAACTAAAATAAATATAAATAATAATAACTTTTTATTTATAAACACATACATGTAAATATGTTTAGAAAGGATTTACAAGTATTTTATTATTTATAGCATTAAATTAAATTAAATTATTATACTGACAATTATAATCATTTATATTTTCTAAAATAAATACAAGCATGGTTTTGTGTTTAAAAAAAATGATATGCACAGAACCCAGATATGCATTATGTAAACACAAACCTTTATTCCGGATGTGATTTATTGCGATTATTCGTTTGGACCTAGACAATGTGGTGTTTTTTTATGCTTTATATCATCTTAACCATTCCTGACTGTCTTCTCCATAAATCTGAAGTGTATAAGACAAAAGGGAGCTTATTTGCATATTTAATGTAATTGCATAAAGTGAATATAGCTGGGGAGCAAAGTTACATTCAGTTTTTTTTAAAGCAGGAAAAATAATCTAGTTTTAAGTAGTTTAAGCAGTAAGATTATCAACGCAGGGGACTTTAATACCACGGTATAATATTGTAGGCTCAACTCCATCTCGCTCAGCTGGATTTTTGGGTACCAGCAGCCCCGGGCCGATGGCAGACCTGTATGGCACGGCCAGTCAGGAGTCAGCAGTGAGTAGTTACATCAGCGCTGCCAGTCCCGCTCCAAGCACTGGATTCAGTCACAGCCTCGGGGTCAGTCCAATTACTTTACAAACCATTAACTTTACTTTTTACAAAACATTAATTGTATGTTTCTATTTTTATTTCCAGGGTCCTCTGATCGCTACGGCGTTCACCAACGGCTACCACTGAAATGTATGAGTGACAGGTACAATAATGATTGTTGTTCTTACGTCTTCCCGAAATCCTACAGAAGGTTTTAAAAAGTGTGGCGATTGATATCAATCAATAATAATGGATGCACTGCACGTGCCGCAGGGTTTTATTTCATTTTTTTAACATTTGTCTTTGAATGGTTTTGGCTCAGATTTAAGCCAGGCCTATGTGATGGCGACTGCAACATTAATAATGTGATGAGACATGTTTCCTGTTTTGTGAATTACTGTTATATCAAGGTCTAGACTAACTCCCTGTTCCTCTTACATAGAGCTAAAACTGTATATAATTTGATCTCTGTTTAACAAGATAACAGCTTAGTGTCATATTTTATTTCCCTGAATATTTTCTTTCTCTGTTGTGTATGTCCGTGATGACACTATACATGTGTTGTAGGTTTGTAATTGTAGAAACATTTTTGCAGTCCTTCGAGAGCAATAATCGGTCACATTTAAGTGAGTCTTAGTAGTATTTAAAAGGCTTAAATCTTAGGTACATTTTCTACAGAAGAATATAGTATGATGGGATATCAAAATGTATATTTTGTTAGTTCTGCCGCTGGATTTAATACTTTGATCATGAAAATAGCATTAAGTACAATGAGGACATATTTCTCAGACTTAGTTTTGTGTATATGATGTACATACTGTCTTTTTGAGATCTGTATTCCAGATCTGTCAGTGTGATGGGAATGAGTTTTTTACACTCAAGAACGCAAACACATGATAATCTTTGTGTCCAAAAAATTTTTTTTCATGATTTTAAGAATTTGAAGTTGTTTTATTTTGATGGAAAGCAAAGTGAATGATGCTACTATGTGTGAATGAGAATGTTCGGTGCCTGGCGTTGTGTATTATTTTCGGTAAGATGACCTAAAATGTGAATTGTAACCCCACAACTCTTTGCTTTACTCTGACCATGTCTATGTGAAATTTCAATCTCTTTTGGAGAAGTCTTGTAAGGATTCGATTTTAAGTATACTTCAATTAACTGAAGATTCACAACTGATAAATATACACTAATATAACAAGATGTTGTATGAAGTGAACAGAATGGCTGTTAATATTGAAAGTATTAATGTTTCTTGTTTGAAATCCCTTTCTGATAAAATAAAAGGCAAAAGAAAAAATGTACATTCTGCACGTTTATTCCTTTGAAATATATATATTTCTGACATGAGTAAACATGGCATAAAACAGAATCTTTTTCATTCATGTGTGGCTTTAGTACTTAAAGTTTCACTCATAGTTTGTCATCAATTTTCATGAATTATAAAAGGATACACACTTAAGCTGCTTTAAAAATCTTCTAAGCAATTTTTTTATTATTTTTTCAAATAAAAACAGGATTTGAAAATCACGTAACAAAACACTACTTTTAAAACAAACCATTGGTTAAAATAATTTGGTTAACTGGTCATCATGATTAATAAAAAGATACAAATTGCTCTTGAAATAATTAAAAACAAAAAACATATTACAAATTACACATTTTCATCAATTGCACTTTTTTAAATGTGTATGAATACATATTACAATAATGATAACCAATATTGTTGTGTAAACAGTTTAACAAAAAAAATTAAATATAAAAAAAATCTTTTATACTGGTGACCATTTGGAAAGTACTGAGAGATGAGTTACTTCAAAACAAAATCAAGCCAACTGTAAAAATATGTGTCAGAGCTCTTTAAAACTGTTAAAAAAATTGAGAACATCAGTCAAAGACACTTTTTTCAGTTAGTATAATGTTTTCTTTTTTTGGTGTCAGTGAGTTATATGTGTGATATTTAAAATAAAATAAAAAATATTTAAAATCACCACAATGATGTTGTTACGGTTTCGAAAAAACATATAAGCCAAACAATTAAAGAACACGTGGACATCAAACTATATCATTGAGTATTTTGTAAATTTCTTGTTTTTGGAATTGCCGTATAAACAACAGACGTATAGACGGGTTTGTAAGGAACAGGATACTGGGATCCAAACTTATCCCCCTGAAAATAAAAATAAAATTACTTTTTCCTTCAGCTACATCACTATCACAAAAACAAATCAATGAATAAGAGTTTAGAAAATGAATGAAAATCACCAGTGCGTCTTTTGATTTTCTTTTGAGTTCTCTTCTGCAGTTTTCTAGATATAAAACCATAAAATCTTAAGCTTAGACACTTGACAATAATTAAACCATAGACAATGAAATATTACTTACTGTTGTAATATATGTAAATGAGCAAGAAAATCACCAAGAGAATTCCCATCCCTGAAAGTAAAAGGGCTGTGTGTTCCCAGGAATTTGAAATAGTTGTTTCATGTGATGAACTTTTAACTTTAAGTGAAAGAAATTACACATGAAATTACAAACACATTAAACATTGGGATGGATTGGTCCACGTTTTTTAGGAGCAAAAGAATAATCATTGTTTATTACAATAGTTGTAAATATTGTTTCAATACATTTAATAAAAAGATGTTGCTCACCGATATATAAATGTGTTGCTTTTCCATCTTTAGTTTCAAGTGTGGGCACATCTTGGGACACTTTGCATTGATAAACGCCACTATCATTTGGAAGTATTAAAGGCAAGTGAAGTGTGGCTGTGATTCTTACATTTCCATTATTTAATAATCGATTCATAGAAGTGTTAAATGTTTCATTGCTGACATTGACATTATTTTTAAACCATACAACCAAAATTCTCTCTGTTCTTGCTTCTGTTTCAATATAACAGCTGATGCTCACATTTCCTCCTTGAGTTGTGTTTATAATCTCAGGCGTTTGCCACACAGACAGACCCGAGGCTGAAACAAAACCTGTTGAAAAACACAAATCTCATTAAATTTATAAAACTTCATTATAAAATATCCAAAAAAACATTTATTACCTGTGAGACAGATGATCATACTAAGAGCAAAGTGATTTTTCATTTGAGCTATACTGTACAGACAGATCTCTGTGTTACACAAAAGAAAAGGCATGTGTGTTTATGTGATGCATGCAACCACAAAGCATCTCATCTGTATAGCCTCACATGTTCTTATGCCACCCACAGTGTTTCTTCAATATAATTCACACAATTACTATTGTATCTGAAACCTTGATGTCTGTTTTGAGCAAAGTAAATGTGTGGATTATAGTTGGATTTTACATAGCATGCAATCTGTTGTTTTTTACCTTAACGTTATTGCAGCATTTATAACAATTGCTTTATTTTGCTAAAAAAAAACAAGGAGTGCATGTGTGATTATGGGATGGACAGCCTTATGCTTCTCTAAAATTTCAGCAATAAAACATGTCAGTATTAACTAAAGACAAATTCAATTTTTTGTGGATATGTGTCCAAGTTGTGTTTGGGTCACCATTGAATTCTGGTATCGGACGCATGAATTCTATGGATGTCTATATGATCCAAGACAGCTTACAGCGGTTACATACTTTCATCAGACCAAACTCATTTGTTGTCAGCACAACAAAGAACTGTATACAGGTTTCCAACAACTGGAGGCGAAGCAAACGATGACTACATTTAAATTACTATTGCTATTTCTTTAGAATAAAGTCAATTTAAGTTAGTGTAGTATTCTGCCCTCTATTGTTTAGAGAGCAAAGTGAAGTCCATGCAGTCAAGAGTTTGATGTGTAATGTATAATGAAAATTTAATTTAAATTGTGTAAACTTTGGTATAAATTTAGTTAAAAAGGTGCATTTGTAAACTGCTTTAAAATCCTGTTCTGCACACTATTGTAAATCTCAGGCGTGTAATCCAAGGCTGTGTATTCACCATATTCCAATAACGCAAACAATACAGCACCAGATTACTAAAGTTATGATGTGTGTGACAACAACACAACCCGATAACACAACCCAAAAAATCCTGCCAAACAGTCAGCCGTTACAACAATTACTCAGGCCACATGGCCTACCCTTTCAAAAGATATGTGGTCAACATAACTAAAATAACTCTTACTCATTAACATCTCTTCTTTCCTGTTTGTCACTTCTGTTTGCATGTGAATGTTGTTCTAGCCATTCCTCTAAAAGCCTCATACCGGCGGTCACAGAAGCAGCAGCTGTGGTCAGAGGTATAAGATCTTTATTTTTTTCTGCATCCCACACGCTCATGCACAGGAAATGTACTGACACCCGGATGATCTGAAATCAGTTCTCAGTTTAACAAGATAACATCATGGTGTAGTTCTGATAAATATGTTTGGCTTCTTTCTGCATATTTTGTTTCTCAGTTTTGAGTTGGTTATGACACGCACGCACAGAACAGACACACACACACACACACACACGCACACACGCACGCACGCACGCACGCACGCACGCACGCACGCACGCTCGCACGCACGCACGCACGCACGCACGCACGCACGCACGCACACACACACACACACACACACACACACACACACACACACACACACATTCTGCAAGTTTGTCCTTAATAATCTTTGGATTCCTGCAGGAACAATACTCTATGGGATTCTTCGTATATCCCCATTTATAATTGTTAATATATTAGAAAGATTTTCTAATGTGTATAATTTGATATCAAAAAGTGAAGGATTTTTTCCAACTGGAATTAATACATCACGTACGATGAAATCATATATCTCAGATTTTGATACAAAAAATATGATTTTTGTGATCAGAGAGATGAGATATGGTGGCTATTGTTGACTGTTAGTGTTGAATGTTTGCTATCAAGATTCTAAAGGAAAATCATCTTAATTTAATAGTTTCCCAAAACCCTAACATTACTTTCAGAAACTGTTGACTCCAAATTTGAACTTGACTGTTAAATTTATAATTATTTTAACCCTTATAATAAACCCTGTAATGTAACCCTTTAAAAAACAGTAACATTGGTCGAAATATATCATTTTAAATATTAATGAAACTCGAGAAATACTAAATGACTTAAGACAGTAGGCCGTAAGAGGTAAGTTTGTTTGTGTTTTATTCACCTTTGGCTCTACCGCATGAAACACTCGCCCACAGCATGACATTGATTCTCTTTTATGAAAGCAACATAATCACCCACACAAAGAAATCTGTACACAGGTTCGTACATGTAAATTAAAGTAAAATTAAACTAAAGAATTATAACCGAGTGTCAAATATGCTCAGGGCTTTATGATCACCGAATGTAGTTTATATCTGTTGTTTCCTTGAATACTTTCTGCAATGCTCTCAATAAAATAACTTGAACACTAAACTGCTACTTTGTAAAAAAGAACACTTCATCACATGTACATTTTTATTCCTACACACTAAACAATGTACAACACTTGATAGTAGTTTAACTAGAGCTGTTTCAATGTTATTTACATGAATTCTAAACCACTTGTTTCCAACCAACAGAGAACTGATGCCTATAAAAGCTCACACAAGAAAAGCAAAAACAGCCTGTGGGCAAAATTAAACATAGCTTTGCTGTTTTGTAGAATTGCAGAACTGAGTTTTTATTTAACCGTCCTTATCTGTCATTTCGTGACTGAGTGGGTGAATCTACAGTCCTACACTGATGAGAAAACAAGAATTGGATTGTGCTGTGTCACGAACACAATTATACTTTAAATAAAATTTCAATAAAATAAAAACACTGAAAGAAAACTGAACCGAAAAGCATATTCTTAAATTTGCTGTGAGCTTGTTTCAACGTGAGATTTTAATCCTTTGAATGATGCTTTAAAATATCACCCTTCATCCTTAGGTTTATTCTTTATATGGACCTCAGAATATGTCACAGAGTCTTCATTACAGGTCACCGTCAAGGGTACCAGAGCTGCACAGTTCTAAACAACAACAAAAAAATATATATATTGTGTTAAGTACAGTAAAATTATAATTGAGTAACTATTCTACTTAATTCAATGATTACACATCATTTAAAGATTGTGAAATTCTAAGAGTCAGTATTCACCTCAATTCTTGATTTCATGCTCTCTTGATGTATTGAAACATTTATTGCAGCATAAACTACATTTTCAGGGGTGACTACATGTTGGGAATCAATGGCAGTCTCATTCTGGAAATGATACATGAACTCTTTGTAAATTACGAAATACATGAACAAAGGATCAAAAGTCAATAAAAAATAGGAAACAAATACATAAATGTCACGTACTGTTGCTATTGCTTCATGATGTCTTGATCTGTTGAGTCCTAAACGAGTGTGAAAATCTTACACAAATGATTTACAATACATATTTAATGATAAAATATTGGCATTTTTTTCAATGATATGACTTTTAACTACCACAACAATGGAAAAAGAAATGTAACATAAAGACATACCTTTGTAATAAATGACAACAGCAATGGAGAAAAGGAGAAAGACAATTCCCAATGTTGATAGTGACCCTATCATCAGTTTATCCTCGGATAGATTCCCTTGACTTGATGTTGTCATAACTGTTAAACCGTTCACTCCTAACCAGAAAGTTTGAGATTAAAGAGTTAAGAGAAGGGATCGTTAAACATGAAGTATATCAGCAAAAATACAATATCTGTTTGCATTACATAATTCTGAAACAAATTTGAAAAAAAGCACAACTAATATAAAGCTTACCGATATATAAATGTGTTGCTTTTCCATCTTTAGTTTCAAGTGTGGGCATATCTTGGGACACTTTGCATTGATAAGCGCCACTATCATTTGGAAGTATTAAAGGCAAGTGAAGTGTGGCTGTGATTCTTACATTTCCATTATTTAATAATCGATTCATAGTAGTATTAAATGTTTCACTGCTGACATTGACATTATTTTTCAACCATACAACCAAAATTCTCTCTGTTGTTGCATTTGCTTCAATATCACAGCTGATGCTCACATTTCCTCCTTGAGTTGTGTTTATAATCTCAGGCGTTTGCCACACAGACAGACCCGATACAGAGACAAGAAGACCTGATCAAAAAAAGACAGTTCTTCATCAAAAGTGCAATTTCCACAGACATAAATTTGGGCCAGACAAATAACACACAAAGACACACATACCTGTGAGACGGAGGACTATGAAGAGAGCAAAGGGACTTTTCATTTCATCTGAAGTGCACAGACAGATTGTTTCACACTTGGCAAATGCAGGTGCTCTAGAATTTCCTGGATGATGCTTGCTGTCATCAGCAAGAGCTCATCTGCATTTGCTTGTGTGGATCCCTGAATCAGTCCATTTTTTAAATATCCTACTATACCATTTCTTTGCCATTAAAACACATACTTATGTGTGTTTATAAATGAAGCTTGTTGGTTTTTGATCAAATACACTGATGTGGAAGCAGGGTTCAAGGTTGACGTGCAGTACACCATTTGTCCTCTAGGCTCCACTATTCTCCCCACAGTCAAATCATGGGAGACTTGCCAGTGTGCACTTCTTGGCAGCCTTGTAATGTGATTTTAGGGCCATTATCCATATGGCTTTATAAGTAACGTTAACAATCACTTCTTCCTTTGACAGATAATGGCAAGATGGGCAAGCATGCAGTTTTTTCTTTACTCGCCTCTCCTCTTACATCTTCCAGCTCCAGGGCCGCACCGTCTTGCACACATTCCCTCGCCCTCTCTCTCTCTCTCCTTCGCTCTTTCCCTCTCTCTCCACTTTTTCCTCTCTGATGTAGGATAGTGTTCAGCCCCAGTGGTAATTAGGTCATAAGCCATCTCTGACTCACTCAACTTCTCATCCATCGCTTTTCACTCTTACTCAATCATCTGACATCCCCCGGTCTGCTCCTGGCTTCTTATTTCTCGGTTCAATATCCTCATCCTCTCTTCAAACGTCCAGCAAATGCTCCAGCTCATCACGTCTTCCACGCTTTGAGTCTCCCACCCCGCATCATGAGTCCCGGTGTCCAGAAGTCCGAGGGAAAGTCAAGCTGCTCAATAGATGGGAGTATCGATGACAGTTTTGGGATGAATGCTGAATCACAAGGCCCGCCGCCGTTGAAGAACTACATTTTTTTGACTATTTTCACCTGCTTCTGCCCAGCGTGGCCTATCAACATCGTGGCATTGGTTTTTTCCCTTATGGTGAGTAGGAACCAGATTTGATGTCAGTTGGGATGTCATTCGTAAACAGGTAATCATGAAAGGTTTGTATGAAGGGTTTCCCAGAGGTTACAGACACCTTGGTGGGCAAAACCAGCTGCGGTGCCCAAATATCGAGTGTTGCAAAGTGTTTGGTCAAGTGTAATGTTCTTGCGGGTTTGCAGTCCTTTAGGTTGTGTGATGCTTGTGGCTTTGGAATCTGGCTGAAACTAATGAACTGATGGTTCTGCTAGACATATAAGTGTTATAAATAGACGGGCTTCAAGTATCTGTGCAGTTAACCCTGTGGCACTCCCATCCACGCAAGACATACTGCAGGCGCTCCCATACGTCACACCATTTTGAGATTATGAGGACAACTCATGTTCATTGAGATTCAAAGGCGCTCATATAGTTTCTCAGGTTGTTTGCTAACCGCAGGGTTTTAAAATAGATGAAGAGGAAAGTTTTTTAGTGGTTTTTACGCCCAGATTTTCTCACCTTAACCTCAGCTTTTTTCAATCGTCCCAGCGCTGACATTACCTGTTTTTGTTTTATGTCGTGTACAGTATGTATAGTTTTGTATAGTGTATAGTTTTTATACATCACATACATCAGTGTTTCCCGATATTGTTTTTGGGTGGAGGGAATCTCCTACAGTCCCATCAATAAGGCCTAAGTACACCTTTCTCAATACCAAACCAGGAAAATGTTACTTTTCTGTATATAATTTAGCATTAAACAGAGGTGATATCAATAAAATGAATGTATATGTTACATTTTATTATAAATGTATTTTTAATGGAACACTAAATTCATAACTCTAAAACAAACAAAAAAATACATTTAAAGCATAATATATCACAACATTAAAAAATAAAATATAATATTAAATAAAATATAAAATGAAATATATATATTTTATTAAAAGATGTTTCGAAGAATGTTCGCAACCAAGAACGCATGGTTCCTCTCGACTTCCACTGTGTTGCCACAAAATGAAGAGTAAATGGGACGAATTGTTTTCTTTTACCAACATTTTTCAAAATATCTTCTTTTAATTTTTTTATTGACAAGAGGGTGTTTGTCAGAATTGTATTGAATATGATTTGAAGTATCTCATGGGTTTCACATTCTCCAGGTCGGATGAAAAAATGAATCGTGTACATCCATTTCACATGATTAAATTAAGTTATTCCAAGAACCCATTTTTTCAGTGTATAGTAGTAAATGCCACAGACCGTGATGGACCCACATCAGAACAAATATCAATCACTAGGTCTTGATTCCCATAACTTTAAACCATCAACCTGTGCATTTAAATGCTACACTCAGTCTAGATTTAGGTCTGAATGGGGCAAGGTGCAAAGCAACACCTCTGGTTTCAGGATGACTCCTCGGCAGGCGTCTCACGCGCACTATACCCAATTACAGCAGCTGCAGCTACCACAGCGAGGCCGGTGAGAAACTAGATGAGCATAACAAATCACGCAACCAAACGTATTGACCCCTGACACACTGGGGGGTTATGCATGTTGCAGTGCTCCTTTAATTCAATTGGTAAAGCATTGCTGGGTTTCAATGAGCAGGTAAGACACAAACTGATGAAAAATGTATAGCTTGAATGCACTGTAAGTCGCTTTGGATAAAAGCGTCTATCGGATCCATAAATGTAAATGCATCATTGCTACACAAGTACCTTCAGGACTGCAGGGATTATGCAATGCATTTAGACTACCTTTCATGGAGATCTTCTTTGTCCCGTCCAAATGTTAGTAAAGCCAGAACGCCTTTGTCTTCCAGTAAACATGATTTAGTGCCAGTGATCTATGGGTCTCAGTTTTCTGTCTGATTTTATTAAGCGGGCTGCTGGCATTCTCACTATGCCCATCATTGCAGCTTGCTTTATGAGCCTTCTACAGAGGTCTAGTTTTTATTTGGAACTTGTTACTGACCATGCTATCTATATATACAAAGTTTTGCAAGAGCATCTTTTAAAAAGGCTTTTTCCATCCAACCTTAATAGCTTTTATGAATATGTTGATTGACAGTTTAGTATCGGTTTTATTTTTAAGGAACCAAACATCTAAATACTTTTTATTGCATGTATCAATATATTTTGGTGTAATGCATGCGAATTTTCATTTAAATGTATTCTACATAAAAATGTTCTATTTAAAATGTTAACATAAAAACAACATTTGAGGCTGAAAGGCAGATTTTTCGGCCTTATTTACGTTTTCAACGTGTTGCTCTTAACCTGTTAACATAATTAATATTTTTAATTTACACTATATTGAGACATGTTATTAAAAATCCAATTCACATGCTTCACCAAAATAAACAAAAGTACAAGTTTAAATATAAGTTTGATTAGGAGGTCGTGTTTGTGGCATCTAGTGGTGAGGTTACAAATTTGAAACCAACAGCTTACTCCATCATTCACTCCTACCTTTTCAAAACACTACGGTGCATGACACTGGACACAGATATAACGTTTTGATGAAAGAGAAATTTGTATTGTAAAGAAGTTCATCTATTAAGGGCTCCTATAGTAACATGGCGGAGAATTTCATGTAGATGGATCCACACTGCATTTGCGTAGAAATAACCCATGTAAAGATAATTAAAACATCATGTCATGTCTAAATATAAATTATTATATAAAAAAACATAATTTTATTTTCAATAAAAACACATTAAACTTTTAAGGGACTCATAATTGTTGTTGTCTTTTGCCAAAATGTGATTTCCTCTCTCTCTCAGTCTCAAAGCAGTTATGACGCAGAAGACTATGAAGGAGCTCAGCGGCTGGGAAGGAAAGCTCTTCATATGGGACTCACCTCTCTTTTCATCGGTCTGCTGATCATTTTGGTCTTCAGTATTGTACACTTTACCACGGTACTCATCCGAACGAACTTTTATTGATGTGGTTGAACACTAACGTGCTCTTTTATGTTAAGCATTAAACTTTCTGCACCGTTAAAGTCCATTTACAAGTAAGATATTTGATAAAGACATGGTCTTTAATCTGCTTCTTCATTATTTCAACAGAACACAATCTGATCGTGGATGGATGGGTGTAGCGGAATGACTACGCTGTTATTTGGTGGAGATCAGCTCGAGTGCTCTGGGACACTGAGCTGAACCCAGAATGTGGTTTCAAAGTGGTGGCACCACGTGCTTGAACCATCCTGGACTTATAAGTATTCAATATCTTGAAATGGAATGTATAACAAGGTCTGTTTTGCTAACAGCATGGCCGAAAGGACTCCAACATACACCGCACTATAAGTGACATACTATCCAGTTTATACCAATATCTCAAAATATTCCAAAGCGATGTCATGTCTTTCTGCAGGCACCGCTATCGCCGGAATCTGCATCTACGTTGTGTATGTTGACACCTCCGATCTTATAATATGTGTAGAGGTGTGATCACATTTGTCCTAAACTGATGCTTTCATACGAACATCTAGGTGATGTTTTTACAGAAGAAGAAAAAACACCCAGCGGAATGTTGTACGGGTGAAAATAAAAGATGGCGTGATTGTGATTTTCTAAAGAATGTATGAAATGACTCAATAAAATACTCACTTATCACATAAGTGGCTGTCACACTCTTATAATGGACTGCAGCAAGACAGATATCACTTTCTCGTGGATTCCCCATTCCCTCTTCACACCCAACGCGATCTGCGGCGTTTGGAGTGTCCTGTACTCTGATATGTAATATTATAGCCAGTTAAAGTTAAATATAGCCAAATCATTGCCCGGACATCTGAATCAGAACAAACTTGCTACAACACATAGAACTGTATGCAAACTGGGTAGTATTTGAATCAAGTAGAGAATGTTTGCAGGTCTCATGTTCAATAGTGACTCATTCATGTTTTCCAGGAACTTCTGTGAGTCAAACACAGGTGGTCCACCTTAAGTCTGTTCTCACCCATGTTGGTTTGCTAGTGCACTAAAACTGCTTTAGAAGCTTTAAGAGATTATGAGCGACACGTCCTGAAACACAGCTGATTGACTATATTAAAGAACACACCTACTTATTAAAAAGGTCAAAACTACACCAACACCAACAACAACAATATTATTGATAATAATGAGACTTATAGATGGAATTTATTATAATATCATTAATATAATAATAATAAAAGCAATAGTTATAATAGTAATAATAATAACAATAATAATAATAATGACAATAATAATTATAACAATAACAATAATAATAATAGTAGTAATAATAATAATAATAATAATAATAATAATAATAGTAATAATAATAATAACTATAATAATAACAAAACTACTGCTACCGCTACTACTACTACTTCTAGTACTTCTACTAATAATAATCATCATCATAATAATAATAGAAAAACAATAATCATAAAAAAGTTATTATTATTACTATTGCTGTTGCTGTTGTTATTATTATAAATTGCCATTCATAAAATCAACTATTATCCGCGATGAATCAACACAATTTATTCTAGTCATCATATAAACACATAAACATATAACAATAATTACAACAACAATAATAATAATAATAATAATAATCATCATCATCATCATCATAATAACAAAAATAATACTACTGCTACTACTAATAATAAACATAATAATAATAATAATAATAATAATAATAATAATAATAATAATAAACATAATAATAATAATAAACATAATAATAATAATAATAATAATAATAATAACAACAATAATAATCATCATCATCATCATCATCATCATCGTCATCATCATCATCATAATAACAAAAATAATACTACTGCTACTACTAATAATAAACATAATAATAATAATAATAATAATAATAATAATAATAACAATAATAATAATAATCATCATCATCATCATCGTCATCATCATCATCATAATAACAAAAATAATACTACTGCTACTACTAATAATAAACATAATAATAATAATAATAATAATAATAATAATAATAATAAACATAATAATAAACATAATAATAATAATAATAATAATAATAATAACAACAATAATAATCATCATCATCATCATCATCATCATCGTCATCATCATCATCATAATAACAAAAATAATACTACTGCTACTACTAATAATAAACATAATAATAATAATAATAATAATAATAATAATAATAAACATAATAATAAACATAATAATAATAATAATAATAACAACAATAATAATCATCATCATCATCATCATCATCATCGTCATCATCATCATCATAATAACAAAAATAATACTACTGCTACTACTAATAATAAACATAATAATAATAATAATAATAATAATAATAATAACAACAATAATAATCATCATCATCATCATCGTCATCATCATCATCATAATAACAAAAATAATACTACTGCTACTACTAATAATAAACATAATAATAATAATAATAATAATAATAATAATAATAATAATAATAATAATAGAAAAACAATAGTCATTATAAAAAAATGTATTATTACTATTGCTGTTGTTATTTATATTAATTGCCTTTCATATTATCAACTATAATAATGTTGGTCACCGTTGGTTCACATGTGTGGTCTTGTGCTCATGCATAGAATGGAATGGGTGCCGCAAGTGTTCGCTTAAGGACATTCTTCAAAATATCTTCTTTTGTTCTCTGCAGAAGAAAGTCATACAGGTTTGAAACGACATTCAATGTTGGATAGAAACATTTAAAACTGTGTGTTCATAGAAAGTTAAAACTAAAAATGCAATTTTAAAAATCTATCGTTGCAGTGTATGTTTTATTTGCTCAACTGTTGCTTAAAACTTTATTAATGTTAAAGAATGAAAAAATAAGAGTATAAAGTTATATGTATTAGTGAGAGAGCGGAAGTGGTGAAGTTGACCTTTGACCTTTGGCGATAGAATGTGAAGATGGCGTCATGAGGGGAAACTAGCATTAGCAGCGGGTACGAACAGTTTTAAGAGGTAAGAGGCTTAAAATGACACATTTTACAAACTATCTGATGCTGATATAAACCGGATATAGACTCTAGTCGTGTTTACACGATAAACACGAATAAAAATCATCGATAGATTTAAAAAACCTCCGATTATTTGTGTTGTTGTACTCATGACATTGTGCCACAGTGCAATGTTTATATGTGAATATAAGTCCATAAACTAAATAAAGTTTATTATTATATTATTAAGTGTGTTTAGATTAAAAGAGTGTCACACTTGTGTAGTAAACATCGATTATTAGTTGTGTAGTGTTTGTGTGACGATTAATGTGATTGGACGAGAAATGATCGATTAATCTTTAACGATTTTAATTATTAATACGAATTTAAGCGATTATTGCATTTATTCTCATTATTTACTTGTTTTTATTTGTGTATGTTTGTTTATTTATTATTTGTTATTGAGTTGCACATAGAGTTGGAAATGTCAACCTTACCTTGAGTTTTAAATAAAGTTTTATTTTATAGTTTTATTTTTAATAAAGTTTTGTTTTTAATAAATATTAAATTTTATAGTTTCATTTTAGTTTTTATTATAGTTTTATTTTTATTGTTTTATTTTTTAAATAGTTTTTGTTATGGTTTTATTTTGATCTATTTTTTAATATAGTTTTATTTTTTATATAGTTTTTATATAATTGTGGTTTTAGTATAGTTGTATATTTTAATATAGTTTTTATTATAATTTGTATTTTTATATAGTTTTATATAGTTGTATTTTTTAATATAGTTTTAATATAGGTTTATTTTTATAATAGTTTTAATATAGTTGTATATTTTAATATAGTTTTTATTATAATTTGTATTTTTATATAGTCTATATATAGTTGCATGTTTAATATAGTTTTAATATAGGTTTATTTTTATAATAGTTTTAATATAGTTGTATATTTTAATATAGTTTTTATTATAATTTGTATTTTTATATAGTCTATATATAGTTGCATTTTTAATATAGTTTTAATATAGGTTTATTTTTATAATAGTTTTAATATAGTTGTATATTTTAATATAGTTTTTAATATAATTTGTATTTTTATATAGTCTATATTTAGTCGTATTTTTATATAGTTTTAATATAATTGTATTTTTATATAGGTTTATATATAGTTGTATTTTTATATAGTCTATATATAGTTGTATTTTTAATATAGTTTTAATATAGGTTTATTTTTTATAATAGTTTTAATATAGTTATATTTTTAAATATAGTTTTTTTTGTAGTTATATAACATATGTCAACATTTGTTTTAATCAGATCAATTATTAAAGAAATAATTTTATTTTTAGTACATTATTTTTTCATAGTAATATTTTCAGGATTGTCGTATCCATAACTTGACATTTTCATCATCAGACACATGAACATTAAATTCACATAAATCTAAAGATGTTTGTTGTTTCCCCAAATCGGTGTCCATTTTTTGTCACATCCACAATGCAAATTTATTTATCATTTTCAAAATAGAAAAGTTGTGCATAGTGATAATTTTAAGATGTTTACAATATGTAATATCGCAATTACAATATCGAGGCGATTATCATCAATTGTTTGTTCACCTATTGTAGTATCGGCTATTTACCGCTTCATTGTGTCCTCGACTATTGTAAGTCGCTTTGGATAAAAGCGTCTGCTAAATGACTAAATGTAAATGTAAAATAATCATGCAGCCCTAACCCATACTCATAATCAAAGTATCATATATACTGTTAGCAGTAATGTAAGTCACTTTCCATAAAAGCGTCTGCCAACTGAATACATTTCAATGTAAATCAATATTTTTACTAACTCCTTTTCCAAAGTCAATTCTTAATTTTAAATAATCGTGATCTTAATCTTCTGCAAAATAACTGTTTAAATTTCTTGTCATAGACGAGGAGAAGTTGTAAAGAAAACTGTTGTGAATGCATGTGAAGGTTCAGCATGGGGAACACGAGCAGCGAGCGGAGCCGTGGAGGAAAAGATGCAGCGAGACCCAAACTACTGCTGGACAGCGTAGAGGACGGAGACCTCTTTCAGACAGACGATGCTAAGGTGACCGGGGACAATAAGTTATGGATTAGCAGATTTATGAAAGAAAGTCTTGCTTATTCTTTATTGATGGTATTATCCATGATCGCACACATACTTCTGGAGACATCTATTTGTCGTCTGCATTTTCATTTAAAAGACATCCCGCAGACGTTGTTTGCTCCTCTGTAAGACATCTCTGAGACATCTGCTGTCAGATATCATATAGACCTCCAGAAGATGTCTATAAGATGTTAATGATTTAGAATGGATCCAAGTAGCCCTTGCTAAGACGTTTAACAGATGATTCTACACTGCAGATGTTATCCAGATCTTTAAGTGTGCTTTCTTGGTTAATATGTCTAAATAACAAAACCAAAAGTATTGGAATAATATAACGACCAAAAATACAACAGTTTGCGCTTAAATAAAACTCTGAACCTGTATGATTTTCTTTTGGAGGACACAAAGCAGATATTTTGAAGAATGTTTGTAACCGAACAATATTATGCCCTGTTGACTTAAACAGTATGGATACCAGACCACAGAGATATCTCTGTTAGTGTTGGATAAAAAAAGTTTGAATGGCCTGTGGGCGAATAATTAATGACATAATATTATGGGTGAACATTTCCTTTAAAATATTTATTTAAAATTTCTTAATACATAGATTAATTTTTTTTAAGTATCACTTTCCTTAACATCAACCCATTAGGGAAGTACGTTGGGAGTAAAGTCTTGCTTGCTGACACCTGCTCTTAGCAATGCTATGTGCTTATAATTCTCACATGTCTGTGCTGTAGTCACCTCATCCATCTTTCCACCTTCAGGAGTTTCTAGCCTGGCAACAAGATCAGGAATCAGACTCCAAAGACCCGTCAGAGGAAAGACCCACAGTGTTTCGGTGGAACGGTCCCGGGAAAGAAATCTTCTTGTCTGGCTCCTTTAACAACTGGGCCAACAAAATCCCCTTGACTAAGAGGTGAGTGCTGACAGACAGCAGATGATCTGGATGATTCGGAGGGCTTTGTTAATGCCAGATACGCAACCGGAGTCGCATACATCAAACCTCTAAAATACAGGTCTTACATGTTTCTTCTTAATAACTTGAGAGCTGAGTTGCAATTTTAAGAGTATTTCTCACTATATTAAAATATACAAAAAAAAGTTGAAGATTAATCATATAATGAATGGCCACTGGGGATCAAAGTGCATGTACTGTATAATATCTAGGTCGCAAAGTTTTGTAAAAACTTGTGAGCCTTATTTGGTAGATGGGAGAAAATTTTAAAAAAGTATTTAAGAGTAATTATTACTCTAATTATTACTACAGTTTTGTTCTTACTCGCTTTTGCATTGTGTGGGAAGCCTCCTTCTGTAAAGGGTTTTATTTTTGCTCACAGATATGTTTAAAGGGGTAGTTCAGCAAACAATAAAATTGCTCAACTATTGTATAAACACCACTTAAAGCATTCTTCGAATTATCTTCTTCTACATGGGAAAGTCGCAAAGGGTTGAAATGATAACAGGGAGAGTAAATGATGACAAAAACTATTTTTGTTGAACTTACTTGGAAAAAAAATTCCAGAAAACATAATGCACTTCAGCAAAATGCAAACATTGCAATTGATGTATAAAGTAAAGAAACCTTGGTAACTATATTTACATATATCCTTACTATTGTCTTCTCCTTTTGTTTTTACAGTCATAATAATTTTGTTGCAATAATCGATCTGCCCGAGGGTGAGCACCAGTATAAGTATTATGTGGACGGAAACTGGATATTGGATCCCAAAGAGGTTTGAGACGGCTTTGTGCAATCCTCACCAAAGTCACTTTATAACACACGTGTTCGTAATTTTGATCCGGTGTGAACTATCAATACTGTACTTTTTCTAGCCTGTTGTGACCAATAAGTCAGGTGTGGTGAATAATGTCATCAAAGTGAGAAAAACAGACTTTGAGGTTTTCGACGCACTCAAAACAGACTCTGAGAAATGTGCCGACCTGTCAGGTAATTCAATTTAACACTTCCAAAATGCTATGAAACGTCACTGGTGTTCTTACTCATTGGGATTTTTCTCAGACTTGTCTAGTTCCCCTCCGGGCCCGTACCACCAGGATCCCTACACCAAATCAGAAGACAGATTGCGCTCTCCGCCCATCCTCCCACCGCACCTGCTGCAGGTGCTCCTGAACAAAGACACTGGCATCTCTGTAAGTACTCTTGTGTACTTTCTTTTGTGTAGTTTCCCTAACATATGGGTAGTCAGACAGTCAACTCTGATGTTATTTGAATCATAATTTTTAAATTACTCAATAACGCTATCCCACTTTCCCATCCGCTGAAGCTCTACGTTCGGCCCTTTGATAATGACAGCAGGTTGGTTGTGAGGGAGGCGGAGTCTCCAGCTTAAATTTAGTGGAATAGGTTGTCATTAGATAAGATGTCATTTTTTGTGGTTGGAAATTGTTGGGCAACTGTGTAGACAGAATTTTTTTTTAATAATACGTTCTTTCTTTCTTTGTGTGTGTGTTTGTGTGTGTACCCAGTGCGACCCGACCCTGCTTCCTGAACCAAACCATGTCATGCTCAACCACCTCTACGCTCTTTCCATAAAGGTTCAGTATTAAACAAATGCCTATTTTACAATTTTTTTTAATAATGCTATAAATCAACCAAATCATCAAAGCAAAATGTTGATGTTACAACCACAGTGAAGTTTGACTGGGTGTGTCTAAAAAATACAGTAGTGGTAATTTTATACTGCTCAAGCAAAGGAGGAGAAAATCAGAGTCACAACCAATTTGCCATGTGTTGTCGAAGTGTTTTAACAACTAAACATGTCGTACTAGCATTAATTGTGCAATGTTCAAGCACTCAAACATGATTTTCTTACAAACTCGGAGCTAATTAGATTTTAACAAAAAACAAAAAGGGAGGAAGTGAGCATCTGACTTTGTAGAACTGTGTATATGCATCTGCTTCTGTGTTCCAGAAGAAGTGATTATCTGCCTGTTTTTTGGAAAAAGAGAAAAAATGTATATGTATAGTACATTTAAAATTTGTGCAGATTACACTGAACAAAAGAGGCACAGTGCTTAAAAAAAGCAACCATCATACAAATTATTATAGTTTCCATATAAAACATTACAAAATGTATCTTTTAAATTTGTTCTTCATATTTTTTACAATAGCGTCCACAATGCTACATTTGCATTAAGTATTAAAATGGTTAATGGTTAATTGCCAAGCCCTTGGGTTCATGAAAAAGAAGTTTTTAAAGATCAAATTATAAATCCTGAAACAACATTAAAGATACATTTTGGGAATCTTAAAATGGGAACCAACGTCGCAGTCCATTGCTTATCCACCCTTTGGAAACTGAAGTGGCAGAAACATGACAAAGATGACAGCGTTTTTACCACTTTATTAAAAAACATTTAACAAAACATATTCTGTATAGAGGAATATATCTGTTTAGGGATACTGTAAAGACATGGCAGCAAATTGGATGTAGATGGACCCAAGGTTCATTATGTAAGGTCTTTTAACACCTCTGGAGATGTAGTTAGGTGATGTATATTAAGTTGAATTTGTACTAATAGATCCTCCGTAATTTTCAACATTGCACCTTTTACATAAGTTTAATCTTTTGTACATTATCAGCAAGTACTGCATTTAATTATTACTCTGTTTTTGCTCCGCAGGATGGTGTGATGGTTCTCAGTGCTACACACCGCTACAAAAAGAAATACGTGACCACACTGCTGTACAAGCCTATATGAACATAATCCACCTGCCCACAACCGTCTTCCAGTATATTTTCAACATTACCTTTCAAAGAAAAGGACCAACCAAAACAAATTCATATTTTTTCCAATGTCAGATTTGTTGCTGGTAGAATTATCATTTTTATACACATTCTGCTAAACAGCATTGCTTGCACAAGTACTGTACTGCATTTGCCAAATGTAAAATTTTCTTCTTCGCAAGCATCAAGATTTTTTTAAGTCAGTGAGAATGAAAAGACTTTGAGATGAATGTACCATGTACAATTTTCCTTGGTTGTGAATAAGAAACGTCCTGTCATGTAACTTTAAACAAACTTGCAAATAAAAGAATGAATGGACCAGGGTGCTAATAAACTGCACATAAAGATTCAAACTTTCATTGCATTTGTGTATTGTTTACCCCTGTGGAACTATAGACAAACTATATCAAAAACTTGATACATGTTTGCTAATACTGTTCACAATGTACCTACCGATCTCATTTACATCAGTGCTTTACCCATGTGTGCACTGAAACACACCAGTTGCCAGGCTGGTTGGTTATCAAAACATACCGAACACACCATCAAACCAAATAACATAGTTCATCTTGATAAAGGACCTGTCTGGGTCTGGAGCATTAAGTTGTGGTTTGTCAACCTAACTACATAGGAAACCAAATCAAAGAAAAATGTGAATATTGAAGAGTAAGGTACAGTAATCACATTATACTTACACAGATGTATTATATGATGTAAAGTTAATGCACATTTACCATATTGCTGTTAATGTAACTATTTAAATTAGTATCTCTACAGTTATAAGATTTGCATTTATAAAGACTTTCTTATTAAAAAAAATTACATAATTTTATTATAATTAATGTGATACCATGTTTAGGCTGTTCATCAAATAACACAATTCAAAATGTGTGAAATTATTTAAAATAAGTATTTTTACTTTCTGGCCATTAAAATTATTACCCCATGTTTCTAAACAGTGGTAATACCTAAAAATAAAACATTCTGACTTAATATTTAAAGTGACTCTGCTTTTCATAATTTGTGTTTTGAATAATATCTACATTTGTGCTTATTGTCTGTTAGCCTTTTATTCGGTTGTTTGTGTTTTTTAAAAGTATTAATGTTACTCCTAAGGGTGTGTTTTGCTTTTTTTGAAAATGTCAGAGCTTGTCACACCTGAAAATGTCACACATTTCTTGCGTGCAAATTTCTCTCGGGCGCCTTACAGACTGACTCATACAATTTACTTCAACGTGTATGATATGAGTCATTTGTAGACACGCTAAACTGATTTGTAAACTGAAAACATTTGAAAATAATAATCTTATAACATAATAGAATAGAAAAATGTAAAACTGTAAAATCATATAAATGTAATTCAAGCACTTCATACACTCTTAAAATGTATTTATTTTAAAACATTGTGTTATTTATTTAACACATGTTCTACTTTTAATACATTGTGTGAAAAGTATCACAAAGCCTGTTGTCCCATAAAAAAAAGATGTTATGTTTTCCTTTCTCGTAGTAGTATGGATGTCTATCTGACAGTTCTGATCCTCAGTTTCAGCCTACCGGTCTGTACGTATTCTTATGATGTGAATCATTTTAAAGCATTTTAGCAACCTTTCTTACCTTTATGATACCTGTGCAAAGTATAATTAAATGTTGTCATCACTTCTGTAGCACAATGTTTGTACACTGAAAAAAACTTGCTGCAGTTCCGGGCAATGATCAAATGCGTGCTACCCAACAGCTTGCCACTCGAGGATTTTGCAGACTATGGATGTTACTGCGGCCTAGGAGGCCAAGGGAAACCTGTTGACAGGCTAGACCAGTAAGTTTACGGACATCCCTTTAGTTTTCATTCTAAAGTCCTGTTTATCAGCTAATGTTGTGTCTGTAATTGTTAGATGCTGTTTTATTCATGATCATTGCTATGGAAACGTGACCACTCTTGGGTCCTGCAGACCACATCTGGACAGCCCTTACACAAACATGTACGACTACGAATGCAATAAAAACACCAGAACTATCACATGTCTGGGTGATTGAAGATGATGGTTCACTCAAATTATAATTTTCATTGTTAACTCACCTTTGAATTGTTTCAAATCAAATATTTTAATATTAAAGACAAATGGAGGAATGCTTAAAACCATGGTAAAAATAATGACTCCAACAGAAAATGAGATATTTTGAAGAATGTGAAACGGCAAAAAGTCAGGGTCATTTTGACTTCCATTTTTAATTTCCTACTATGGAAGGCAATAGGATCCAAGACCTGTTTGGTGCAAAACATTCATACAAATTTCTTTGTCCATGTTTAACCGAACAACGAAATTTACTTTTAAGATGCTGGTTTACTACAATGATGATTTCATCATCATTGCCTTATTTCGAGGCAAAACACAAAAGAGCGTATTTCGAAGCACATTCGTAACTAAAAAACATGGACTTCCATTTTGTGGACAACACAACACAAAGACATTTCTCAAAATATCTTTTTTGTGTTTTACAAGAAAGAGTAAATGAACACAGGGTGAATAATGATGAGAGATTTTTTATTTTTGGTTGAACCATCCCTTTAAAATAAACCGTTTTTTCCATTTTTTTCATTCACTTTAAACTCTCTCTCTTTCTCTCTCTTCGTTCTTTTTTAGCCAGCAACAATGCATGCGAGATGTTCATCTGTCAGTGTGATAAGACTGCAGCAGAGTGTTTTGTTCAAGCTCCTTATAACATCTCCAACAATCATATCTCCAACAGTCTGTGTAATTCAGTGTCCAGAGAAAACCTCAGCTTTTTAAACGTTATCACCACACTTACTGTCATGCTATTATACATAAACATACACTGAAGAAACAGGGAGTAAAATCTCATACCAACTATTATAGTTTTAATTTGCCATATCATTTAAAACTGCAAACATCCAAGACTAACAATGTAACTTTTTCAAGGTCTTAAGAGAAAATCCAATTCTTGTACCAGCTGTGCAAATGTCAAACACATGCTGATGTTCCCAAGTTTCTCTCTGGTAAACCCAAGTACCCAAGTTACTCTCTGGTGTGTGTGTGTGTGTGTGTGTGTGTGTGTGTGTGTGTGTGTGTGTGTGTGTGTGTGTGTGTGTGTGTGTGTGTGTGTGTGTGTGTGTGTGTGTGTGTGTGTGTGTGTGTGTGTGTGTCAAAGCCTATTTGTGTGCACATTTAGTGTGATGACACACCAAATTGGTTTATCATTTTGACCCGCCCATCAAGGTTAAATTATTATATAAATAATGCTCACACCTAAGTTAGATCTTATACATTTACCATGAAAGCCTTTTTGCCACTTGTGTTGCTGAGTGCCTGTCTGCCCGCCTGTGAGTATACTGGAAATCGATTTTACGACCAAATTATGTTAATTTTTATGTATATAATGCAATATTTAACATCAGGTGTTTCATTGAATCAGAATATGTGAATTCAAAACAGCTGTGAGTGTTTCTCATACACAATAAGTGAATAAAACTTTTTTGCCTGGTTTTTACTTGATCATATTCGAACTTTCAAACTTTGTATCTGCTAAAATTTAAGAATTTCAAAAAGTCTACTTTTGTGATTTGACTTTTTTCTTATTCTTTTAAGTCACTTGGGATGGGAGCATTTGCTACAATACCTGAATGTAATGTAAGGTTATTCCTCACATAAGTACATAAGTGGCATTTATAAAGAGATTAGAGACTGTTTCAATAAGCTCCGGGCATTTTCTTGCTTACACGAAAGAACTACTCAGAGAAATGTATACTTAGGTATCCTACATTTAAAGGGATAGTTCAATCAAAATAGCCAAATTCGGTCATGAATTAAACACTCTTGAGTTCAGTTCCAAATTTCTGATTTGTTTCGTTAAACAAAGTGTCAGATAGTTAGAAGAATGATTAACCAAACTGTTCTTGGATCCTTTTGACTACCATAGTAGGAAAAATTACAATAGTAGTCAAAAGTATGCCAGGACTTCTTGCTGTCCTGCGTTCTCAAAAATGTGTATTCTGCGTTCATCAGAAAAACATTTAAAGTGTTTTTTTCTACTATAGTATCAAATCAATGTATAAAGATTCTGTACAATTTAAGGTGAGTAAATGGGGACCGAATTTTTATTTGATAAAATAATTGTTTAAAAAACATTTGCACAAACAAATACAACCATTAACAATAAACAGTACAAATACAAGCGTCAGCTCTTTACCATTAAAACCAATGTTCTATTCTGTCATACACCTTTGCTTTTGCTTCCATCTATTAAAAATTTGTTTCCATTTGTAGGACAACATCCCATCGAAAGAACTTAAAAAACTAGAAGCACAAAACATAAAGGAACTTCTTTATCTCCACTCTGACCTGCAAATGTTAATAGCACTGATTCAACATTAAACCGATTAAATGCCATATTAAGAAAATGACCAAATAAATTCCCGACCTGATGTTGTGTTTGTGGACTGGTGATAGGCCAATGATGTAGTCTCACTAATACTTTACCAAAACTGCTTAACCTGAAACACATGTTCACTTCCACATTTCCTGATCCAAATCTCAAAACTTATAAAACCTGAAAGGAATTTAAATAAACCTACATTTAACACTTTAAAAATTTACTTTTCACAATCACCAAATTGCTTCTCAAGGTACATTTCCATAAAATAGACCATAGCATAAAGTCTAGGTTATTGGATGTATAAACGACTAGTTAAGAGTTTATTGTTCACATACATTCCCTGAGAGCACACAAACGTGTAGCAGATGTTTGCATTTTCATCCGCAAGACATCTGGCAGACACTGTTCGCTCATCTGTAAGACATCTCTGAGACGTCTGCTGTCAGATGTCATAAAGACCTCTAGAAAATGTTTATAAGATGTTTATGATTTAGAATGGATGTACAACTGTTCTTCCAAAGATTGTTAAGCAGATGATTTTACACAGCAGATGTTTTCCAGATCTTCAGAAGACATCTTACAGACATTACTGTGCTATCTGGGTAACATGTTGTTGAGATTACTAAACTCAATTGGAAGTCAATATAACGCAAGGCTTAACTGTTTTTGTTCAACAGTGATGGCGAGCTTGGACTACCGTGCACTTTGGCAGTTTAGGAGCATGATAATCTGTACAGTCCCTGACAGCTGGCCTGCACTAGACTATGCTGACTATGGATGTTACTGCGGCAAGGGAGGCTCAGGGACGCCGGTGGATGCATTGGACAGGTTAGATTTTAAAGGTCAGATTATAATGGCATTAACAGTTAAATCATGATTTTTTATTTATAACAAATAGATATACTTAAAAAAATTTAGATACATTTATATATTTGAGAAATTACTAAATTTACATTTAGATTTTGTGTGTGTGTGTGTGTGTGTGTGTGTGTGTTTGTGTGTGTGTGTGTGTGTGTGTGTGTGTGTGTGTGTGTGTGTGTGTGTGTGTGTGTGTGTGTGTGTGTGTGTGTGTGTGTGTGTGTGTGTGTGTGTGTGTGTGTGTGTGTGTGTGTGTGTGTGTGTGTGTGTGTGTGTGTGTGTGTGTGCATCCGCGTGCGTATGCGTATGCGTGTGTATATACAGTAAATGTAAATGTAATACTCTAATAATTTCTCTACAATTTAAATATATTTGGTAATATTATGTAATGACAAAAATATATATGTGTAATAAAAGTAATTATTTAAAAAATATGTATTTTTAATATCCACCTGTAATTTTCGGTTAATTGCAAGATTAAAAAAGATGTACTAATTTACAAAGATTAACATAAGCGCAAAAAAGAATGACATTGTTTATATGTGTAGTTGCTGTCAGGTGCATGATGGATGCTATTCTGATTCGTGGCAACAAGATGACTGCTTTGGCGTTTTAGACAACCCTTACACCGAAATCTATTCCTACTCATGCGATAAAGCAGCAAAAAAGATCACCTGCAATGGTAAGGCACAAGATTTTTAACCAAAGTTCTGGCACTTTTTTAAAACCCACAATGTTGATTCTAAACCATCCTGTTTATGGTTAACCTTAAAGCCTTTTTTGGGTTTTGAGTTTTCTCAAAATAACGGTTTGTTTGTGTGTTAAACTTCAAAATACCAAGATTTGAGGATTTATATGAAGGGAAATGTGTAACTATCTTAAATGCATATTTAAAGACCACATAACCAAGCAGGACTGTTGCTTTTGTTGCAGCTGAAAGTAATCGTCCCTGTGAGATGTTTATCTGCGAATGCGACAGAAAAGCGGCCGAATGTTTTGCACAAGCAGGTTACAACCCTGAGCACGAGCATTATCCCAGTGACAAGTGCAAATGATGACCTGGTTACCAACTATCCTAACAGGTGTTAAGAATGTTCTCCCGGGCATAACACTGTCATTTTGTGTCATTAAAGAAAAAATGCAACCACATGTACCTTTATTTGGTTCATGAATAACTGAAAGGTGTGTGTGTGTGTGTGTGTGTGTGTGTGTGTGTGTGTGTGTGTGTGTGTGTGTGTGTGTGTGTGTGTGTGTGTGTGCGTGTGTGTGTGTGTTTTTTTTAAATTGTGCCATTTAAAATGAACTTAAAGGTCCAGTCGGTGAAATCTAGCAGCATCTAGTGGTAAAGTTACGAATTGCAAACAACGGCTCAGTCCACCTCTCACCCCTCCATTTCAAAACATTACATTGACTGACACAGGACAAAAGTCTTGTTTTTTGCTTTTTTATTGGTGGGAAATGACATAGCTACGGAAAAAAAAGCACTTATAATATTTCTCGATAACCAGCTTCAAAGCATCTATTTATAATCCGATTGAAATAATAACATGTATCTATTATTATCATCTGCGTGTACAGATGTTTGTCATGAGCTCTTGGGTTTGCCTTCACAGATGTAAGGGTAAGGAAGCGTGCAGTCCCCATCGTTCCAAAGCCTCCGTATGTTCGCACGGCTCTGTCCGTGAATCTGCCCACAGTCCTCACCATTCACACGGACGTCCCAGTTATCAGGCTGGCCCTCATCCCAATAGCTAAAAGACACTTGCATTACAACCATTCATAAGGGCATTCGTAGGTTTTGTTTCAAAGGGCCTGCTTTCGTTCTTACTGTTCAGTAGCTTCGAAATCCGTTCCATCTACCCAAGACCACTGCCCCACTTCCTTCTCAATAAGTCCGATCCAGTAGCTGTCCCGCAGTTTCACTATTGTGGAAAGAAAGTCCTGGTGTAAAGACACAGATGAAACAAAGACACATTCAATTTCACATAAAACTCCCAAAAATAAAGTTGCGTTGTGCGCTGTCTCACAAGCTCTTCCAAGTTATTAACAACCACTAAGTGTGCTTTTTTCCGGACACAGTTGTTTTCAGCACTTTGCCAGTCTTGACCAATAGTAGACTGAAAGTAGCACGAGCCTTCAAAGAAGAGCCAGTTTTCTTCACAAGGACCTGTTTGAACAATCAAAGATGTACATGAACCTTAGGTATGCATTTTATCAAATATTTTGAATACGTATGGATTTATAGAGGAACAAGGAATATAGTCGGGTCAAAAGACTAAGTTTGGACCTTATTAAAGCGTTACACTAATATGGGATATGTTGAGCTGCATGCTTTCAAAATGAGTATACAGATTCATATACTAAGAAATACTCTCAAATTAAATATTTAAAAAAATAAATAGGCCAATTCACTTCTTTAGTTTAATATTCATGTTTTAATAGAGAATGAAATACAAGATAGAGATTAATCTATTAAATACCACTTTATGTCACGAGGACTCTTACCTTGTACTATAAGCTCAGGGGATAAAAGAGGATTTTCTGGGAAAGCAAGGGGGAATAAAATGTACAGAATAATTTTGGTAAGTAAATGTACATATAAGTATAATGTAAACCCTTCAAAAATTATTTAAAGGGAGACATGGAGATAGAAAAACTGTCACCCAGTACCATAATGCAGTGGATTTGAGGCTTCTTTTATAGATGTTTCAATGGTCTTGAGAGAAAGAGTAACATCAGTTACCTCTTGACTGACCTGAGACACTGACAGGGACAATAGCAATCTCACTTTACAGAGCAAAAAATGATATTGCTTTAAAAAACATTATCAGACCAATAACATTTCCAGTAAAGTAATTTAAGAAAAATACATACAACATACGTTTAATTCCAACAGCAATTGTTAGAATGACCATATAAAGGGCGAGAACACCACCGATTATGTACATCTTTCTGTTCTGTCTGCCTATTATAAGAAAAAAGTTAATATACAGAAATGTTATCAACATGCTATGCGACTTTTAAAACCTTCGTTATTTTTATTATTAATGATATTAAAAATGCTATTAATGATTATTTTGCTGAATATTTTTGCTCAATCTCACCGTCTTCCGGTAAAAATTTGGGAGTAGTGCGGTAAATCTCAGCCTCAGAGGAGTTAAACCGGTCGTAGGTTATAGATTCCATTTCAGAAGAGAGAAATAAAGGCCTGGAGGATCTTCTGGCATCAGAGATTTCAAATAACGCCTCGCTTGCAATATTGTGATCTTAAACAATTAACCGGTCAAACTCTATAGACTTTGTCCGCACATTTTATGGTAAAATGTGTAAGCTCTGTGGGAAAAAACAACACCAAAAATGGAGCAGTGATCAAAGAGACTAAGTCTAAATGTACACACTGCAATAGTTTCAAGGACATGCAACGAAACTGTTGAATATTAACCTCTAAACTGACACATTTCATCTGAACTTCATCCATCACAAACATTAAAAAGAAAAAATGTCAGACCATACATGAGCAGTTAAACACTGGGCAATCTACCAAACCAGACTTCTGTATTTCATTGATTTTAATCTGTGATACACACAACTGTCAGTGCCAAAACACAAAGACCTGAATATATTCATAATAAAGTATATATATTTGACATTATATTAAATTTAACTCGATGTTTTCTTGAAAAGTTTAGGATTCCCTTTGACATATTTCATACATTAATGACCATAGCATGCAGTCACAAGACTGCAAAATAATTGTATAAATGTGTAAAATCTTACATTTTATTTCAGTTGGCTTACACTCCTCTGCTGGTAAATATTTTCTGTTGTGTAATAGTACTAACATCATATCAACAGTCCTGGCATCCTATTATTTATATTCCAGTTCCAACTCTAACACTTGTATCTTTATACCTCCGATCATCGAATATTATCATAAGCTAGTCTTAAATATGGACAGAAATAAAACAAACCTAAACCCAAATTTTGGAACAAACTAATCCTAAAGAGCATGAATACAAACAGACTGTCGTGTATTGAAACTTAAAAATTGTACACTGTAAATTGGAGATTTATTCAGTATTTTCATATATTTAAATTAAAAATTACACATTTGTAAATCATTTCTCCGGATACGATATTCTTTAATTGATAACAACAAAAGTGAGACTACATAGGTTTATCTATTTATTAAAGTATGGAAGAGGCTCCTGTCCAGAATCAGTTTATTTACCTCAACACTCGAGGTCCATCCTTACAAACATTTGATAAATACATATTATAATTATCAACATTAAATAAAAATGTTTTTTTAATCATGTAAGAAATGAATACAAACTAATACAGGAAAAACATCAAACCTTTTAAAAACAATGACATACAAATGAACGGCATACATGAAGTTTTCAACAATAAGAAATCATTTACATCAGACGACTGTGAAAGTTTTAAATCTAGATAATAACAGGGAAATTATAACATGATTATGAGAAATACCCAAACATTTGATTTGCTGTAAAGAATAGCTTCAACCTACAAAAATATACTTGTACTCATAAAGGATTTATATCATAAGCTACAATGTGAAATGTCCTATTAGTAATTCATAAACAGAATATGAACTCATGCGTTATGTTTGCTTGTTTAGAAGAACTGGAAATATTCTGGCTGTCCCAGACAAGGAACATTGTAACATTTTTATCCTTTACTGGACCCACAAATATTGCGCAATACAATTTTATAGGTCTCCATTGGCCAGAGTTAAGTAACATGCACCTCTGTTGTGTATTTAACAACAGTTGATGAATATTTGTACATGTTTTGAAATGAATTTTTAATTAAAATATGTTAATATGTGTTCACAAATAAAATAGCGTTTACTGTTACAGTCAGCATCACTGAACAACTTTGTTCCTTTAAAGTAGACACAGGACTCCTCATCACCATGGTAATCTCTATCCCAGAAACTAAAAAGAAGCAAAAACATCTAAGTAACCATGAAAGACAGAAATTACAGACAACATAATTACAGGATATACTAAATACAGCACAGGCAATATGTTCTTACTTTTGAGTTGAATGGTATTCCTCTCCATTTACCCAGGTCCATTTCTCTGTTTTATCCCATTTAAGACCGATCCAGTAGTCTGTACTCGGTTGAACATGTCTTGAAAGGAACTCCTAAAATCAAGATGGAACCATCTCTATGTGTGTTCTATGATCACATAGAAAATCATAGGAACATAATGCTGAGTCCTTACCAGCTCGTCTTCACTGTTCACAACCATCATATGTGCTCCATAATCCTGACATAAAGACTTTGATAAATCCCATGTTGTATGAGCATTTACCAAAAAATAACAGCTGTTTTGATTGGAAATCCAACCGTTGGAGCAGGGTCCTGTGTTTAGAGAACAGACAGGACTAAAAATGTTTACAGACCCAACCAAATTTGATGTATTTCTTTTTTATTATTTACTGTATTACTGAACCCAGCTTTAGTTCATGCTTAAACACGTTTAAGTTTTGACATTTTATTAACATTATATTTCGATCAAACAATTAAATATACCAATGCAAAGATGTTTAGTTTCTTCATTTGTAGTATATATTCACCTTGGAATGGTATAGTTGTGTTTCCATCAGAAAGGAGACCTCTACTCCCATCGCTTTGTGGTTTATTGGAGACTTGAGGATGGAAAACCAACGACAAAACAGTCATTATCACAAACCAAAACAAGAAACGTGCGACATAAATTTGATCCGACTTACAGTTGAGACCTGTTACGATTCCTATGACTAAGAACGACAGGACGAGAAGAACCAGAAACATGCCACAAGCCACTTTGCCTAAACACAACAAAAGAGATTTGACATAAACAGACCTAAAAGGTAAAGCCTTAATAAACACATGCAACCCTTTGAAAGAAAGTGAACCTAATGCTTCTTTTCATAAAAAAAGGCAAAAATAATAATATTACTTGCCTTGTTTGGGGTAGGGGTCCACCCTGTCCGGATCTCCCTCTACATCATCGGTGCGGCTGTTGGCCTGCATTCCTGAGGTCAGCCTATAGCCTAAATATAAAGAATTTTAGAATGATCAAAAATGTGTTTTCCATCTTTCTCCAATATTCCCTAAAACACTGCAGGTTCAATTATAAATGTGTGCAACATTCACAACACTATTATGTAAGTAATGTCATAAATAATATAATACAAAACCACAATAAATAAACAACTGTTGAATATTTAAAACTAAAATAACTTAAGAAAACTGTTGTTTAACTTACTGAGAAATGCTTTCCGTTCAGACACATGTAGTTTCCATACAGCACAACTTAGAAAAAAAAGATTTTGTGGAATGGCATAATGACGCCAGAGGGGCTGGACTTCTTCTCCCAGCCAAACCAAAGCGCTGGGTTTTCTGCCAAAGGCATGTTGTGCTTGCCAGAAGTGCATGACAACCTAACTATAAAATCTAAATATTTTTGTGGTTTATCAGAAAAGCAATTATGTCCAACAAACTGGCATTTAATGTAAACATTTCTTTAAGGTAAACAAAACATGTGCAATGACTCAATAAGGATATTCACACTTCTCACGTCAGTCAGGGTTGGAGGGTAAAATATTGTCATTATCTAACATCCCTCAATTCATTTAAAATTGTATGTCTTTCCTTCATCTGCAGAACAAAAAAGAATTTTTTCTGAAGAAGAAACATGTTAAAATGTATTTATCTTAAAATGATCATTAATCAAAAAAGGAACATTTTGTCATGAATTATTCACTCTCTTGTTGTTCCAAGCCTGTATGAATTTATTTGTTGGTTGAGGACAGATATTGGGAAGAATCTCAGCATATCTTAGACCCCGTTGACCACCATGGTAAAAAATACAAATACAAAACACTTCTCCAGAGTATTTGGCTGTCTTACATTCTTTTTTGTACATGGTACATTTTTTACTATGGTAGTCAATGGAGTCCGAAGATTGTTCAGTCATAAGAGTTTTAAATATATTTCTTCAAGGTGAGTAAATGATAATAGAATTGTAAAAATTTTGGGCAGACCATCCCTTTAAATTAAATGTTACAAGATGTTAACATATACTTGTATGTTTTACATTTTTGGGGGGATCTAAAGAAACACTTTCTTCATCATTGTCAGCTTTTCAGGAATAATTATTTATAAAGCCCTGAAGATTTCCATTTTCATGCATTTTTCAGAATATTTGTGGAATTTTGTTGTATTTTCTCAATTAAAAATCCTAGTTTGAGACCCCTGGTTTACAACTTCCGGTCATAATTTTAAGTCTCTGCTTCTATTTTTTTATTATTAGATTTCAGAAAGTCAAAAACATATGCCCAACAGTTAAATAGAATATATATATATATATATATATGTATGTATGTATATATATATATATATATATATATGTATGTATGTATATATATATATATATATATATATATATATATATATATATATATATATAGTAAAACCAGGGAGTTTATAGTGGAATGTTGATAAGCGTGAATATTCTCAATGTTTTAGTGCCTTTTGCTTAATGAAAATCTAATTGAATCAACATAAAATTCAACTTTTCAACTTAAAGGAAATAAAACAGGGATTTTTTCTGACGACGTACCTTTCTGAATATGAACTTTTGCTAACAGATGGATCAGGTTCAATATATTAATACAGTAGTCATAATGCTCAACTCTTTGAGATAATGTTCTATCGAGTTAAAGGTCAGGACTCTCTCACACCAGAATCTGTTATCCATGTCTTTATTGGATCTTGTTTTGTGATCTGATGTCATGTTGGAAGAGGAAGGGTCATCTCCAAACTGTTCCCACAAAGTTGGGACCATGGAATTGTCCAAAACGTTTCGAAGCACCGAGTGACTGAAACCTGATTTTGGATAATTTAGATGGGTGAGCGAATACTTATGGCAATATAGAGTAATAATCATCAATATTATGGAGGGACTAAAGTTAAAATTTAATTCTTTTTTGATTAATTAGCAATTAATTAGCAATTAGCAAACAAATATTTGTAAATAAAGCATCAAAAACTTCACAAGAGTAAAGAAAACCATTTGCATTAAATAATTTATCTGTCTTTACTTTTATTTTTATTTATTTAACATTACAGAGCAGTAAATCAATACAGATAATTGATTTGTCTTTATTTTTATTTTATTTTTATTTATTTAACATTATAAAGCAATAAATCAATACAGATAATTGATCTTTCTTTACTTTTATTTTATTTTTATTTATTATTAATTTAATATTACAGAACAATAAATCAATACAGATAATTGATCTGTCTTTACTTTTATTTTATTTTAATTTATTATTTATTTAATATTACAGAGCAGTGAATCAATACAGATAATTGATCTGTCTTTACTTTTATTTTATTTTATTTTATTTTATTATTTATTTAACATTACAGAGCAGTAAATCAATACAGATAATAGATCTGTCTTTACTTTTATTTATTATTTATTATTAATTTAATATTACAGAACAATAAATCAATACAGATAATTGATCTGTCTTTACTTTTATTTTATTTTAATTTATTATTTATTTAATATTACAGAGCATTAAATCAATACAGATAATTGATCTGTCTTTACTTTTATTTTATTTTATTTTATTATTAATTTAACATGACAGAGCAGTAAATCAATACAGATAATTGATCTGTCTTTACTTTTATTTTATTTTATTTATTATTAATTTAACATGACAGAGCAGTAAATCAATACAGATAATTGATCTGTCTTTACTTTTATTTTTATTTTTATTTATTATTAATTTAACATTACAGAGCAGTAAATCAATACAGATAATTGATCTGTCTTTACTTTTATTTTATTTTATTTATTATTAATTTAATATTACAGAACAATAAATCAATACAGATAATTGATCTGTCTTTACTTTTATTTTATTTTAATTTATTATTTATTTAATATTACAGAGCAGTAAATCAATACAGATAATTGATCTTTCTTTACTTTTATTTTATTTTATTTTTATTTATTATTGATTTAACATTACAGAGCAGTAAATCAATACAGATAATAGATCTGTCTTTACTTTTATTTATTATTTATTATTAATTTAATATTACAGAGCAGTAAATCAATACAGATAATTGATCTTTCTTTACTTTTATTTTATTTTGTTTTATTTTATTTATTATTAATTTAACATGACAGAGCAGTAAATCAATACAGATAATTGATCTGTCTTTACTTTATTTTATTTATTATTTATTTAACATTACAGAGCAGTAAATCAATACAGATAATTGATCTTTCTTTACTTTATTTTATTTTATTTTATTTATTATTAATTTAACAATACAGAACAGTAAATCAATACAGATAATTGATCTGTCTTTACTTTATTTTATTTTATTTTATTTATTATTAATTTAACATGACAGAGCAGTAAATCAATACAGATAATTGATCTGTCTTTACTTTATTTTATTTTATTTTATTTATTATTTATTTAACATTACAGAGCAGTAAATCAATACAGATAATAGATCTGTCTTTACTTTTATTTATTATTTATTATTAATTTAATATTACAGAGCAGTAAATCAATACAGATAATTGATCTTTCTTTACTTTTATTTTATTTTATTTATTATTTATTTAACATTACAGAGCATTAAATCAATACAGATAATTGATCAGTCTTTACTTTTATTTTATTTTATTTTATTATTAATTTAACATGACAGAGCAGTAAATCAATACAGATAATTGATCTGTCTTTACTTTTATTTTATTTTATTTATTATTAATTTAACATGACAGAGCAGTAAATCAATACAGATAATTGATCTGTCTTTACTTTTATTTTTATTTTTATTTATTATTAATTTAACATTACAGAGCAGTAAATCAATACAGATAATTGATCTGTCTTTACTTTTATTTTATTTTATTTATTATTAATTTAATATTACAGAACAATAAATCAATACAGATAATTGATCTGTCTTTACTTTTATTTTATTTTAATTTATTATTTATTTAATATTACAGAGCAGTAAATCAATACAGATAATTGATCTTTCTTTACTTTTATTTTATTTTATTTTTATTTATTATTGATTTAACATTACAGAGCAGTAAATCAATACAGATAATAGATCTGTCTTTACTTTTATTTATTATTTATTATTAATTTAATATTACAGAGCAGTAAATCAATACAGATAATTGATCTTTCTTTACTTTTATTTTATTTTGTTTTATTTTATTTATTATTAATTTAACATGACAGAGCAGTAAATCAATACAGATAATTGATCTGTCTTTACTTTATTTTATTTATTATTTATTTAACATTACAGAGCAGTAAATCAATACAGATAATTGATCTTTCTTTACTTTTATTTTATTTTATTTTATTTATTATTAATTTAACAATACAGAACAGTAAATCAATACAGATAATTGATCTGTCTTTACTTTATTTTATTTTATTTTATTTATTATTAATTTAACATGACAGAGCAGTAAATCAATACAGATAATTGATCTGTCTTTACTTTATTTTATTTTATTTTATTTATTATTTATTTAACATTACAGAGCAGTAAATCAATACAGATAATTGATCTGTCTTTACTTTTATTTTATTTTATTTATTATTTATTTAACATTACAGAGCAGTAAATCAATACAGATAATTGATCTGTCTTTACTTTTATTTTATTTTATTTATTATTAATTTAACATTACAGAGCAGTAAATCACTACAGATAATTGATCTGTCTTTAATTTTATTTATTATTTATTATTAATTTAACATTACAGAGCAGTAAATCAATACAGATAATTGATCTGTCTTTACTTTTATTTTATTTTATTTATTATTTATTATTAATTTAACATGACAGAGCAGTAAATCAATACAGGTAATTGATCTTTCTTTACTTTTATTTTATTTTATTTATTATTTATTATTAATTTAACATTACAGAGCAGTAAATCAATACAGATAATTGATCTGTCTTTACTTTTATTTAATTTTATTTATTATTTATTATTAATTTAACATTACAGAGCAGTAAATCAATACAGATAATTGATCTGTCTTTACTTTTATTTTATTTTATTTATTATTAATTTAACATTACAGAACAGTAAATCAATACAGATAATTGATCTGTCTTTACTTTTATTTTATTTTATTTATTATTAATTTAACATGACAGAGCAGTAAATCAATACAGATAATTGATCTGTCTTTACTTTTATTTTATTTTATTTATTATTAATTTAACATTACAGAACAGTAAATCAATACAGATAATTGATCTGTCTTTACTTTATTTTATTTTATTTTATTTATTATTTATTTAACATTACAGAGCAGTAAATCAATACAGATAATTGATCTTTCTTTACTTTTATTTTATTTTATTTATTATTTATTTAACATTACAGAGCAGTAAATCAATACAGATAATTGATCTGTCTTTACTTGTATTTTATTTTATTTATTATTAATTTAACATGACAGAGCAGTAAATCAATACAGATAATTGATCTGTCTTTACTTTTATTTATTATTTATTATTTATTTAACATTACAGAGCAGTAAATCAATACAGATAATTGATCTGTCTTTACTTGTATTTTATTTTATTTATTATTAATTTAACATGACAGAGCAGTAAATCACTACAGGTAATTGATCTGTCTTTACTTTATTTATTATTTATTATTTATTTAACATGACAGAGCAGTAAATCAATACAGATAATTGATCTGTCTTTACTTTATTTTATTTTATTTTATTTATTATTTATTTAACATTACAGAGCAGTAAATCAATACAGATAATTGATCTGTCTTTACTTTTATTTTATTTTATTTTATTTATTATTTATTTAACATTACAGAGCAGTAAATCACTACAGGTAATTGATCTGTCTTTAATTTTATTTATTATTTATTATTTATTTAACATTACAGAGCAGTAAATCAATACAGATAATTGATCTGTCTTTACTTTTATTTTATTTTATTTTATTTATTATTTATTTAACATTACAGAGCAGTAAATCAATACAGATAATTGATCTGTCTTTACTTTTATTTTATTTTATTTTATTTATTATTTATTTAACATTACAGAGCAGTAAATCAATACAGATAATTGATCTGTCTTTACTTTTATTTTATTTTATTTTATTTATTATTTATTTAACATTACAGAGCAGTAAATCACTACAGGTAATTGATCTGTCTTTAATTTTATTTATTATTTATTATTTATTTAACATTACAGAGCAGTAAATCACTACAGGTAATTGATCTGTCTTTAATTTTATTTATTATTTATTATTTATTTAACATTACAGAGCAGTAAATCAATACAGATAATTGATCTGTCTTTACTTTTATTTTATTTTATTTATTATTTATTTAACATTACAGAGCAGTAAATCAATACAGATAATTGATCTTTCTTTACTTTTATTTTATTTTATTTATTATTAATTTAATATTACAGAACAATAAATCAATACAGATAATTGATCTGTCTTTACTTTTATTTTATTTTAATTTATTATTTATTTAATATTACAGAGCAGTAAATCAATACAGATAATTGATCTTTCTTTACTTTTATTTTATTTTGTTTTTATTTTATTTATTATTAATTTAACATTACAGAGCAGTAAATCAATACAGATAATTGATCTGTCTTTACTTTTATTTTATTTATTATTTATTATTAATTTAACATTACAGAGCAGTAAATCAATACAGATAATAGATCTGTCTTTAATTTTATTTAATTTTATTTATTATTTATTATTAATTTAACATTACAGAGCAGTAAATCAATACAGATAATTGATCTTTCTTTACTTTTATTTATTATTTATTATTAATTTAACATTACAGAGCAGTAAATCAATACAGATACTAGATCTGTCTTTACTTTTATTTTATTTATTATTTATTATTAATTTAACATTACAGAGCAGTAAATCAATACAGATAATAGATCTGTCTTTACTTTTATTTTATTTATTATTTATTATTAATTTAACATTACAGAGCAGTAAATCAATACAGATAATTGATCTGTCTTTACTTTTATTTTATTTTATTTATTATTTATTATTAATTTAACATTACAGAGCAGTAAATCAATACAGATAATAGATCTGTCTTTACTTTTATTTTATTTATTATTTATTATTAATTTAACATTACAGAGCAGTAAATCAATACAGATAATAGATCTGTCTTTAATTTTATTTAATTTTATTTATTATTTATTATTAATTTAACATTACAGAGCAGTAAATCAATACAGATAATTGATCTTTCTTTACTTTTATTTATTATTTATTATTAATTTAACATTACAGAGCAGTAAATCAATACAGATAATTGATCTGTCTTTACTTTTATTTATTATTTATTATTAATTTAACATTACAGAGCAGTAAATCACTACAGATAATTGATCTGTCTTTAATTTTATTTATTATTTATTATTAATTTAACATTACAGAGCAGTAAATCAATACAGATAATTGATCTGTCTTTACTTTTATTTTATTTTATTTATTATTTATTATTAATTTAACATGACAGAGCAGTAAATCAATACAGGTAATTGATCTTTCTTTACTTTTATTTTATTTTATTTATTATTTATTATTAAT
>CM065656.1:17985798-18005798 GCA_033220385.1 Triplophysa yarkandensis
TTTTATAGAGTGATAAAAGATTTGAGAAATAAAAATATATGATTTAAATTATAAACTGTGACTTATTTTATAGAATGATAAAAGATTTGAGAAATAAAAATATATGATTTAAATTATAAACTGTGACTTATTTTATAGAGTGATAAAAGATTTGAGAAATAAAAATATATGATTTAAATTATAAACTGTGACTTATTTTATAGAATGATAAAAGATTTGAGAAATAAAAATATATGATTTAAATTATAAACTGTGACTTATTTTATAGAGTGATAAAAGATTTGAGAAATAAAAATATATGATTTAAATTATAAACTGTGACTTATTTTATAGAATGATAAAAGATTTGAGAAATAAAAATATATGATTTAAATTATAAACTGTGACTTATTTTATAGAATGATAAAAGATTTGAGAAATAAAAATATATGCTTTAAATTATAAACTGTGACTTATTTTATAGAATGATAAAAGATTTGAGAAATAAAAATATATGATTTAAATTATAAACTGTGACTTATTTTATAGAATGATAAAAGATTTGAGAAATAAAAATATATGATTTAAATTATAAACTGTGACTTATTTTATAGAATGATAAAAGATTTGAGAAATAAAAATATATGATTTAAATTATAAACTGTGACTTATTTTATAGAGTGATAAAAGATTTGAGAAATAAAAATATATGATTTAAATTATAAACTGTGACTTATTTTATAGAATGATAAAAGATTTGAGAAATAAAAATATATGATTTAAATTATAAACTGTGACTTATTTTATAGAGTGATAAAAGATTTGAGAAATAAAAATATATGATTTAAATTATAAACTGTGACTTATTTTATAGAATGATAAAAGATTTGAGAAATAAAAATATATGATTTAAATTATAAACTGTGACTTATTTTATAGAATGATAAAAGATTTGAGAAATAAAAATATATGCTTTAAATTATAAACTGTGACTTATTTTATAGAATGATAAAAGATTTGAGAAATAAAAATATATGATTTAAATTATAAACTGTGACTTATTTTATAGAATGATAAAAGATTTGAGAAATAAAAATATATGATTTAAATTATAAACTGTGACTTATTTTATAGAATGATAAAAGATTTGAGAAATAAAAATATATGATTTAAATTATAAACTGTGACTTATTTTAATATAATGATGAAAGATTTGAGAAATAAAAATATATGATATAAATTATAAACTGTGACTTATTTTATAGAGTGATAAAAGATTTGAGAAATAAAAACATATGCTTTAAATTATAAACTGTGACTTATTTTATAGAATGATAAAAGATTTGAGAAATAAAAATATATGATTTAAATTATAAACTGTGACTTATTTTATAGAGTGATAAAAGATTTGAGAAATAAAAATATATGATTTAAATTATAAACTGTGACTTATTTTATAGAGTGATAAAAGATTTGAGAAATAAAAATATATGATTTAAATTATAAACTGTGACTTATTTTATAGAGTGATAAAAGATTTGAGAAATAAAAATATATGCTTTAAATTATAAACTGTGACTTATTTTATAGAATGATAAAAGATTTGAGAAATAAAAATATATGATTTAAATTATAAACTGTGACTTATTTTATAGAGTGATAAAAGATTTGAGAAATAAAAATATATGCTTTAAATTATAAACTGTGACTTATTTTATAGAATGATAAAAGATTTGAGAAATAAAAATATATGATTTAAATTATAAACTGTGACTTATTTTATAGAGTGATAAAAGATTTGAGAAATAAAAATATATGATTTAAATTATAAACTGTGACTTATTTTATAGAATGATAAAAGATTTGAGAAATAAAAATATATGATTTAAATTATAAACTGTGACTTATTTTATAGAATGATAAAAGATTTGAGAAATAAAAATATATGATTTAAATTATAAACTGTGACTTATTTTAATATAATGATGAAAGATTTGAGAAATAAAAATATATGATTTAAATTATAAACTGTGACTTATTTTAATAGAATGATGAAGGATTTGAGAAATAAAAATATATGATTTAAATTATAAACTGTTTGTGACTTATTTTAATAGAATGATGAAGGATTTGAGAGTACTCTAAGGGACTTTTATTTACTAACATGTAATTAATTTCCTTGCACGTATTTGTTTTACATAGCAAAATAATAACATATGTAGATTATGTTTATTTGCAAAAATATAATATATGAAAAAAATGCAGCAACAAAAACTCAAAGCTCAAAAGCGAAACGAAGTTTGTCCCTCGGCGCTTCCCTTCCGGTCAAATCAGCCTCACATGACTTCTCTTATGACTCACATTCCTCTCAATATCTCTTTTATTTAATATGGACACAATTAAACTGCTACACTGAACATATTGAGGATATTCAGATGATGTTTCGGAACAGAATCATGATTTAATGCAGCATGAAGTTTAAACTGTGAGTAAATAAAGTGTCAATAACACTTGTGGATTGTTTCAGTGACGTCATATTCTGTTGTGTTGTGTGGTTTTAAGATATTCTTACAATGTACAAGTTTGTGTGATAATAAAGTGACTTAAAAGCACTTTATATAAAACTATACTGTAAATATTTAAACACATAACATCTAGTTCTATAATGACTTGTGTTTCAATGCTAATTTAAATGAATAATAATAATATATTATTAATCAATAAGGAATGAGAGGCAGTGCTGTATTGTGAATAACACACGGCTGAAGGTGTTGTTAAACTTTACTGGAGAGGAGTCAGCCGTGTGTTATTCACAATAAAGCACCGCCACAAATGCTTTATTACGCTTTTAACACGGCTGCCAAACAATAATAATATGAAAAATTTAAGTTTTCATTGTTAAATTATTAACTGGCTTCCGCTGTAAAAGTAGTGCATAACTGTCACATCTGTATGTGTATGTTGCTAAGGGCGGTTGCTAAGGGCGGTTGCTAGGGGGCTCAATAATGCACAGAACTGTTGTGTGAAGCGGTCAGAGATGTGTCGTATCACCAATAAAACACAGCTGCTGACCAATCAGAATTGAGGAATGGAACAAAGTGTTTTACATTTACATTTAGTCATTTAGCAGACGCTTTTATCCAAAGCGACTTACAATAGTTTTATAAATATGAATATATGTGATAAAGGCGCTTTAGCCGTGATTTATTCACGATACAGCACGGCTACAAGTATATTATTCCTATTATAAAACGGTTGCCACACAAGAAATATATAAAAAGTAAAAATAAATCTTAATTTGTATATTTAATTTTTACGTTTTCATTAAGTAAAATCATTAACTGCCTTCCGCTGTAAAAGTAGTGCTTAACCGTCACATCTGTATGTGTATGTTGCTAAGGGCGGTTGCTAAGGGCGGTTGCTAGGGGGCTCAATAATGCACAGAACTGTTGTGTGAAGCGGTCAGAGATGTGTCGTATCACGAATAAAACACAGCTGCTGACCAATCAGAATTGAGGAATGGAACGAACCGTTTTATAAATATGAATATATGTGATAAATGTGGTATCTTTGTGAAAGCTGTTTCATACGATATTTATTTGTATATTGCATATTTTGTAATGTAATTTGGTGCTCATTAGTAACGCTTAGTATTTATGTATAATCTGTGAAGTGTTAAATACTCAATCTTTTCCAAACAGATCAATGGCTGAAACCACTGCCTATACTGAATCAAAGCGGTGAGAGAACATTATTGTTTTTTTCATCATACACACAGCATGCACTTTAATTATGAGAACGTCTTATATTTGACATATCAATCGAATGCAATAGTATATGTGAGTCCCATTATAGCACACAACATAACATCTACCGGACATCTATTCTGACGTCTGCTGTTTATATGCAAGACGTCTGGCATACCCTGTTTGCTGATCTGCAAAACATCTCTGAGACGTCTGCTGTCAGATGTCATATAGACCTCTAAATAATGTCTGGAGAAACATTCTGATTTAGAATGGATGTACAGCAGATGTCTTCCAGATCTTTAGCAGACATCTTACAGATGTACCTCTGATATCTGGGTTTAAAACCATACGTGCATGGATGCTTTTCTTAATTTGTTTCACAGTGTTTTAGTCATTGGAAGACATTTGTGTTGTGCTTAAGTTGAACTTTTTATTTATGTGTTGCCTTGGTCATATTTCCAGATGCCTGTCCTTCTTCCTGTATGATAATTCAAAGGTGCAAGAGGAAGGAGACCTGACTAGAGATGGAATATACTACTTTTATCCTGAAGATGTAAGCAACCGTCAAAGAAAGTAATGACAACTTCAGTGCATGTTGACCCTTGACATTAATGACATGATGGTGTTCATCTTTTCAAACAGACGCCAATAGACCAGCAGGAACTTCTTTGTGGACAACTGGCTGGTGTGTGTCGCTGTGTGTCTGAGCTGTCCGAGTCTCCCGTACGCCTGCTGCGCCTGCGCAGAAGCAAATATGCAGTTTGCATGAAGGATAAGTTTCTCTGGGTAGGTGAATGCATGATGTTGGTTGTCAAAATGTGTTTGGGACAAGTGGTTTTACTCATTTGAATTGGTTCTTTCACTGGTTGCCAGGCATTAAGCTGTGTGGTAGACATTCCAGACGTGAGCGTGTGTGACATTTTAGATCAGCTGATTGATCTTTTCTGTTTCTATAATGGACCAGTGCGTCAGAGCTACCAGGTATGGAACCTGAAGCAAATACACACTTAAACATAAAAATGCATTGCCTACCTTGCATTTAGGTCTTTTTTCTAATACAAAGTTTTTGTGTAACAATGTTATATTTAATGCAACTAAACAAATCCTTATAATTTCCTTTTATTACCATTATAGTAAATGTTCGCGCCAAAACAAAACACACGTCATACCTTCTTATCATTTGAAACCTATATGATAGAACACAGAAGTAGATATTCTAAAAAATTTTGGGAAGAGGCACCCATGTACTTGGATTGTTTTGTGTCTATACGACAGAAGTGAATGGGTGCCACTGCCGTTCAGTTATCAACTTTCTTCAAAATATCTTCTTTTGTGTTCTGAAAGTCATAACGGTGAGAGTTAAAAAGTTTACATTTTAATTTTGAAAAAATGTATAATAGTTTAACATCCATTTTCACTTGAACACAGTTAAAAAGTCAGGAGGACTTGGCTCTAAAATGGGCCAGATATCTTGGTCACCTGCAGGGCGGCTCGACCGAACTGCACAACATCTTCAGCTGTCTAAGAACAATCGACTCTACGCATGTGAGTGTTCAATAGGCTGGACTGAGTGTTGAACAAATATGATCCTTTAATATAAGTCTTACAACAACAAAATTAAACCAAATAAGTGTTAGCGGCATTAGTCCATAAAGATATTTATGGGTCCCAGTCCAATTAAATTTAACATTTGTTTCAACTTTGTTTCCACCAAATTGAATCTCTGTCTTTTTTTCTTTAACTGGTTAATTTCTTCTTTGTTTATAATCAGATTGATCCTCTGCTGTTGCTGAAAGCTGCGCTTATCCTGCAGGCATGTCAGCGATGTCCTCTGGTGTTAGCTGGCTGTATCCTCTTCAGGGGCAGGTGAGATTTCAAAGCTAAGCTTTATCATTAAAATAATAATTGTCATTATCTCACCCTAATGTTGTTACAAAACCGAAAAACAGAATTTCAATTGTTTTTGCATACACATATTTTATGGGAATTGAGTATCTTGTGGGCATCAAACCCACGATGCTGTTTCCATTTTGCTTTTTTCCGCCTTTTTATTTTGTTTTGGCTAAAATTGTCCTAATATACAAGTACAATAATCTGTCAAAGGAACACATCTAAAGCATTTTCAATCATAATTCTTTGGGTTATTTTCAGGGTGGTGAGTACTCAGATGCCTCCTGCCTTGACACAGAAGGTCATGGTGTATGAGACAGAAACATACAGTAAGGTAAAATAGAATTTTCAGAATTTCATTTTGAACAATATTTAATGCATTTATAGTACGTAGATGACTGTTTTTGATCTCCGTGTATTTGCGCTACAGGATAACAGAATGACAACCAATGGACTATGCTCTTCTGTGGCCACGTCCTCTTCCTTTACTCTAACCACACAGGTGTACCTGACAACCACTGAACTGCACATGATGCGCAGCCCTCAAGTGGATAAAGCCTACAGGTATATCAGTGCCAAGTTGTTGCTATGAGGTTTTAGAATCATGCTAGGTGATGGCTTGGTGACCCAAATACTAATAAATATTTAATATATATAAACAAACACACAAATATTTTTGCATTATATCCTTTCCAATCTCTCATTTTAAGGTCACACTGCACTCAATCTCCATGCCAATCCAGAAGTTCCCGCCTTTTGTCACGCACTTTATCCAACACCCTGACTACAGATACAGACTCACTAAACATAGAGCCCACTCGATGTCCCCCGAACTCCACTGAGACGATGCCATCCTCTCCTCGCTCCTCCATTTCTGATGAGTCCTGTGTTAGCCCCTCCCCTTCTACGGTAAACAGTTCTCTTCAATCCAGTATGAACCAATCCGAGTATTTCACTTCGCAGTCACATGTTCACAGCACGTCAAACAGTCCGGACCTGTCCAAGTTGAAGGAACAAGGTGTAACTGGAAGTTTAATTGGACTTAAGACAAAGGAGAGAGCAACGGAGAAGGAAAATGAGAAGCTAGAGTCTGGCTGCTTACCCGAAACTAAATTAAATGCTGTTAATTTCGATCAGGAACTGAATCAGGGGGGGAAAGTAAAGGACCTAACAAATGGATTTCAGCTGCAGTCTAATTGTCTTGAAAACCATTTGGATGTCTCTCACCCTGACATCCATATTGACCGGCCAGAGGAGGATGCATTTGAAGCTAAAGGACACATGACCAACAAAAAATTCCAAAGAGATACAGAGGACGAGGCATGGCCAAAGAATGAGCAAATAGACCTGCTTGAAGAAAGATTTAAGGAGGATTCAAACAACCATGACTCCACAAATGGCTTCCTTCTTCATGAGACCCTTGCAGATGCATCTCTGGTGCCTACAACATTGTACCAGCATAGAGTCAGAGGTCTTGTCCTTGCACTTTTGGTGGAGCCAGAATTCAACACAGACCCCAAAGCCAGGGAGGAAGTGGTAAGGAGCTAATGTTGTTATAGTTTTTCTGAATTAAAATTTGTCTGTCTTTACCCCTAACTGGCACATTACATAGTATAATAAATAAGCCAGGGAACAGTATAATGACAGTAATAATGTCAGAGAAAGCAAAGCGAGCCCACAGGTGAAACATTTCTTCACCTATATGACATGCGATAATCAGGAGTTATTTTTACAGAGATGGATAGTTTAGTAGAAATATCTAATTGTCATGAACTAAATTAACTTATTAACTAATTCATATCATGACTGTTAATTTTAAACACCAAAGTGTTCATGCTTTTAAACATTTTCTATACACAGAGCCCAAATCCATTGCAGTTTCCTGTCCTATTTTTAAAGAATATATTTACTTAATAATGGGCTGATAGTGGGAAAATTGCTTTCAACAACCGATACCGATTCTGGCCGATATATCTTAAATTGATAAATGGACAAGTATCAAAATACATTATACTTTTACATAATGAATTAATATAAATACATTATATTTATTTACATGTGTTTAAATTAATCAAATGGATGAAATTGGTAGAAATAGCTGCCAATTGGACAGGACAATTATGTTTTACCATTGAGTTTTCTTTCTCTGACCTCATTGGCATTATTTATTTTCATGTGTCATTTTACTGTGTCTTGATTTTCAAAATGTTTAGACAATTATATTAGAAAAAATAAAATGAGAGAAATTTAGTTTTAGTGTACTGGAAATGTGTTTGTCAAAAGAATGTACACAAAACAATGCATTTACATGAAACATTTGTCTAATCTTATTCTAGTATCACAGCAGTTTGGCATCTCTGAATGGTCTTGAGGCTCATTTGAGGAATACATCACCCGGGACCCCCAGCCCCCAGGGCCCTTACACCTTCACTCACTATGACTGCTTTCAGAACACACTTGCAAGTGAGTAAAAAGTCATGTCTCACCCACATATCTTTTTCTAGTTAAATGTGCTGTGAAGTTTTTAGCAATGCCACCCACTCTCTGTTAGCAAAACCAGGTAGCAAACCTCTTAAACTATATGCGGTTGCCTGTTTTATTAATAAAGCGGGAGGACCAGACTCTAGTTCCCAGTTCATGATGACTTTAAAATCATGAAGGCAGAAATGAACACGAACAATAGGAAATAACAGTCACAATTTTTATTTTATGTAGTGTGGTATGTCTTGGTAAAGAAATGCGTTATACCAATGCAACTGATGAGGTTTTAAAAGCAAAATCCTGTCATCTTACCAAACGCTTTTTTACAAGGTTTTCTTTCTAGTGGAAATTATTTCCAGAAATAGCTTTATGTATTTTCAGTAATTTTTAAAATAGTGTTGTCTTATTTCTAGCTAATGTATGCCGCCACTCGCCTGGACCCAACGACCGTGCATTCGTGAAGGCAACTGCACTGCTCCATTCACATTTTTCACAAACGGATTCTCTACAAGAGGTCATTGTGAGGTCAGATTTCATTTTATATTGATGTACCCTTAGGTTCAATGTAAACAATTGTCACTGTATTAAAGAGATCCTTGTAAAAGTAATGGGTTTGTTAATTCTGGGAATTACAGGAACGCTAGCTCTGCAGTATATGCCACCCGTAGCACCGCCCAGGAGACGTATTTCCTCCAGCAGGGAGCACCAGTCAGAAATTCTGGAAGTCCTGATGCCCAGGACAGTGCATTCTCGCTGCCCAGAAAAGCTCGACAGAGGCTCCTTAAACATGGAGTTAACCTGCTGTAACCACACCGTATTTGTACTGTTCATATATTATAATGCTCAGAATGTAAAAAAATACTGCACATGAAGATGATAAATTATTTTACTTACCCTTGTGTCATTCCACACTAGTGTGACTTATTTTGAAACAAAAGATTTCTCATTTGATAAAAGGGCTGTAATAATAATCTAAAGTTCTCCAAATTTAAAGGTGTATGTTTGTGAGTCTTTTAAAGACTTATGTTTTTAACAGAAGCAGCAATGTCCAGTTCACAGATTGCCGTTCATTTCTTTTATCTTGTTTTAATGTTGATAGGGGAATAAGACAGTCATACTGGTATAGAATGTCATTAAAGCATAAATTATGGCAGAATTTTGTATATTTTGTTAAATACTTCTTAATAATGCAGTGTACTTCATTATAAACCCTAATAAAGAAGTGTGCTCAACCCAAGGATGACAGACTTCTGAAATTGATTGCTCAATATGTGGATAAGATACTCTGGACATGTTTTTAAAGTGAGACCATTCAGTATTACTTTTAAAGTGTATAATATTAAGCTTGCATTCTAATGGATCTAAATTATTCCAACATATGAATAAACTTGTTTTTGTAACCCATTTTAAGTCCAGGGAATCATTCATCTTTTTTTAAGGCTGATGAGAAAGGCAGTCATACTGGTGTAAAAATGACATAATGAAGCATGAATAATGGCAGAAGTTTTTATTTTGTTAAATGCTTCTTAATAATGCAGTGTACTTCATAATAAACCCTAACAAAGAAGTGTGCTCAACATGTGGATAAGATACTCTGGACATGTTTTTAAATTGAGACCATTCAGCATTACTCTTATATCGTAAAATAATAAACTTGCATTTTAATGGACCAAAATTATTCCAACATATGAATGAACTTTTTTTCGAGTTTTAAGTTGGACATTCCATATGTGTGTTCATATGTATGATCTTGCCAAAAATAAGAAACCCCTTGTCTAAAAGCAATTGTGAATGATTAGAACATTAATAACTTGTAAGAAAAACTCTTGACTCACTAAGTTTGATGTTTTGTCATCCGTGTAATGAAATTCAAGCATGAGTAGGCTTTACTTTTGTACCTCACTGTATAGGCAAGAGGATTAATGGCTTCAAAATGTATATCCACTCCAACAGAAGCATTGCCTCTGCTCAGATTAGGGATTTTAGGGCCAGAGAAGGAAAGTTTTATTCCTTCCTTGGTCTGCCTTGTTTCTCTTGCAAATGAGCATCTTGATGATGGTGCAGATGTTCTGTAATGAGGGTCATTAGGAGTGAGAATAAGAATGGGATGAACTGGAGGGCTCTGGGCGCCTCATTATGCACACACATTAAAAAGGTCGAGGGGGGTGCGAATGGCCCCTTAAGGGTCCCAAAACAAAACCAGGGGGAGGAGAGTCAGAAGAAGCCAGAATTCAAATTCCACAGAAGACACTGAGGTCTCAGTGTCTTGGGGAGCCTTGGAGAAGAAGAGTCCATCTCTACGTTTGGATATATTTGGAGACCTGAGATGGCCCCGGTTACACACGCATGGATCTTGGTTCTGGTTTCCGTCACCGTGGGAGTTCAGTGTCGATCGTTGCACATCCCAGACCTGCAGAAGAGGCTGCGCCGGGAGTCAGGGTCCGAGCGCCATCAGTGCGCTCTTCTGAGTGCGCCTTGGATGGAGAGCACCTCTCCTTTTGGAGACTGGGGACGGATGTATCGCCTTAAGATATCATCCACGATGAGTGACGGTCCACGTCGTGCAGTGTTTCCAGAAGCACCACTCTTCCAGTTTGTGAGACGGGTTTATCGATGTTGCAAAGTTGGGTACCACTGTGGAAGTGTCAAAGGGATACAGGGCCGGAAACCTGGAGGTAAGTCCATCTCTGTTCTCATCAGTGTGGTGTGATGGTTTATGTTACAATATATCATGTTCTCCTTCTTGCTTCTGGACCAGACTCCAACATCGAGTTTATTCTTGGGACGGACGTGTTGTCAGCACCATTGGCCGGAGCAGAAGTTCATTTCCACTTTTCGAACCCCCAACACCTCAACATTCAACCCGTGCTTCCTTCGTTGGAGAAGCGAGGGTTCCCTACCAGGTAAGACATAGTTGAAGGGAAGACAGGTTGACAATGTGTGTGAATTGAGGCCCACCGGTGTGTGTTTGTCTGCAGGTATAACCTTTGGTTGCGGGACGGTCTGGTGGAGCTGAGGGTGGATCTTCTCGCCCTCATCCAGGCGCTTCAGCTGGCCATTGGAGGAACCAGTAGAGGCCCGAGCCTGATGGAGATTCATCGGGTGAGGGGCTTGACCAGACCAGGGGTCCTCGACCAAATGGAAAGACCCCCAGCTACTCAAGACACAGCGGCCCTACTGTGGGGGGATGTCAATGAAGATGGGGAGGGTGTGGCCCCCCTGCAGCCGGCTTTGGAGCTTGGACTGGCACTACACTGCAGCTTAGAGAACAATATCGCACAGCCTTGTCAAAGCTACGGTGTACAGTTGGCACATGCACCCTTTATTGCTCTGACATACAGATAGTGGGATGTATTTGTACTGATATATCTGCAGTTGAACTCAACAGCGTCTTGTCGAATGATGGAGAAACTGTTGCTGTGTCCGGCCAAACACTGTGGATGTCTAGTTCCCCTCCCCTACATGAGTTCTTTGTGGCCATAAAGTCTCTGTCCATTCAGTCCACTAACACCTGGTGTGAATGTTCCCTGGATGGTTCACTGTTTCAAGAATTGCTAATGATTCCCATTGTCCTGCCACAATGGTTCGGTAATTCTCGAAAGCTTACTGGAATTTAGAGTAGCCCACGTATTGATGGAACACTAGGCACTTCGAAATGTAAATCGAATTTATTAAATTATGGGTGTTATTTGTGAGGAAAACTATCACTGTGTAAATGTAAATAGTGTATAATTACAGTTATATATATAAATACAATTTGTTGCATTGTACCTGTGTCCTTTTTTCTTTTTGTTGTCGCTTCGTTATTGCAAATGTTACGGTAAGTGGTCCACATTTTGAGTTATAAACGGCTAAGCACTAAGAATTTAGCAAAAATTTAAATAATTTTGATGTAGCTGAATTTCATGTGATTATAGATGAAATCAGATGGTCATTTGTTTCATTTATAACAATGCTGCTTAGAGGCCTTTAATATAATAAATATGTAGTCATCATTTATTCACTCTTACATTGTTTAAAACATGTATTTGTGTGAAACACAAAAGAAGATATTCTGAGATATGTCTTTGTGTTGTTTGTCCATAAAATAGAATCATTGGAGGCCAGCTCTTTTTGACACCAAAGTTCTTCAAAATATCTTTCGGGTGTACAGATGGAAAAGTTATGTTTAATAAACATATTTGTAATGACATCAGAGTACATATTTGGTAAACAATGCCTTTTCCTTAATCTAACTATTTTAACAAAAAACAACAATATGAATTTAAGAATGCACACTTTTGTGTACACATCCCTATGGATTATTTATTATTTATAAAAACAAGTAAGCTTAGTTTATCAGGGGAATAACCATTATATTACTAAAATGCAACAGAGTTACACACCTCATTCAACAAACAGTTTTTAATACAGTGCAATGTTCATATACACATTATTATGATTAATTTTATATTATATTATTATTATTATATTATTAAACAAGTCACTGTGTATATACAATGCATGCATTAAAGAATTGTAAGGTATATGCTTGATGTAATTACTATGTAATTACTAATCACTAACATTTTTTTCTATTTATTTTTAAACATGTTTAATATTATATTTTTATATATACTATGTTATTAAATGTAATATAGACCTGTTTTACAGACAGGGATCTGTTAAGCCAGAAAGTTGTTTTCGATTTAGACGGCAAAAAGTTATTTTAGTCTATCACTAACCTTAAGCTTTGTCTTCGAAACCTGTCAATAGAAATTAAATAGGATCAATAGATTTTATTAGTGATAAAATATTATGTTCATAATACAGGAGTCAGTGACAATAATTATATTATCTTAGCACAGTTATTACTTTATTATCCTCATATGATCACATTTTATAAAAGAATAGATATTGAACCTTTGGATGGTGTCCGTGTTTTGCCATGTTATATAATAAATAAATAAAATGTATGTTCACTATTTAACATAGGTATAATGTACATGTTTCACATTCATGTGCCATTGATTTGTTGTATAAAAAGTACTCTTTAGAAACTATGTGTACACTATGTTTATCCTAAATTAATTGTAATCCATCAGGATTTTTAATATGAGTCCCACAGGCCTGTACACCAAACAGGTACTTTTAAGACGTAAGTTGACACAAAAAACAACACCGAAAATTCATGTCATTAAACAATCTCAAATAAGACAACAATGTTTATATTCTTACAACATGGTTGAATTACACTTTGCCCTCAACACAGGCTGAGGCCAAAGTTCGCCAGGAAAGAAAGAGAGAGAGAGTAAAGGAGGAGGGGATGACGGAGAAGTCGAAAAAAAATCTTTTTGAACTAAAAGAGCAACAGGTGTCTAAACACAGTACAACAACACAAATAGAGGAAGAAGAAAAAGGAAGACAAGATCAAGAACAATGTCTATGAACTTATGATCGAAAGAGAGACCACCGAGCTCAAAACCTAACGCAGGTAGGAAACTCACAACTTATGTGTGTGTGTTTGTGTACGCTTCTGTACGCTTCCGAAGTGTATGTGATTGCTTTAAAGACAAAGCTTGTGATCTTTCTTTATCTACACACATAGGTGCCTTCTCCAAGATCTGAATACCGTGGAGGATCTTCTGAGAAGCCACAGAAAAGGTGAGATGGAGGGAGGTGAGGGGAGGAGAGCTGGTGAACGGAGCGGGCGGCTGTCGGCCTTGCAGGAGCAGCTGGTGTGGTCTCTCCTGAGCTCGGGTCTATCGAAGGAGTTGCTGATTCAAGCCATGGGAGACCTGGAGAGAGAGAGAGCTTCGGCCGGGGCCGAGGGAACAGACCGCGCCGATGGGGAGAGCTCCGAGGAGGGAGAGATGGACAACCCTCCACCCATCTTCAAAGAGCTGGACAGACTTCCTCCGGAGGAGGCAGCGAGACAAAGGGCTGAAGTTGACCAGCTGTTGCAGTAAGTCATCCTTTGATCCCAAAAATTGGTACAAAAAGGGTACATCTTCTCCAAGTCCTCTCCAAACAGTCGCTTACTTCTAGCTTGCCATGTAACGTTTTCATTATCAGTCCATGAATACCCAAAACGTTGTCTTTAAGGCTCATTCCACATCTTCTCTCCTTGATCCTGTTCACCGGCTTTCTCTCTCCTCTAGTGCTGTGTTTTCTAACTGATGGGGTGAATATAAAGGAGGTTCCACCTTTTCTAGTTACTAATTACCCACCCTATTCATTATTCTCAGTCCATTTCTATCTTTTTAATAAATGAGCTACATCGACCGGTTAAAATTAACAGAGTGACACAGTGTCCAGCTGTATCTGTGTGTGTACATTCGACTATAGTGATATTGTAAAGATAGCAGGGTTGTCGAGGTTCATTTGCATCCGAGGCCTTTTGGACAGTTTGGAGATAAAAACGATGTGATAAAACACTTTATGTGTTTTATTTGTGAGGGATTTGTATAGATGAAAAGCATTTCTATTTGTGTGTTTGTGTGTGCATGTGCGTTTGTGAGGCCGATTTACAATCTCTTTTGGTGGACTTTGGCCGTTTGTCTCCGGCCTTATCTTACAGTGTAAATATTGCACCCTTTCTACCTTGTTCCTCTGTTCTCTCGCCGCTCTCTAAAAGCTGGTTTTATATCTCTTGGCCACAGATTTTATTTTAAAAAACACTTTTTATGTTTTGATTATAGTTTTTGATATTTTAAATGTAAGGAGGGTAGTGTAGAACCATTAACCCACCTTGCCTAGAGCTGTTTTAGATTCCAGATGATTGCTTAACAATAAAAGAAAATTGTGTCATCATTTATTTTATTACTGTCCAATACAAAACACAAAAGATATAAAGTTTGTGACCGAACAGCAGTGGAACGCATTCACTTATATTGTATGGACACAAAACCAATGCAAGTAAATAGCTGCCTGTCACAAACATTCTTCAAAATATCTTGTTTTGTGTTCTGCTGATGGAAGAAATTTCTTTTGAAATGTTGATAAGGAGTAAATGCTGACATCATTTTTTGAACTATCACATTAAGTCGTTGTGTAAATGCAGAGACAGCAACATTGAAGTTTCTATAACTATGAAAAGTGCTTATACACTTGGACTTTCGTGTGTTAGAGAGGATTCCTGGCATGTGGCTAAAATGATAAAGAGCTATATGCAGCAACACAACCTCCCGCAGAGAGAAGTGGTCGAATCTACTGGCCTAAACCAATCCCATCTCTCCCAGCACCTCAACAAGGGCACACCGATGAAGAATCAAAAACGTGCCGCTCTTTATAGCTGGTATGTCAAGAAACGGACAGAAATAAGCCAACGTAAGTATGACTAGTTATTTCATTCAATGATCTCCTTTAAAACTTGTTTCCAAGTGAAGTACGTTAAATTTATATTTCACTGTAAACAATTCAGAGTTCACCAATGCTAGTCGAGGCGTTATGTCAGGAGAGGAAACGGCAGAGGATGGACGAAAAGGACGGCGGAATCGGTTCAAATGGGGCCCAGCCTCCCAACAGATCTTGTTCCAGGCGTACGAAAGGCAAAAGAACCCCAGTAAAGAGGAGAGGGAGGGATTGGTGGAGGAGTGCAACAGGTAAATTGCCGTTTGGATTTAAGAATGTTAAAGAAGCAAAGCTGTATTGTGTTTAACACGCAACTATTGAATTTCAGAGCGGAGTGTCTACAGCGAGGCGTTTCTCCCTCCCAGCTCGCAGGCCTGGGCTCTAATCTGGTGACTGAGGTTCGGGTGTACAATTGGTTTGCCAATCGGCGCAAAGAGGAGGCTTTTCGCCACAAACTGGCACTGGACGTGCCTTACAGCAGCCAATCGACGCTCTCCACGGGTCAGACACTAGTGTCCAGTCCTTCACCAGGTAGGATCATATCCATATCATCTTTCCTCCCTTTATCTTCGACCATGGCCTCAGTTTGAACCTCTGATTTCTGTTCTTTAAGGTCTGAAGTACAGTCAGTCAGTTGTGTGTGAGACCTTGGGCTCAGTGAGAAGCTCCAGTTGTGAAGACAGGGTTGGTGGTGGCCGTCTTGAAGCCAGTCCAGAACAGCTGGAGCCAAGTCACACACTCCTGGACACACATCACCACAAACCAGTAAGATATTATGACTTCAATCTAAAATGTGTTGGATTTCAGACCCACAATCGAGTCAAAAAGTCCAAATGACAATTTAACCCAGTGTTGGGTCGGTTCAACCATAGACGGGGTCAAATCTATACAGATTGTGTATGTGACTTTTAAACCTAAACTTTTTTTGGAAAAAACCCATCAATGACGTCAAGGCAACTTAAACATGGAGTAGACAGTCAATATGCAGACAAGAAACAAGCCTCCAGTTTTTATCCACTCTATTAGGTATCTGGTGGTGGTTCCTTACCTCCTGTCAGTACTCTCACCTCACTTCATGGCCTCTCAGGATCCTCTGCGCCGGGACTGATCATGGCCTCCTTACCAAGTGTCATGAGTCTGGGAGACTCTTCACTTCTTATAGGTATAATAAATCATTTCGTTTTGTGATCTGGATTAAGAGTTTGTTAAGAAAATATATGCACTAACACATATCTATTACTGCAGGCTTGACGTCCTCTCAACCACAAACAGTCCCTGTCATCAACAATGTGGGCAGCGGGTTTACCACCCTCCAGCCAATCTCTTTTCAGCAGCAGTTTCACACCTCATCCCAACAACAGCTTCAGGGTCACCTCGGCCCGAGCTCATTCATGGCAACGATGGCCCAGTTACCATGCCACAGTAAGTCGTCTTAGAGATACACTCATGGAATGACATGACCACTCCATATCGAAGGGTTTTTGGTTTGGGTTAGTTATTAACAATGACATTTGTTTTGGCTTGTCCAGACAATTCCATGTGTAGAGGTTGACGAAATAAAGACTTGTAAATGTTTTGTTTTAGTGTACAGCAAGGCAGACTTTACCTCCTACCCTTCCTCCAGTCTACTGTCCCAGGCTATGGTCATCGCAGAGGGCAACAGCATTGGGACACTGACAAACCTCACAGCTGTTCGACAGGTATGAACCAAAATCCTGACCTCATATGTGGTGACTTTTCAAGAATGACATGAAGGCGTTTAACATTGTATTTAAATTCAAGTTTAAATGAATGAGCTGTAGGATGGCTTTATTAAATGCAACTGCAAGATAAATGTTTTTTTAATTTTTCGGCATTCAGATCCTCACCTCCGATACTGAAGGTCATGGTGATGGTCATATTGAAGAAGATTCTTTACACTTGCAGTCCGATTCACCCGAGCCAGGTATTGCCATCATCTCCCAGGCATTTTGGGTTTAAGGACGACTAATCAAGTCATTCAAGTATTCTCATCTTAAGGGCACCCATCTCTAAATCTTCATTTTTTAAATTGACAGCGTCTTCACATGGTTTGGAGCTGTACTCTCAGAACCAGACAAGTGAAACCCATCCGTCTCATCTTTTGTCCACGCCATCGGAAGACATAGACCCATACATCCCTACACAAATGGTTTCAACCGCACAATAGCTGCGATAGATTACACCATCTAACAAAGACAGTTGCTGAGATTTCTTTAGGGGAATGGGACATTGGCTTCGCCGATGAGAAATACATGTTTTAGATTTGTCCGAGAATAAATCTATACATATATGAGAGCATCTGGTACCTCCCTATCTATTTTTGACAACAGATTTCAGATGTTTTACTTTCAAGGTCATTTTGATTCAGAAAGAATACAAGAGTCCATGTAAATAAGTGCATGATTACACATAAAATGTATAATTACAAAATTAAGATTTAAAAATGTGTCAGAGAAATGCATTTAAATAACAGCAATAGGAATGTTTTTCATCATGTAAAATTTTTATCTATATTAAAACAAAAGACAACATGATTATTTTGTGTGTTTTTGGAACTTTGGCATGAAAAAGCAAGATTTACATTTGGTAAGAATTTTACTGTACATTGAGAACCGTTAAACATGAATATTATAGAACATTATCAAGAAAAGCAAAAACAAGTGAACAATGTTTTAAATCCTGGCCAGTCCGTCATTCAACATGGCCATTTTCACAATCTTCCATTTTTTTCTTTTTCTTTTTCTTCTTTTTCTTTGTCAGATTTTCTGTTGCAATGTGTTGCTCATCTCCATCTCCATTAGACTGTTTCTCAGATTCGACCATCACTTTCTCACTTGTGTCTGTGGCCGGTTTTCTTTTCCTTTTTCTCTTTCTTTTCTTTAAGACCGTGTCTGCGCTATCATTCTCCCCTCCGCCGTCCGGCTCTTCAGGTTTCTTCTCGGTCAGGGTTTGAGCTGAAGGTGGAAGCAGATCTGAAACAGACACAGCAGCTTCTCGAAGTCTCATCTCCATTTCACTGTCACTGTCACTGCAAAGAGAAAGTCCTGCATTTCCTTAGCCATAATTAAAAGAAAACACCATTATTTGTGAATTAAATTGAAAACATAAAGCTCCCATTCCCGTCTTAACAACAAGTCTTCGGCACATGACATGAACGAGAAAAAGGTTTAGGACTATACCGACTGCTCAATGGTGCTCTTTTAGCTCTCCCCTCCGTGCCCATCTTGCAATAAACCAATCAATTCAGAGGGGCAAAAAATAGCTCAATCACAACTTCTTTTCATAGTGACTTTAAATGAGGGATTCAAAACTGACTTTCCAAAACAGCAGATGTATTGCAGGGGGCATGGCTTTTTCAAAGTACTGGAGCTTCTGTTGCACATTCTAATGGCATTCATAAATAGTGTGCTGTGTTATGGATTACAAATGCAATATTTGATTTATCATCTTACTTTCACCAGAACATAAATGACAACTGTATTCTAGGATACTGTAATTTAGTATTCTATAATACTATCTTTGGTTACCTGATAAACAATAGTACACTTTCATATTTGTGGTCACTTTCATATATGTGGGCAGTCGTGGCCTGGTGGTTCGAGTCTTGGACTCGTGATCTGAAGGTTGCTGGTTCGAGACTCGGAACCAGCGGGAATACCACGACTGAGGTGAGTCCCTTGAGGAAGGCACCGTCCCCCCCACTGCTCCCCGGGCGCCGCGGCATGGCTGCCCACTGCTCCGGGTGTGTGTTCACAGTGTGTGTGTGTTCACTTACTGGATGGGTTAAATGCAGAGCACAAATTCCAAGCATGGAACACCATACTTGGCAATACGTCACTTCACTTCACTACAGCATGTGCCTTGACCTTCACTTCATATTTACTCTAAAGTTCAAATTAGACACATTTCTTACAACAATTTACAAGAGTAAAAACTAAATATGCTACAGTAGTTTTATTGCAATCTAGTAATAAATGTTTTTGACAATTTTAGGGTTAGAAAGTTTGGGAAGCTCTGCATGAAACTACATTATCTATTACTCTGAAATATAATCATACTGATATACATAACACACACAATATAATACATAACCGCATTCCTATCATTTATTTCAAATAAACAATAGAACCGGGTATACATCGTAAGTCAAACTCACCTAGAGCTAGGAACTGGTCTCTTTACACGGGGTGGAGGCGACTCTTCACGCTCCATCCACTTACCAGGGGCAGAAGTGGAGAAGAGCCGAAAACCTTTACAAATAAACAGAAAAACAATCTTATGAATTTCAGTTACCATATGTTCTGAAACAAATTGAATTTTTAGAATTGGTTGATTCTAAAAGTTGACTTTTTTCAACTTAAAATGACCTTGTGATGAAAATTTTGATTGGCAAAGTGCAATTTATTGACCAAAATGTAACTAAATAATTAATGCTTGTTTTACTGTCAACATGCACACTTACCTTCACCATCCATTTCTTCTCCTGTAGACTGACATGATTGTAAAGTGTCAGAACACACCTCTGAAAAACACCTAGTGTGTGTACAT
>CM065656.1:18008298-18100798 GCA_033220385.1 Triplophysa yarkandensis
TTTTTGGAAAAGAGGTCTTTATATATGACATGAATAACCCTTATATAAAGACACAAGCACTTTTCACCAGGGCCTTAAAATATAGGAAAGGTAACAAAATGAGAAACCGTTGAACATATTTGGCAACCATAAAACCCACAAATAGAAATTTAAACATATAATGGATGATGAAATCTCAAATACAATTAACAATGCCAAAATTAAACATACCCACAACAATACATCCCTTCCTGGTTTATCAGAACACCATAAAAAAAGCGATACAGAAGAGGTGGAAATGTAAAACCAAAAAAACTTAACGTGGTGGAAGTGAGAAGGCTTACGAGGATGGAGGGGCAGAGAAGGCTGAGAACTTAAGAATAAAGCAGAAATGACAACCGAGCCAGAGCTAACGGAGTGAGGAGCCAGGGTGGCACACATGAGGCGATGAAACTTGAGTAAGTTAGCTGGGAAAAAAACTCTAGGATAGAAAAAAAGGAGATGGACAATGCAAAGGTAGTGCAAAAATCACCATAATTTCCATATTTTTAAAAGTTATCTTCAACCTTTTTATACACCATATTCATCGTATTGATCAGATTCATCATCGTATCCATCTTTATCGGATGCACTATATTGCTCATATTCATCATCTAGTTCACCTTCATCGTATTCATCATAATGTTCATCTTCATCATCTTCAATATCATTCTCTGACTTAAACTCATCTGATTTGTACATTTCAGAGCAGTCATCATCATAATCATAAGAGTCTGTCTCCTTTTCAAAGTCTTTGGACCCATCATCATCATCATCACCACCACCATCATCATCATATTCTTCATCACCATCAACATCATCATCAACATCATCATCAACAACATCATCAACATCATCATCATAATTGTCTTCATAATCATTATCTGAATCCTCTTTATCCTTCTTACATTTATCTTTCCTAGTGTTGTTTTTCTTTAACTGTGAAAAGCTTTTCTTAAGCCCCAAAACTTCTTGTTGTAGTTTGGAGCACATAAGTTCAAGATTTGCAGTGTTAGTAATACCTTTATTAACCTCTGTCTCAGCTATAGACATTCCTACAGCTTTACTTTCCATTGAACTATTCGGCGCAGACTCTGTGATGCTCCAGTCCTTTAATTTAAACAAAAAGAAAATGACATTTTTATGTATTTGTCAACAGACAATAAGCTCTCTATAAATGTGTATATTGCATTGCAACATTATTGCAATGTTCATATTTGAATTCATATGCATGTTACTTTCCAAAAGTTTGTCTGAAATGAAACAATATTCGTCAAACCTGTTGTTCACAGATGCTACTGAAGTGGATGTCTGTTGCACCAGTCACATCGGATAGTGTGTGCTTCTGTAGTGCAGGTATGGTGTAATGTCTTTTTATATGATTGTCACAGAGGGACACATCGCAGGTTAAACAGGACTTCACCGCTTTCAACCTCGGGTCAGAGCAGAAATTACAGGGGACATCTTCAGGGCCAGCATAGGAACATGCTGGAAGCGCAGGGCTGAAACCTGCCTGCTTCAGACTCTTAACCACCTCTGCCAGTGCTGTGTTGGTGTTCAGCTCCGGACGTATTTTGGACCCACTTCCACACTTTGGACAGGGGAAGTCTTCCACACAACTGTCCCAGGATGAAGTAATACAGTCTCGGCAAAAATTGTGGCCACATGCAATGGAGACTGGATCCTTGAACAGGGATTGGCATCCTGGACACTTTAGGTGATTCTCGGTCAACAGTCTAGAAGTTACAGAACAAAAGTCAGTTATAAATGATGCAACATGTCTGGAATAGGAGTGTGATGGTGATCTATATCGGCAAGGCTGTGATGTAGTCAGAGAAAATCACAACCGCTGATATAGAACCATCTCACGACTAGGAGTGCCATATTTACTTCGACAGGACAAATGTGAAGAGAAATCAAAACTGCATAGAGTGTCTTCAAAACTCGCCGTTTTTAAAGGAACTTGAAGACTACTTTCTTCCGGCGCTGAATTCCAGCTGAGCAAATCCCTTATTGTAAATACAGTAATGTTAGAGATATAATGTGGTGTGAATGTAAGTTTCCTTGCTCTGTTTTTAATGTTAATGCAGATGATTACATAAGATATTATCATTATCAAAGCACTTCTGGAAACTCATTCCCTGTGTTTGTGTATTTGAGTTTGAGTGCCGAGTGGCAAAACGACTCGAACAGTGAAGCGGATCCCATGATGTCTCCGGAATGATTCGAGAACCAGAAAGAGCTGCTGTATTTAAATACATTTACATCGCTTTATTGTACACTGTACTAGAAAATGTGCTACAAAGTGAAAATCGAACTCACCTCCGATCCAATGGGAACAGTGCCTCGGTTTCGAAGTTGGTTGGTTGTTCAGGGAAAACTTCTGTCAATTCAGATACAGTGCTAAGCGTTGGTGATGGGGCTCTATGTGAACCAACTCTGTAAAAAAAGAAAATGTCATTAAAGAATATATCAGTGCCTTTCCAATAAACAAGGAGTCCTCCTTACTTTAACATGCATGTGTTGCCTCTTGAATAATGTACTGTGTCCACTGGGTTGTTGCGTTCTGAGGTCAGATCAGGGAAATCGGTTTCGTTCTTTTTCTCAATCCTGAAAAAGATGAATTGTGTTTAAGAAATACACAAATAAACATCTACACCTAATTTCTTATTTTAATTTAAAGGTGTATGTATTTGAAATATACCATGTATCCACATGGAAAGCTTCTATTTTGAAGTTGTTCGGGGCATCCATTGACCAATCTGTCCTCAAAGACTGATAACTGGGAGTAGGGGAAGCTGGCCTTTCTAACGGTTCTCTGTGAGGAGGAAATACTCAATCTCATTCAGAACCTTGGAACTGTGATAAACATTATTACACAGTACATGCACTAAGAAGGTGATTTTTAAATAGAAGGGAATGTACGAAGAATTGAAATGTTTTAAATAACCTGAAATCTAAGGAGAACGCCTCTCCGGCTCTAAAGTTATTTGGTTCTGCCATTGACACATCTGACTTTAAAGACAGGTAGCTGGGTGCCGGAGAAGCTGGTCGCTCCGTCTTCCTTCTGAGAAGAGAAATACAATCTCAGTTATGTCTGAAGGGGAACAGGCATATACATATACATTCAGATCCTGAATATTAACACGCAAAACACAATTATGACAATGAAGAAACATTATTTATATTGATAAACCTTACATATATTCATGGAAAGGCATACACTTATCAGACTCATCAATTCTGTTTTAAGAGCTTACTGTTTAAAACTGTTTAAAACACTGATCACGTTTGCTAAAGTTGACAATGTCTGTTGTCATAATGTTCGTAAATGCTGTTTTCATTCAAGACGTTTTCTCGAGAACTTGCATTTGACTTCACAATATTGAGAATTGTTTCATGAAGATTTGATGAAATTACTAGTTCTGTTTATCCAGTATATAAATAAGTGTAATGTGAAATCAAACTATTTGCACTTCATTTCAATTATGAACACAATTTATTGACAAGTTAGTAAAATACTTTTAGTTTTTTTAAAGTTCAGTAAATTATTTCACTTTGTATGATCAATAAAGGACATTGTAAAGTGCAGTAACAAACTATTAAGGAATTAAAGTGTCTGAACAAACAACTAATCTCTTACATTTGTAAATATTTTATTAACATCAAATACAACTTAATTGTTTATTACACATTATATAAAGCCTCACGACAATGAAATCTTGGGATAGTTAATATACATACATTGTTTATAAGTTTGACATAAATATTTATTTACCTTTTGTTTCTGTCTTCATCCTTTGGTTCTTCTCTGAGATGTTCACAGGTTGTGGAAGAGGAGAAAGGTGAATCTGATCTCTTTCTATAGAGAAGAGATTTGTGATGAAATAAAGTATTTTGCTTTAAACATGCATGAAGAAAACACAAAGTTTATATCTGTTTTCACTTTAGGATTTTAAAATGTGAACCTTTTGGAATCATGTTGTTCTTCAAGACTCATAGTCCAATATTAAGATTAAATCCCACCTGTACAGACATTAATAAGACAACAAAACTTCCATGATGTGGAGAAATCGAAACTAAAATTCTATTATTTTGACAACCCTGCTTGGAGAAAAAACATATTTAACATCAATTCCTATTATTTATATTGTGCATTTTCTTATTGATATCAATGTATATTACTAAAAATACACTTACTGTGTGGTTTCAATGTAAAGTGGAATCTATAGGAGCATAATACAGTTTACAGATCTTGTTCCTCACTTCCTGTTCAGGAGAAGCTCATGATCCGCCCATGAAATTAATTGCAAAATATAATCAAATTTAATTTAATAATGTTTCACAAAACAATTTTCTTGATAAATAAAAACATGGAAAAGCAAACAAAAATATTTCCTTTAATATTTTAACATCCATATTTTTATATTGAATTTTTTTTGGCAAATATGTATTGTTTTACTTAAATACATTTCAGGATTTCTTGTTGGACACTTAATATGGTTTCAGATTAAAACACAAAATGTTCATATAATTGGTTTCTGATCCTTTGGATGATCCATGAAGATTCTCTGTATGATGCTGACACCTTGTGATAGAAAACTGCATTTGTTTTTAGAACATGTTTTATTTCTCTCTATGTACAAATACCACTTCCACATTGGACATAATTCCTATTATACAGTTTATTACAATCCTATATTGTTGAGATCAATAATGTGTTCAGTTACAGGTGTTTAATGGTAACATCAACAGTTAAAACAGACATTAAGCTATTCCACATGGACAAAAGACAAATGTTCTTCACGTTGGTTTCTATGAGAGGTGACATCCAGAAATAATTGGTTACTTTGGATTCTTAAAAAGGAAAAATGTTTGTTTTAAGATACCCTGTTGTTTCTATGTACATGTTAAATAAATCATTAATGTCATTAATTGTCATTAGAGTTACAGTCCTGATACAGGCTTCATGAAACGGAAATCCTATGACATTATACATGAAGTCACATTGATCCATGATTCTAATAAAATTTCAAATGAATGTAAATTAAAAGGAGCACCATCCCTAAAACAATTACAGTATGAACAATGAAAATACAAGATCTAAAAATGGTTTGAGACTCTTGAGGAGGCTGGAAAGAAGAAAATACAGGGATTTTATGTTATAATAAACATCTTGTGGGTGATATATGAAACGACATTTATTACTAGGAAAAATACCACTAGGGCTAAAGATAGTGAAAACATTATATAGATGGTTGTAAACAAACAGCGTTGCTGTGTAAGGCATTAGACGGGTACTTCACAAATACTTCGAAAACAAGAATCCATTTTGACTATAGTGATATTAGACACCTCTTACTTTTAAGGACACTTAAGAATGTAAGCAAGTCACATTAGCTGACAACTCTCTTGTTTGTAAACAGATTTAAATGTGTATTTTCCTTCTGTCACAAAACAAAATGATGGATGTAAAACTGTATTTCAATTTACTTAGTGTTTGTAAATGTAACTCGCCCTTTAAAACATGACATTTTTCTTCCGCTGCCCACAAAACAAGATACTGGAAGAATTGTAGTATCTTGCAACAACTTGCATTGCTTTGCTGCTCATTCAAAAAAAAGCAAAAGGGTGCTTAAAAAACTGCTGTTTTGTTACTAACTTTCTTCAAAATATCTTCTTTTGTGTTCTGCAGAAGAAAGTCAATCAAATGACCGAATTTTCAGTTTGGATGAACTCGCTCTTCAATGTATGGTCCTGTTGAGATCCTGGATGCTCTTTGTGTACATTTTATTTCTCAGCTGATCGGATTCACCTAAATAAGTTTAACCTAAATATTTAGGTTCTAAATAAGTCACCTAAATAAGTTTTAAAGTTTCCCACGACACAAATGCCAGCCAGGATTTAACATCAGATTAAATGAAATCAAAGATGAACATCAAAGCTCTGATCGAGAGGCCAGATCACTTTTGGATAAAGACAGCCTGTTCTGTAGGTGACATGAGCCTGAGATGAAAACTGGATTCTGTATGCACGGTAGCCAAACAGCTGAGTCTGACATTAAAAGCCCTTACATGACAAAGACAGATGTAAATCCATAACAATTCCTCATCCACAGAAAACACAAATGCATCCATCTGCTCACAACCATAATTCTGTCCCGTACAGGCTTACGATTGAGATATGAACTTAAAACCTTACAAATAAAAAGTTAGTTATTAAATTGTGGCCAAACTGTCTTCAGGTGAGGTCTGTGTGGTTGGTCAAGCGTGAAGTGAAACAAACACTTCATTTTTAGATCGACCGCTCTTTTTTGGATCGCACAAACAAACTAACCCTGATCAAATGCCTGAGAATGCACTTCCTATGAAGTCTGGTAAACAACGGTCTTGTTTTGGTACTGTTTATACACACCATTATAATGCTATCTGTCTGTTAAATGATCAACTAGTACGAAGAAAAAAACCACAAGAACTCTTTTTCAGCTTGGTTACAATCTTACAGTGGGCAGTGGAGACGTGAACACAATCGCATAATTTATGTACGTTAGAATGAAATTAGAGATGAAACTAGAGTTTCAAGATGTGAGAGTTAACATCTTATTCAAATAAACATTAAGGTCAGTTTTAGTGTAAAGGACGACAAACGGCTTCACTTTTGGCCGAATCCAAGTCTGTGGAATGCAGGAAATTCACGGAGGGATGGTCGTTCCAGTTGGGTGGGTCCGGTGCCAGATCACAATGCTGGTGACATCAGAGCGTTCGCTGGCGGTTCTGTACTTACATTCCACGCAAACAATCCCCAGAATTTGTGCTGAAACAGCATTATTGGCCGCCGTTGTAAGCGTAGTCTGCCTTGTTGTGCATAATCAGCTTGTTGTCCACAAAGTAGAAGCTGTCTGATCTGGTCTCGTACGGGTGTTCGATCATCAAACGGACTGCGGGAGGAAACGTGGCAGGACAGGAAGTTAAACACGGCTTGAAAACAAACTCGAGTTAAGGCCTTAGAGCAGCACAGACATGCAATCTTATCTCTGTTAGAGCTGGCTGGAGTGAGGTCTGTAATTGAATACGAGCCTGACGGTAGAGTAAGTTAGAGATGGGGTCAATATGTCACTTGTAATGGGACAAAGTTACAGTGCCAGACTTTTATGTGCGGCCAAACAAGAAATGTAGCTCTTTTTGAAGGGATAGTTAAACCAAAAATTATTAAATCGTTCTCATGTCATTCTACAACTGTATAACTTTTTTCTGCAAAATGCAAGGGAATATATTTTGAAGAATGCTGGTTTCCAAACAACATTTAACCCCCTTGACGTCTATTTTGTCGACACAAACCAAAGTATCTCTTTTGTGTCCCCCAGAGAGAAGATTCACATCAGTTTTGACATGACAGTGAATAAATTATGAATTTTTATTATTGGGTGAACTTTGAGATTAACGTCATGTTTAAGGACTTGGGGGTAGGTGTTTTTAAGTAAACTGTAATTCACTGCAGCAGCTTGACATAAATGAATGAAAGTGCTAAAATTTCTCTTTTTAACTTACTGAGATCCTCCGGCAGCTGAGGGAACTCATAGATGTGCTCGCAGGTGTTTCGGCTGTTCGGGATACAGAAACCAAAGTCGAAGTCGAAGTTCTTAAGGAGGCGCTCTTGGAAATAATGTCTCTCGATCATCCTGAAGTTATTAACGGGCCGATCGCCAACTGTGAACTCAACGCTGAGAGTGAAAATCAGAAATTATTTTACACATAAATTCGTAAACCCATGCAATTAAAACCCCACTGAACTCAACCATTCAAACCAAACAATAGATTCATCATGTGTGAATATTATTTCACGGGAAAAGTGAAGGATTTACAGAGGTCAAACTTTGACTTATTCATGACTTCAGGGAATTTGACATCACTGCACAATATTTGAAACGGACGACTCAACTCAAGTCCTTTGTTTAGGGCATGAGAGTTAAAGCCCAATGCCTGAAATTCAGACGCCGCTGTTCGTATGCAAAGCACAGTACATAATGCATAGAACCTTATTTCGGGAGACTTACGTGGCTCCAACTGTGCGCAGCTTGAGGAACGCTGGAGTGAACTGATAACGGACGAAACGTCCAGCGCTTATGTCAGCATCTACATTATCATCTTCCTCAAGGTCTGGATGCAACAGAGAAAAATATTTGATCGATAAAACTTGAAACCAATAATATACTTAAAAGCTGGTAGCTAGAAAGAACAAACAATCAAAAACACACACATTCAAAATACATAGTTGGCTCAAAGTTTTTTTAATATTATTTATTTGACAATAAAGAATGGAAAAATACCACAATGTGGTGGCTTGGCGATCTCAAAAAGCACGGTCCCTGTCTCCAAGTCCCTGATCTTGAAGCGTGTGAAGTCAATGTTGTAGATATTGTCCTCTGGTTTACACAGATAGTCTGCAAATGACATAAAAAAACTGTTCCCTTTGAGTCACATAGTACATACAATTTATGACTGCATTAATATAATATTAAGACTCTATTAAGGCAGTGGGCTTGATCCCCAACGTAAGCACTCAGATAAAAAAAAAATTTCATTCGGAAGACAGTTTTATACAAAGCGATTTACAAGTTTTGTGCAGTGGACAATAATGATGTCCAAAGATGTCCACTGCAGAGCAAACAGGGGTAAGGTGTCTTGCTCAAGGACTTCAGTCATTGTCTGCTGGCTGTGGGATTCAAACCCACAACCTTTCGCTTACAAGTCCAACACTTTCATTTTGGCAGACGCTTTTATCCAAAGCTTACAAGTGTAGTGCAGTCGTCAATTATGACTGCAGAGCAAACGGGTAAGATGTCTTGCTCAAGGGTATTTAAGTCATTATCTGCTGGGATTCAAACCCGCAACCAACATTTTTTCATTTGTCAGATGCTTTTATTCAATGTTTTAAGTATTGTGCAGTGGACATCTATCGCTTCAGAGCAAACATGGGTAAGGTGTCTTGATCGAGGACACTTCAGTCGTTGTCTGCTGGAAGTGGGATTCAAACCCACAACCTTCTGCTTACAAGTCCAACGTTTTCAATTTGGCAGACACTTTTATCTAAAGCTTAAAAGTGTAGTGCAGTCGTCAAACATCACTGCAGAGCAAACAGGGGTAAGATGTATTGCTCCAGGACACTTCTGTCTTTATCTGTTGGGATTCGAACCCTCAACCTTCTGCTTACAAGTCCAACATTTTCAATTTGGCAGATGCTTTTACCCAAAGCTTAAAAGTATTGTGCCGTGTCCAATTATGACTGCAGAGTAAACAGGGGTAAGATGTCTCGCTGAAGGACACTTCAGTCATTATCTGTTGGGATACAAACCCACAACCTTCTGCTTACAATACCAACATTTTCAATTTGGCAGACACTTTTATCCAAAGCTTACAAGTATTGTGCAGTCGTCAATTATGACTGCAGAGCAAACAGGGGTAAGATGTCTTGCTCAAGGGCATTTAAGTCATTATCTGCTGGGATTCAAACCCGCAACCAACATTTTCCCATTTGTTTCTATTCAATGCTTTAAGTATTGTGCAGTGGACATCTATCGCTTCAGAGCAAACATGGCTAAGGTGTCTTGACGAAGGACACTTCAGTCGTTGTCTGCTGGAAGTGGGATTCAAACCCACAACCTTCTGCTTACAAGCCCGACATTTTCAATTTGGCAGATACTTTTATCTAAAGCTTACAAGTGTAGTGCAGTCGTCAAACATCACTGCAGAGCAAACAGGGGTAAGATTTCTTACTCAAGGGTATTTAAGTCATTATCTGCTGGGATTCGAACCCACAACCAACATTTTTTCATTTGTCAGATGCTTTTATTCAATGCTTTAAGTATTGTGCAGTGGACATCTATCGCTTCAGAGCAAACATGGCTAAGGTGTCTTGATCGAGGACACTTCAGTCGTTGTCTGCTGGAAGTGGGATTCGAACCCACAACCTTCCGCTCACAAGTCCGACATTTTCAATTTGTAAGACGCTTTTATCCAAAGCGACTCACAGTATTATGCAGTAGTCAATTATGACTGCACAGCAACTTCAGTCTTTGTTTGCTGGGATTCGAACCCACAACCTTCCGCTCACAAGTCCAACTCTCTCTAACCAGAACATGCCAAGAAAAGCAAGAATAAAGTGATAAAGTGACATCTAACAGCTCAGTTCTCCATCATGGGAACACATTTCGGGGATTCGAACCCTTACCGCGAGTGACAGCTCGAAGCCCCAAAACTCCATCAGGGCTGAGATCTGTGCCCAGCGCGCGCAGCTCTTCCTCCGTCACGGGCCGCCGCTCCGCCTGGGTCTTCCGCGATCGAAGCCTCTTCAACACGCCGCCTCCCGCTCTCCGATCGCGGCCGGGATCCGAGCCGTTCACCGCGGCCGTCGTGTCGTTGCGGGAACTCTGACTCGTCATCTCGGTGCAGCGGCGAGGCGGGAAGTGCGCGCGTCTGTCGAGCTCGGTGCGTGCAAAATGGCGTCGCTCGTCACTATGGAGAAGACCGGACGTCGATTGGCTGAACACGTTTCAAAGTTGCCATGGATACGGCGTTGATTTATCTTTTTTGGTGTATTTGTGGCATCTGGAACGCTTTAAATAAGTGTAAAACGCATGCGTGTGTTAAAAATTAAACATTTGTTCACCGAGATTGAAGTTTGAATGGAAATGTCGGCACAAATTGCGCTTGTTTATCTTGTAAAAATGTGACGTCATCCGCGTGGATGGGAAATACAAACGCATGCGTTCGAGCTCACGCAGCTGCGCAGACGGCTCGTCCTGTGACATCACAGTACCGCGAGAGTGGCACTGTTGTCTTATTTCTCTTTATTCAGCCTTTCTTTCAATCTTTCACATTTGTAAGTGCTTCTTGTATTGTTCTTTTTAAATGAATACAAATTAATGTATTACACTTTGATATTTATAATAAGAAAATTCCTTAATTGTTATTATTATTATTATTGTTGCTATTGTAAGTCGCTTTGGATAAAAGCGTCTGCTAAATGACTAAATGTAAATGTAATGCCTTGATTAGTGTGAGCGGCACCGCATTAATATCCATCATTAAAAATCCAACAAAGCCGGATAGATAAAATAGCACATTTATTAAAAAGAAACAGCATTTGTTTGCGGTTCCCACATCAAGAGAGCTTGTCGAGGACAGTGAGGGCCTTCCTGGGGTCAGTTCTCATGTGGGGGTCAACTGGGGGACAGGAAGTTCATAGACATGACTTTAACATTAAAACTACATCCGTTGTAAACTCAGTAGGTTGACATTAAGTAATATGCATGATGTCTTTGCGAAGGTGGGCAAAATCATGGGCGTCGTGTTCTTTGGCTATTGTCCAAAGAGTCAACTTTGCTGTTTTTCAGGTAATGGTACAATGAAGAAAACCATGCGGTAAATCAAGCGCAACATGAAAAAAAGCTCAAAGCACGCAATGGTAAAGCACATGAGGATGTATTCAAATTTAAGGCAACAAGGATCAAAGGAACACAATGTATTACAGAAAAACAAACACATGAACAAAAACGCTTTAAAACAAGAAGCAGTGCAAACCTTCACGCTCGTAAAACAATCATTATAAGAAAACCCAAACATCCTGAGAAAATAAAAAGCAACTACTTCTGGAATAACATTGTCAATAATTTTAATATTCAACCCATATCCTTTTATTTATTAAATTATACAACATATAAAGAAACAAACCGAGAACTATAATCTAACGAAACTCGATGATTCACACTCTTTCTGACAAACAGTCAGTGTGTCTCAAATCACATCTGCAACCAAACTTTTAAAGGCCACTCTTTCACACGCCAGCCAGCAATAAAAACCCAGACACCCTGGTATTACTAGAAATGATGCCCAAAATAAAAATATTCAGACGTGTAATATAACCAACCGTATGGCACAACTAATGTGATCAAGTACCTTATATACACATGCATCGTGTACAAACTCAAAAGAAATCAAAAACGTGAACAACTTTGGCGACAGTAATTCATCGTCTTCCTGCAACCTTCTGTCTTGTAAGAAAGGTGCATCAATCCTGTATTAATGATTGTTTTTTTTTAACAAATCCACAAAAATACACAACACCCCCCGATCCAACCCTTCCAAACCATATTTATTGAGAAGGCCAAGATAAGCGTTTCAGTCCACGGAAGAAACAACTAATATACAGCACTCATAGATGGGGAAAAACAGACAGCAACATGGCGTGTGCTTCAATGTGCTCCGATGATTTCAGCAGTGCGAAAGATGGTCTCTTGATAACACACTGATCACATTTTAAGGCAAAAAGAAAGCAATGTTAGGCAGCAATCTGGAGAAGAAATATCAGTAGAGAACCGGCTTAACACAAAAAGCAAATTATCAAAGAAACAAAACGACTGATGAGGTGGAATGCAAATGTTTGCGGATCGGTGAAATTTCACTTTGAGCTGCCAATCAATATAAGCAATATCAGAAATATGTCCAAGCAAATGACAGCCTTGATATTAAAAATAAGAAACCTTGAATAGAAAAGTCACACTCAAATGAACATCGGCATCCTTGCTTCACAGTGTATGGCAGGCATGTATCTGCTGAACACAAAACGCATCTCTGATATCCCTCAACCATAGCATTATGAGACCTGTCAATCTTCCACCACACACGTGCTGGTGCTATTGGGAGTAACACATCTCAACAAAGATCATCTTTGGTGGTGTTGAATAAGAAACCAGTAATGGTGGTAATACGATAACATTGTAATATGGCAAAATGTGCCAAAAAAGGCAATACTAAGCAACATTCCCTCTTCTCAACATAATATGTGGCCAAGCCCTTTCAAAGTTAAGACACAAATGTTCAGATCAACCAATAAACCAATAACCAGTTACATCATGTACAAAACAAAGAGAAAATGTTTGCATTTCACCTAATAAACATGACAAACAGAATCAAAATTTGTCTGGGACCCACAGGTAAAAGATCTGTTATTATTTCAATTGTAGTTATGTATTGTTTGACATAGAAGGCAGAATATTATGGAAGAAATATAAATTTGCTCTGAGATTAATGGGTCAATAGGGAACCAGACAAAATGTCTTACTATGCTTTTATAAATCGGAAAAAGTATGCACATAGTTGAAGAAATTTCATGACAGAAGCTTGCATAATAAAAAAAAAAAATGAAACTGTGGCATGCAAGGTGCTTCGACACACACAAACACAAAACACGTCATCACCTGCTTTCCACATACGTTTTAACTAACAGTGTCAATAAGGGTTTTAGAAGATTCTTGTACCTTTTATGCCTCTCACTCGAGGCCAAATAACAGCAGATCACAATATGCTGCTTAAAGAAAAAAATGAATATGAATTGGAACGAGTGATCTAAGAGTAACGCCAACTGTTCCCTGACATCTCCTGCTAGACCTGACAAACCAGGTTGTGAAGACTCGCCTTGAATGTGTGTGTTTGTTGATTTAATCTTTATATTTTAGATATCCCCAAACTAAAACTGGTGTCAAATGTGTAAAAACAAGCACAAACACACACACAAAGTATTCGCTTTCTAAATCCGGTATATAGAGATCAGCTTTTTGAACGGCCAGCAATATCTCAAACGCCCGCGTTTCTGCATGTCCCTCACTCGCCTTTTGCTTTTCTACCTGTTGTAAGGTCAGTCTGTGTTACTGCCTGTCCCCACGGCTGTGCGTCCCTTCCCCCCACCCCTCCACAGCCTGATGTCCGCCGTTTCTCCTCTCTCCCTCTTGATCACTTGTTTCCCCCTCACAGGCGACAGAGGCAGAAGAGGGTGGGTATGAAGACCCCAAATGCCACCAGTATAGGAAACATTAGGCTGCTGTTGTCAGTGGCATACGGGTTGGGGGTTCGAGGCCCGGACCGAACAGGGTTCTTGGAAGAGGTCAAGGTGCTCTTCTTCTCTCCATCTCCTCCCTCCCCCTCCTCCTCTTCTTCCTCTTCTTCTTCTCGCTTTTCCAGACCAGGATGCGGCTGCAGTTTTGGCACATCTTTGAAATTTGAAATACCAGTTACAGTATTGAGAAAACAGAAAGAAATCTTTATGTATCCTAACAAGGGTCTCTCTTACCTTCAGGTTTGCCCTTCATCACATAGAGGGCACATACCTTGGGGTTGTCATAGTAACCCTGCGGAAATAAGACACAGAGATATATCCGAGTTTACTGGTGTCGTTACAGTAGATGGATATATGCAAACACATGGATCGTCTGCAGAAAACATGCAAATCAGTTCTAGCATATTCTGCACGGCGGTTGGCCGGCAGAGTTTCTAACAGTGAACAAAAGGTTAAAGTGTGTTTATGGTCAGGCCTGTGGTTTTCAGCAACACATTTAGATTTATGAACCTTAAAAAATCTTCAATATAACATCTTCATTTTATGCCACAACTTACAAGCTCATCGAACTTCAAACACATGGAAAAAAACAGGAACTGAAATTACTAAAGTTAAAAAACAATTCATACCACCCCAAGCATTCAAATCGTTTATTTTTAGGATGAGATAGTTAAAGTTATGAGCATTGCTGTATCCTTTTTCCTGACTGCTTGTCAAAAATGGCTAACAAGCAACGCAGAAGGAAATAGTTACAAACAATCACCATTCATTGTGACAGAATGTGCCTTTTATTGGAAGCAGAAGGCTTGAAAAATCCCCCTTTTACCTTTAAACCACAATACAATTATCAAATGCACAAGATTGCCGATTTTCTCTGAACCATAATCTGTGAAAACCAGACAAAAATCTCAATCAAATTATTAACTAATTTTAAACTTCATCATGATTTCAAGATTTCTAATTTCATTTAGGGCAACCAAAAAATATCTTCCTGAATTGATAAAAGAGCTTCGAAACCATAAAAAGGAAACAATTTAAATACAATATGGGAGGACACCATCCTACAAGTCTTACCTTTACAAACTCTACTGTAAGCTTTCCGTTAAAAGTGGAAACCTCTCCATGCACACTCAGCTTTCCTCTTTTTACAGAGAATGGCACTATTTCATCATGAGCCGTGCTGTGACCAACCCGGTCAAAGATATCGAGATCCTTCACCACCACGTGGCCATTCAAGCGTACATCAAAAACCTAAGAAGAGCAAACGGAGTTATTCAGCATCCAAAAAAAACGAGAAATAGAAGTCGTGTGCGGTGTGTAGCGAAAGCCCTCACCTTTTGCTGAGACTGTGCGAAGTAAACCTCGGCGAACTTCAGGACGAGGATGTAGTCTCCCTCTTCTCTGATGGGCACTTCATAACCGAACGTATCTTCGTTGTAGCGTTCCGTCTGGTAGAGAACCTGATCCTCGGGGCTAGATCGCAGGATGGGCAACCGGACACCGTAGTCTGATGCTGTGGGGAAAGGATCCACACCAGTTTCATGTTCACATCACGCTGATAAAATGTCATTCTTAAGCATTGGTTTCTCAACCAAATGTCAGATGTAAAGCAAGTCGCAAAATCAAGTGTCACATTTAAACGACCGCAATTATCCAGAGATGCTGATGCGGTGACGTAACGTAACATGCAGCCATGTAGGGTCTCCCATACTTAGAATTCATGCTCTGCATTTAACCCATTCAAACACACACACACAGCAGCAGTAGTGAACACACACAGCAGTAGTGAACACACACAGCAGTAGTGAACACACACAGCAATAGTAAACACACACAGCAATAGTAAACACACAGCAATAGTGAACACACACAGCAGTAGTGAACACACACAGCAGTAGTGAACACACACAGCAGTAGTAGTGAACACACACACACAGCAGTAGTAGTGAACACACACAGCAGTAGTGAACACACACAGCAATAGTAAACACACACAGCAATAGTAAACACACAGCAATAGTGAACACATACAGCAGTAGTAGTGAACACACACAGCAGTAGTAGTGAACACACACACACACACACACACACACACAGCAGTAGTAGTGAACACACACAGCAGTAATAGTGAACACACACAGCAGTAGTAGTAAATACACACACACACACACGCGCACGCACACACACGCGCACGCGGGAAGTCATGGTCTAGTGGTTAAAGAGTCTGACTCCTAGGGTTGTGGGTTTGAGAATCGGTGGTTCCCTTTTGACTTTGGTTCCCTTGAACAATGCACCGAACCCACGACTGCTCCCCGGGCACCACAGCACGAATGTCTGCCCACTGCTTCAGGTGTGTGTTCAAAGCTGTGTGTGTGTGTTCACTGCTGTGTGTGTGTGTGCGTGTGTCTGTTCATGGGTGTGTTTTCACTGCTGTGTGTGTGTGTGTTCACGGGGGTGTGTGTGTGTGTGTGTCTGTTCATTACTGTGTGTGTTCACGGGGGTGTGTGTGTGTGTCTGTCTGTTCATTACTGTGTGTGTTCACGGGTGTGTGTGTGTGTGTGTGTGTGTTCACTGCTGTGTGTGTGTGTGTGTCTGTTCATTACTGTGTGTGTTAACGGGTGTGTGTGTGTTCACTGCTGTGTGTGTGTGTGTGTGTCTGTTCATTACTGTGTGTGTTAACGGGTGTGTGTGTGTGTTCACTGCTGTGTGTGTGTGTGTTCACCTCTGTGTGTGTGTGTGTGTGTGTGTTCACTGCTGTGTGTGTGTGTGTGTGTGTGTGTGTGTGTTCACTGCTGTGTGTGTGTGTGTGTGTGTGTGTGTGTGTGTGTGTGTTCACTGCTGTGTGTGTGTGTGTGTGTGTGTGTGTGTGTGTGTGTGTTCACCTCTGTGTGTGTGTGTGTGTGTGTTCACTGCTGTGTGTGTGTGTGTGTGTGTGTGTGTGTGTGCTCTCTGGATGAGTTAAAAGCAGAGCACGAACTCTGAGCGCATCTCTCCACACTTTCCCGTGTGTCGCATCACTTCACCAACGGTGAACACACACCTGGAGCAGTGGGCCTACAGTGACCCGGGGAGCAGTCGTGGGTCCGGTGCCTTGCTCAAGGGCACCCAAGTCCCGGATACTCGAACCCACAACCCTGGGAGCACCCAGCATGCCATGACTCCCCACACGTGACGTGTTGCTGGATGACAGCAAACTGACATGAGAGCATGCTTCGACACAGGAAGTGACGGCCAAGAACTTCCTGTCTCACCTTTCCCCAGTTTCCCCTCCAGTGGATCTTTCCTGAAGGGAACCCCGTGCACGTCTGTGTGCGCGTCCCCGCCGGCGTTAACAGCCCAGATGACTCGGTCAGACAGACTCGGGGGCGCGCTTTCAGTCCGACTCTCTTCCACCAGAAGCCACAACGCCGCCAACATGAACCAACGCGCCGTTACTCTCCTCATAGTCTGCACAATATGGAGGAAAAACACATAAAAATGAGTCTAGTGTGTGAGAGAGAGTCCTTATGCTGGACCCGACCCTCAGTATACAGTACCTCTGTCGCCCTTACAGTGTTGACCACGGAGGGCCGCGTCAGTACTGTGGCTGTGCGCGGTTAGCAACGCAGGTTGAAGGGTGGAGAGGCGACAGACTAACGTGATGGTTTCTCGGAGGGCGGGACTTTCGTCGCGTGAGCCAATGGGGCGAGGCCGAGCGGCGGTTGATTTGCTGGTCGGCTTAAGTGACAGGGCACGTGCGGCTGACGTCGACCAATCGCGATGGGAGGACGCCTCGGGAAGCAGCGAATCAAGTGTATCAACTTTCGCTCACTTCCTCGCATAAATTAGCTGGCGTTCGATCATTGGTTGGGTGTTCGCGTACGCATGGGGTGGGCGGGGTTAGGCGCATGTGTGACGTTGAACGGAACGAGCGGACGTTGATTGACGCTTGTATGATTTGGTTGACGTAACTTTATTAAGAATTTTTTTATTTGTTGAATTTATTTATCTTATTTTTTACTACAATGCAGGTTTCAAATGCAGGTTCCGTTTATGTGTGATTCGATATTTTACATTTTAAAAAGTGTATTTTGTTGTTTTAAGAGTATAAATCATATCTGTAAAATAATAAAGTTCAATGCCAAGTGAGATAATTTATTGAACAGAAACTGTCCGCAAAAAACGGTCAGTGTGGACTACATCACTCTACTTCCTGCTTTAGTGACGTCACTATCACCGTTAACCAAAAAGGGGCGTGGTCTTGCTGCGCTCCTACAGAGCAAATGAAGTGTTTGTTTGTCGCTATTTTTATCCCGGAGTACATTATATTCTGTATTATTATTGTATATATTACATATATATCCTGTATTTACTGCTTATTGCACTTCTGGTTAGATGCTAACTGCATTTCGTTGCCTTGTATCCTACATGTGCAGTGACAATAAAGTTGAATCTAATCTAATCTAATCTAATCTGTACTTAGATATAAATTGTTACATTTTATGTTTAAATGTGTTCCCCGAAAATCATGATCACATTTTACTGAGAACAGCTTCCTCAATCTCAATCAGTTTAATGCCGGATTTGCACAAAGATTATTCTTGAAAGATGGAGAAGTTCCCTCTTTTGTTTATGGACCACAATCAGTAAGTTAATGTAATTATTTACGTTGGTGTGATTAACAGGTTCTGTGATTTTTTTTACACAAAAGGCAACGCTGTTAAGCTTTCTGGACTATATAATAATGAAACTTATCCGACAAAAAGTGTAGTAATTCAACAAACACCATCGATTGTTTGTGTTTATAATGATCAGTTTAAATTATTTGTTGATTGTATCGATTGTTTATTGTTTAACCACATGCTGGTTTAGATCGGGGTGAAGTTAAGCTGCAGACTCGGGAATCATTGTTCTATGTTTAAGTGTAGATGCAAAAGTCATGCTTGCAAAAGTTCTTCTCGATCCTCTTTATCTATGTTCTCCGGGTCTGATACCGACTTAAATTGATAAAGTTAAAGACATGTTTACGATAACACTTAGCCCATGCATCTCCATGTTTTGGTTAGCGGTTTCAGGTTTCGGGTTGCATGCGCCAACTTTGCTGTCGAATCAAAATACAGGAACTGCTGGCGCAAACTCGTTATGTATTTTAAATGAGAGACTTCATAGTACAGGGAAGTTATCAGCTGTTTTTATGAAAGTGAAAAAAGCGGGACACTGAGAATTAAATTGTGCGAAAATAATTTTTTTTACATGCGAAACATGAACACATATTATATTGCACAATGTTAACACAATTTAAAGCTTAAAAAAACGCACGAAGAATAGGACCTTTAAATCCTACCTGGACTCTATTGTTACTTCTCAAAATGCCAAAGCCCTTAAACTGTAGCATTTATGGTCTATACATGTTCTATTACTCTATCCCCTGCTATTTAATTTGCTGTTTTTTCAGACAATATAAATAAATCTATAATATATAATACACTTAACACTATATTGCCAAAAATATTCACTGACCTGCATTTACTCGCATATAAACTTAAGTGACATACTATTCATAATCCATAGGGTTAAATATGATGCCAGCTCCAAACTCTTCCCACAAAGTTGGGTGAATGGAATTGTCCAAAATGTCTTGGTATGCTGAAGAATTCAGAGTGAGAGGGATTGAAACACCGGATCTTCATTATTTGGATGGATGAGCGAATACTTCTGGCAATATAGTGTACTTTGTTCCTCTTACATGATATATATATATATATATATATATATATATATATAACCCAGCCTCTACAGGTTTAAGGATTCAAAAATCAAATACCAATCGAGTTTGAAATACAGCTTCTGAGATTATTCTGCATATTTAAGCACGTGCAGATCGCCATGTTTATATTATATATATTAAAACCAATAGGTTACGATCCACATGTTGTCCAAACCCTACAGTAATGAAACCACTGAGCCTTTTTGAACCACACGGTGGCATTATTTTTAGACCTGTCCTACCGCATTCAAAATAAAAAGAGAATTCTGTCCCGCTTTGGTCCTGAGGAGAAACCTCGTTGCCATGACAACACGAACAGTCTGTTCCAGCCTCTGGGAAAGGGATGCTCGCCGCTGAGTGATTTTGCGAAGAGCTGATGCGACACCAGCAAAATTATTTTGTATAAATAGCATAGTTTAAGATGTGTCATAAAATCCTGGGGTTGAATAATAAAAAGATCATTGACCCTGAAGAATAAAATTAGCTGTAAATAGAAACTTTATTCTTTATTAGCTTCATATACAACGTTTTAAATCCTTTACATTCCACTTGATGTTTTTTTGGCATGCAAGAAGTCAGACAACAATTTAAGACTATCAATGTCTCTGACACAATACACATAGAGACAAAGAGACTTTAGAAATAAATCTTCGACGTCTTGATTTAAGCGTGTGCTGATGAGATGTTGTATGTCTGTATATTGATACGCTGCATTGCTCCAAGCAGACCCATGGAGAATTGGATTGCTCTAGAAATGAGTTGCCTCAACAAGTATGTCATGACAACTAAATATAGTAAACCTGGTCAAACTATTCTAACCTTAGAAACAGCTCGGTTTTTCGTTAAAGTCAACATTCTTTAACCCTTGAGGGTATGAATTAACTCAGCCACGATTGACCTTAGTGTTTTTTCCAAAATGGGTTTTAATTTCAATATTTTAGTATAAAACCTAAGCTGCACAGTAAATTTATTCTAAAGTAACACAATTAAAAAACAAGTGGCAAACGGTTTGTTTTACTTTTAGTAACGCAAAATTAACTAGAATTCTGGCTCACCATATTGTCAAGTGACTGAATTTATTCCTTTAAATGATATAAAAAAACATTTACAAATAACAGTGTGACCTAAAACACACAGCACTCATTTTCATCGCCTAGTTTATCACGTAGAAACACATACCGTATATGTGACGGGACAACATTTAATATTGCCATTTTTAAGCATGATACCCCCACCCTTTAAATGTGCAAGTTAAACATATCGTTTGGTCTTGCATGGTTGAAAGTGCAGAGACACTTGGCTACAATAAACTATGTAAACTTTGTGTGCGTGTGCATGCATGAATGGTTATGGTTCCCCCAAAAAGTCCAGTTTCAGTATATATTAAATCACTGGCTCAGCAAGGCTTTTCTCGCAGTAGTCCAATTCTAGTCTGCTTTGACCTGCAGGAAGCAGCACAGAATATCACTTTCTTCTATTGCCGACACCATCAAAACCCTTTCAGCGGGACACCATGCGAACAAATTCTGAAAAGCACAGAGAGAGGAAAACATGTGACTTGATATTTTTATAGTTATAGCAAAGCTGTTGGAATTCTTACCTTCAAAGTCTACTCTGCCATCTCCGTTTAAATCAATGTCCCTCAGTATGTCTTCCAGGTCTCGATGGCCGACCTATCAAAAGCAATTGCGTGTTTTTAAAACAGGCGACTCGATAGTTCACAGATATGGTCACAAAAATGCATTAGTATTAGAAAGGTCTACATAAAGGTTATCGATTCCAATTCTTCTTAAAGCTTCAGTAACAGAAAGCAGACATAAGGAGGAAAGTAAAAACACGACATTTTAGTTTTGGGGTGAGCCTGCTCATTTGCACAAATGTCTCAAAGACTCGTACCTGTTGTCCCAGCAGTTTCCTCATGGCTTCTCTCAGCTCCCCTGTGCTTATCTCCCCATCTCCATTTGTGTCAAACTGTCATAAAGCAAGATATATAAATATTTATTTCTGTGTGTGTGTGTGTGTGTGTGTGTGCGTGTGCGTGTGCGTGTGCGTGTGCGTGTGCGTGTGTGTGTCTGTTCTTCATCCCTATCCACTGACCTCTTTGAAGGCATTTCTCAGCTCCTTAATGCCAATCATGTCTGCGGTCTCGGCGAGTAGTTTAGGTCCCATTAATCCTACAAAGTCTTCGAAATCCACATGGCCTCCTACTGAGAACAAAATTGATGTCAATCTTTCACAAAAGCCAAATCATAGCTGATTCAATTTGCATGCGTGCATGGAAGCTTACAATTCATGTTGATTTGTTGGCTCAGTTCGATTAGTTCCATTTCGGTGGGCATGTAGCCCATCGTTCTCATGCAGTTTCCAAGATCCTTGCAGCTTATAAAACCATCCTTATCTTTATCGAACTCCTTAAAAGCTTCTCGCAACTCTGCGCAAGTCAAGATAAATGCATGAACAGGCATGGATGCATTTAATATTTAGCAATAAACCAAACAATAAGCTTTAAAACTGTTTTCAAAGATCCCCCAAAGATGAAGGTGAATTATGCATTCAAAATCATGTCATGATTCATTTCATAATGGACTGTGGTGAAATACAACTATGCCAAAAACTCACCATCGATCTCCTCTGGTCTCAACTCTCGATTCTGTGACAGCAAAACACAAAAAAGAATAGAAATGTAAAAACACCGACAAAGACGAACCATAAAAACACCAAAAAGTTAAAACTCTTACAATAAAACAATCATCCATGCAATCTAATTGTTCCTGAGTTGACTTAATTCCTAGAAAACGTTCTTTGATCCAGATGTCCAAATCAGTAAAAGCATCCATTCTTATTCAAGCGCTCGTTTTATAAAGACGGACAAAAGCTTTAAGAGTTTAAGACCAGTTTTGTAGTGTTAAGAAAAGCTGAGGTGGTCCGGTTCTTGGACACATGACTGTGGCATTTCATGGCGTCACAGCTAACTGGACAAATCGCAGCAACATGTTTGAGACAGTGGAAAAAAAACTGCTCACCTAACACAGTGACAACCTTTAAAGGCGATAAAGGACAGAGAGGCAGAAAGATAGAGAACAGAAGCTGGAGACTTATCCAAAGGAATAGAGCTAAACACGCTGTCTTTACTGACGTAAGACCATGATGGTTACGCACACATATGCAGAAACATTGAGTTGTAGACCAAAACAAAGCTCTGATGTAAATACATCCAACTACAAATTAACTAAGTTAATGCATTAAAGATATAGTTAGCCCCAAAAAGAAAATTCTGTCTTTATGGCTCAACCTATCAAACCTGTGTGACTTTTTTTTCTGTAGAACACAAAATAAGATATTTTGAAGAATGTTGGTAAATGAAAACCATTGGACCTCCTTGACTTGCACTGGTTTTGTGTTCATAGAAAAGAAGTCAATGGAGACCAAGTTTTTGGTATCCAGCACTCTCCTTCTGCTTTGCATAAAAGAACAAGAGGGCGTGTATATGATGATTTTAATTTTGGCATAAACTATCCCTTTAACATGGTTAAAAAGCTATGCATTTTAATAGTTTTCTATTGATGGTGAGGTGCTCTACCAGTTGAGATACAGGAGCAGCATTGCCTTTTAAAGGCAGGTGGTATAAATGTCTTTGATATGGAAATCAATATTAAGGTTTAAGGGTACCAACAGTTTATTCTGGTTGTAAGATCTCTGTTCTTTTGATTCCATATCCAGGAAAGCCAAATCACCTAGAGCTCTAAGATTTATCAAAGAGGGCAGTCTACCCAAAGTGTCTCTCCTTCCTTTGATTTAACACCACCCTTTCACTGCTGTACATTTTTACCCTTTCACAGACACTTACAGTCTTTTAAGGTGATAAGATGTAGCAGCACTAAAAAGAGTCACATAATGAAGTTCCTAACAAAGCATTACAAGAAACCAACACTTTTTAAGCCTTAAAATTATAGTCCAATTTATTCATTTACTGACCCTCTTGTCATTTCAACCTGAATGAGGTCTCTTCTTTCGTAGAACACAAAAGAAGATATTTTCAGAATGTTGGTGACAAACTTTCACCTGCATTCGTTTGTGTCCATACTATGAAAGTGAATGGTTTCAGAGCTGATGACCACACATGTTTTTCAAAATATCTTCTTTTGTGTTCTGCAGAAGAAAGAAAGTCATACGGGTTTGAAATGACCAGAGGATGAGTAAAAGACAGAGAGAGAGGGAAAGAGAGAGAGACAGCAGGAGAGAGAGAGGGAGAGAGGGATAGAGAGAGGTGAATGATTGACACATCATGTGAACAAGCACTGAAGCCATTTGTTGTCGGTTGGTCTACAAATTCCTCAAGACTTCTCTCTTTCCCTGTTCACATTGTTTCAGACAGCTTCCCATCTATTTTCAAGACTTTTACATTCAGATATTGGAATAACAATCTAATTCTAACTTGGAAAAAAAAGAAAAGTTTAAAAACAAATAGGTCAAAATGAAAAAGAGGAAGAATTTCATTTTTCAGTGACACACTGTTTAAGAACAAGTCATTCTGGAAAAACATGTGCAGTCCACTATGATGTCATGTAAGCCTTACAACAGAGACAAGAAACATTAATTTTAACATCAAAAGGAAATAATTATATCATACTTAATATATAAATAATAAAGCAATACAATAACACAATATCAATTGATACTTTGACGAGTTTTAAATACAAATTTAACTCAAAACGTTATTCTGATAATATCATAAATAATTAGAAAATGCATTTACAATTGCGTAATATATTCATTATAGAAGACTTCTGAATCACCCTTAGAAATCATTTTCGCGTTGCTTTAAAAAAATATCAAACACATTATGTTACAAAAAAACATCATTTTTTTACGCCTGTTGCGCCCATCTGTGTTGTCACTGAGAATAGGGTGCATGTGTGTATGGGTATGTGGGACAGATTGAGAAGGGACAGCATTCACATGAATAAAAATAAGCAATCCAGCCAACATTTTCCACTCATTCATCATAACAGTTTACCAAACACATTGTGTAGACCGGCTCTTCAGAGCTATACACTCTCACATCAAATATAAACACACCGGAAGGCTAAGGGACTGTGCAATAGGAACAAAGAGAGAGATAGAAAATAAAAGACAGCGCGAGAAAATGATATATAATCTGTTTAATAGAACTTCAAACAGCGCCTTTCCCTAATGTTCACCAAAAGGTAAACTTTTTAAAAAGCTTATAAGTTTTCTAGACGGTTTTAAAGTGGCAACATAAAAGTCACAAAGTGTAACTGCACATGCATGCTTTTGTAATCCTACGGTACACATCTGTCACAAAATAATTCCTGTTGATTATTACTGATAACAAGCAATATAGACAGAAAAGAACTATTATTTGGCTAAACTTGCCTTTCCGATATTTAGAATCAAGACACCTAGCTCCACCCCTAGATGTCAATATGCCCCATATTTTCTTTAAATTGAATAAAAATACAGGAAAAATTGTGTATTTAATGAAATGAATATACAATAGAATATTATTAATTCTGTAGTATAATTTTATTTTATCGGTGGCCATTAAGGTATTCTGGATGGTTGCTAGGTGGTTGCATGATGTGATAATATTGAAATATGGAATATTTTACTATCCATTTATAATAACCACTGGAGTGATGTTTATTATTTTAAAGTTTAAGACATTGTTAGAATAAGTAATTTGTCTTAATAATAATCAGTACTTACATCTGCTAAGTGTAGGTGGATCATAATGCATATGCTGATGAAAATAACCTGAATGCCTTTCAAATCTTAGATTCATTCCTGTCTTTTGTTGTTCAATGAGGTTTCCAGGCTTACATTCATTACGGCTAATTATTACAAATTCCAAAAACTTTCAAAGTGTTCAAAGAATGGCATTGAAAGGTGGAATTGTGGCAGGCCGTATGTCCAGACAGTCCCAAAAATGCACTGGATGTTCAGTAATATCTTTTCCGGCTACACCTAACTCACTAACTCACTTCTTTTCTAACTACTCACTCTATCAAAAAAAAAAAAAAATACTTTTGTAGCTTCTCTCTCTGTGTAACTCGGTAACATTGTTGTAGCACTTGTTCACCTATTGTTGTATCGGCTATTTACCGCTTCATTGTCTCCTCGACTATTGTAAGTCGCTTTGGATAAAAGCGTCTGCTAAATGACTAAATGTAAAAAATGTAATAATTACAGCTAAATAGGTCAGGCAATGAAATAAAACTGGGGAAAATGGTCCACAAAATGTGCTTGAATCTTTTACATATTTTGGGGGAAAATGGCATGAACATTTATGAAATAAAATTGCAAGAAGTTTCAGAGCTCTTCTATTAGTCTTTTAAGATGAAAAAGCGTTAGTAGTGTAAGATAAATGGATTGTTATATAACAAAAGAATTGCCAATGCTTTGCAAAGGAACAAGAGGATATTGATCAGAAAACAGAATGAAAACAATCTCCATCTTTCTGTGTGTGTAAAGAAGATGGCTGGAGAGTGTGTCTCATTCATATTACCAATGTCACAGTTGGAGGCCTGTTCTCTAATCCAGACAATAATTACAAAGACAGCTAAAAATACCACACACACATAACCCTGCCAAAAATATGGACTTCTGTTACATCCTTATATACTTTGCCTATATACAAAATATAAATCAAAAATATCAAATACTGTATCAAATTGTCTGGGATTTATAGAACATATCAAACACAGATAGAAACTGACTGTGGAAAATCAATTTCTGTTTTGATCATACTGACAGTTTTAAGTGAAATATTTTCCTGTAATTTTTGCTGAAGCATGGAATAGGTTTTTTAATACTGTGAAAACAGTAGCTTATGTCATATTTAAGACGGCAATTTCCTTAGACTTAGACTCCAATTCTATGGTTCACCAAAAAATTAAAAAACGGTCATTATTTTATCATATCATACCAAACCTGTATGACTTTCTGTTGCACAGAAAAGAAGATAGTTTAAAGAAGATCATTGATTTCCATATTATGGACAGAAATTGCCATGGTATACTATAGTGAGAATGAGAATGTAGATGTATTTTCTCTCCTTTTTCCTTTTTTCTATGTCTTTAACAAACAATTCAGAAATAGTCATGCTTTTATATACATCATGTCAATGACATCAAAGCTCAAACTGTAGTCTTTCCATTTATTTGTCACATTTGTCATTTTTCAAGGACAGCTCCAACGTAAATAAATTATTGTTGTGTTGTTTCGTACTCATTAGATTTGAATATGCTTAGCACAACAAAGAAAGGTTTTGTAATTGTTATCAAATGGAAGATGAGCAAATGATGATAAAATGATCCTATCTGGGTGAAATTTTCCTTTAAGAATCTCACACACACTGTTATCCGTTTATCTGTCACACTACATCCGTCTCCCTTTTTGCTTTTTTCCACATGAGATGATTCATCTTCAGAATAAGAATGAGGAGCAGAAGTTCTTCCCTACCTCTTCTTTCTTTTATCCATCCATCTATTCCTTTCTCAAGCACTCTGTGAACTTAAGAGCTCAACCTACTTTACTTATATGTCAGCTCTCATCATGTCAGAAGATACGGTCGAACACACATCTGAACACAAAAGATATACCCATCACATGGTTTCTTTCACAATCCCCCATTTTAAAAAATCCTGTACCCAGATGGTGTGATATTATCTATTCACATAGGGATATTATGTAACTTATTAGTACTTAATTGTGTTATATACTTGATGTACTGTAAAGCAGCTAAAGGTGCATAATTCAATTTATTAAATAGTGCAATGTGTCATAATTTGGAGGATATACAGACGGAAATGCAATATAATATACATAACAAAATCTACAAGGGCCTTACACAATAAACCGTTATGTTTTAATGCTTCAGAATGAGTTCTTTTCTACATACAGTGCCGATCCTCTTCCATGGAAGGTAAATATGTTATTAGCTTTAGTAAATAAGCAAAAACAACAAATATGCGGAAAAAAGCGAAAACAACAAATTTGCTGTAGGTGTAACTTCAAACAGTATGACACTAGAAATGGGACACACTGGACCTTTAACCGTGTTAATTTCCATTAATTCAAAATTTTGCCAAAATTCAAGATTCCAAAAAATAAATGGGGGAAATTGTTTGATTCAACAGTGGTATGTTTTATAATTGACATTACTCATGTAGCTCTGTAACCTTGACAACTGTAATTTATTCCAGTCTAATTACTTTCACATATAGTCAATAATATTACCATTTAATAAAAAACATTCTTTCTTGGAAGACCATAGCAAGGTCACAGTGACCTAAGAAAGCACATCAGCGAGGTAAAAACACGGAGGGGAGACAAAAGACACCACAACTGTTCAGAGGAATGACTCACGTTGATATACAAATACAGAAACAAAAGGGTTTGATGCCAAGAATAGCACAAAGGAAAAGGGAAGATCATATCTGGTATGCCATTAAATCATTTATGGTGGGAATGAACCGCATCGTCATTCGAGGACATTTTCGTCATTCTTATTTTGAATGCATCAGTAAGGCATGTGTTAGGAATTCAGAGACAGGGACAGAAAATGTGTCACCCTGTGATCTCAAGCCTTTTACGCTGCATTTCTGGTAAACTGTGTGTTTATAGACACATACACGCACACGCATGCTCTCACTTCGGAAGTCTAGGCCAGCCCCACTGATTCATACAGTGTCTGACACTGTCAACCCAAACAACATACTTGCAAACAGAAGGTTTATCCTAAAGTGAGATTCCTTTGCGAATGCAAATCTAATATTTCCAAAATGCATGCAGTGTAATTATAATGTTGTCATTGAATGGTTGGCAAATTAGGTAAAAAATCGGAAACATTCAATGCAATAAAACTGATTCCATTTATAAAACGTACAAGGCCAACCACATTACAGATGGACAATCATGTTGAAAACATCTTTGAACTTAAGCTGATTCTCATTATTGGTATGATTTCCCATGTTGTCTTACATGCAGCGGGGTCATTCCAGAACCAGCGGCCGGATTCACAAGCATCTTCTCAAGAAATGTTTTCATTTATTTCGTAAGAAGATGTATGTGAAACCGAACTCTGGTTCTGGAATGAGCCCGCTTCCACCAAGTTTGTAAGGATGTTAAAAAAATGTTTTAAGAAGTTCTCAGGTGTTCTTAAGAACGTCTTATTTCTTTTCTTAAGAAATAAAAAGCTTAGATGGGAACTTGATGAAGTTCAACACCATTTTGCCGAGAGCTCTTTACACTTTGAAGACAATTTGGTTTGCGCTAGACTGACTGATTCCCACAGTATTGAAATTAAAACAGCTTGAAATGATCCAAAGGTAAAGAAGCCTTGGGCAACCATTATCTGCAGTATGAGGGGAAGGGAAGAGGACCTTTTGTTCTCCCCTGTAAATCATCTCTTACAATATGTGCAAGATAACTAAGTATATTGGAAGCATATAAAGTCCAACCAGAACACAGTCAGGATGATTGAGAAGATCTTCTCGGTCTCTAAGACGCCTTTCAGGCTCTCTCTCCCTGTTCAAAACCCATTATATTTCCATCTGGACCACAAAGATCTAATAAAACAAGTATGCTATTTAAGAACAATCTTTAAAGTAAAGATAAGAGTATTCTTAAGAATAATTTTTGGGAATGCATAATATTCTTAATTTCTTTCTAAAATTAGAAATTAAGTCTATGTTAAGTTAATCATGAATCATTCATGAATCCGGCCCCAGGTCTTGGGCCAAGGGGCCACTGAAAAACTATCCATATTAAACTATTATTAAATAGTAATTTGTCTGATCTAATTTTCAATAAGCTAATAATATAATTATGTATTCTGCATGAAATAAACTTATATTATACACCTGCCCAACCAGCCTAGTCTGGTTTATTGAACCGTTTTCATATGAATGATCTGATCTAGTCTTCTGACAAAACCCTTACTTAAGAGATTTATCTTAACATAAATTCTGACTCATCGTGATAGGTCACTATCAAAGCTTCCTGGATACCCCATAATAGCAAGATCCACATTAGTGTTGCTGAAAATAAATGTGTGCTTTAACAAGCACAGCAGAGCATCAAAGCCATTATTGCGAGGCCATCAGACATCACAACACCTTTTAATTACTAAAACACTCAAATTGCTTTCAATGTTTTAGAAAACATGTGTGTCCTTAATTTGCATATCACACAGACATTTCAATGTTATATACACAAGATAAACTAACAAAGGTACATCTGCTTGTCCAGAGCTCAGGCTTCTTAGTCCACTTCATTATTAATGGAATAGATTTTCATATTTACCATATTGGCATTAAGGGACGGATCAGAAATGCAATCCTCAAAGGAACACAACCAAGCTAATATTATTAGAATGAAAGACGCTGTAAATAATTGAATGGTTTCCATTATTATGATTTGATTTTTACCATTAAAACTATGACAAAATTCCACTGGCAAGGAAGCCAAATATTTAACGGTTTAAATTAAATATTGTGTTTCCAAAATGACCTTAAAATAGGCCGACATTTTATTTTTTGTTATTGCTTTTTGTTTTTCATTTCTGTAAAGGTTCACAGAATTTTGTGTTTAATGTAAAGTTTACAACTTTACCCTGCAAATTATCTGTAAATTAATAGAAAGAGTGAGATGCTGTTTAATTTTAAGTTTACAAAGTTTACAACTTCACCCTGTAAATGATCTGTAAATTATTAAAAAGAATGTGACTGTGTTTAATGTAAAGTTTACAAAGTTTACAACCTTACCCTGTAAATTATAAAAAAAGAGTGAGTAGCTGTTTAATGTAAATTTTACAAAGTTTACAACTTTACCCTGGTAATTATCTGTAAATTATTAAAAAGAGTGAGAAGCTGTTTACAAAAGAGTTTACAACTTTACCCTGTAAATTATCAGTAAATTATTAAAAATGAGTGAGAGGCCGTTTAACGTTAAGTTTACAAAGTTTACAACTTTACCCTGGTAATTATCTGTTAATTATTAAAAAAGAATGAGACGCAGTTTAATGTAAAGATTACAAAGTTTACAACTTTACCCTGGTAATTATCTGTAAATTATAAAAAAAGAGTGAGAAGCTGTTTACAAAAAAGAGTTTACAACTCAACCCTGTGAATAATCGGTAAATTATAAAAAATGAGTGAGAGGCGTTTAACGTAAAGTTTACAAAGTTTACAACTTTATCCTGGTAATTATCTGTAAATTATTACAAAAGAGTGAGAAGCCGTTTAATGTAAAGTTTACAAAGTTTACAACTTTATCCTGATAATTATCTGTAAATTATTACAAAAGAGTGAGAAGCCGTTTAATGTTAAGTTTACAAAGTTTACAACTTTATCCTGGTAATTATCTGTAAATAATTACAAAAGAATGAAAAGCCGTTTAATGTAAAGTTTACAAAGTTTACAACTTTACCCTGATAACTATCTGTAAATTATTAAAAAGAGCGAGAAGCTGTTTACAAAAAAGAGTTTACAACTCAACCCTGTGAATAATCGGTAAATTATAAAAAATGAGTGAGAGGCGTTTAACGTAAAGTTTACAAAGTTTACAACTTTATCCTGGTAATTATCTGTAAATTATTACAAAAGAGTGAGAAGCCGTTTAATGTAAAGTTTACAAAGTTTACAACTTTATCCTGGTAATTATCTGTAAATAATTACAAAAGAATGAAAAGCCGTTTAATGTAAAGTTTACAAAGTTTACAACTTTACCCTGATAACTATCTGTAAATTATTAAAAAGAGCGAGAAGCCGTTTAATGTAAAGTTTACCAAGTTTACAACTTTATCCTGTGAATTATCTGTAAATTATTACAAAAGAGTGAGAAGTCGTTAAATGTAAAGTTTACAAAGTTTACAACTTTATCCTGATAATTATCTGTAAATTATTTAAAAAAAGAGTGAGACGCCGTTTTATGTAAAGTTTACAAAGTTTACAACTTTATCCTGATAATTATCTGTAAATTATTAAAAAGAGTGAGAAGTCGTTAACTGTAAAGTTTACAAAGTTTACAACTTGATCCTTGTAATTATCTGTAAATTATTAAAAACGAGTGAGATACTGTTTAATGTAAAGTTTACAAAGTTTACAACTTTACCCTGATAATTATCTGTAAATTATAAAAAAAGAGTGAGACGCCGTTTAATGTAAAGTTTACAAAGTTTACAACTTTATCCTGATAAGTATCTGTAAATTATTAAAAAAGAGTGAGAAGTCGTTAAATGTAAAGTTTACAAAGTTTACAACTTTATCCTGATAATTATCTGTAAATTATTTAAAAAAAGAGTGAGAAGCCGTTTAATGTAAAGTTTACAAAGTTTACAACTTTATCCTGATAATTATCTGTAAATTATTACAAAAGAGTGAGAAGTCGTTAAATGTAAAATTTACAAAGTTTACAACTTTATCCTTGTAATTATCTGTAAATTATTAAAAAAGAGTGAGACACCGTTTAATGTAAAGTTTACAAAGTTTACAACTTTACAAAGCAAAATACCCAAGTACACCCTAGACTTTCTATATTTCACCCAGACCCCCTAAAACCTCTGCCCACTTGTGGCATTTCCCAGAACCCCTTGTCTTGAGACATCAATAATGCCAATGAATTGATGAAGTTGCATCATCAGCAGGATTCTGCCCTACCTGTCCAAACACAGAGTTGAGGAAGGGACGCAGATTGAAGTCCGCCTCTGAGGATGCTGCGCTGGACCTCACCGACCTCCGGGAGGAGCGGCTGGAGGACGCCGGTACCGGTGAGGATGAGGCGGTGGACGGGGTTGCCCTCTCTCTGCTCGGTGTCGAGCCCGGGCGAGCTCGGTCCAGTTGGGGTGACCCAAAAAACAGGGCCGTTCCGTCCCTGCATTCGGAGAAAGACTGAGTCCTGTTCGGCGTGCGGACGGCGTGAGAGTGTTTGGGTCGGGGCTCCTGGGGCAGGTCGTCCCGGGTGGACCGGTGGCGGTGATGATGGTGGTGGTGATGGTGATGGTGATGATGGTGTCGTCTGGCTGTCTTGCGATCTCTGGGAAGCTCCGACAGGTCCTCCTGGCTGGAAAGAGCCCGTCCGTGGGGGTGCTGTGGGGGGCTCTTCTCTGCGTTATTTCGGCTGGAGACCAGTGAGGGGTGACACAGGGGTCTCCGAGAACTCGCATCGCAATCCGCAGTCCAAAACGACTCATCTAAAGCGGTGTCAGAGGCGGATGCTGCGGACGCGGCCGCGGAACGCTGCTGTGGTACCCGGCGGGCTCCGGGATGCGGAGGATGCTGAGGATGCTGAAGATGCTGAAGATGCTGAGGATGCTGAGGATGCTGAAGATGCTGAGGATGCTGAGGATGCGGAGGATGCTGAGGATGCTGTGGATGCTGTGGATGCTGAAGATGCTGAGGATGCTGAGGATGCTGAGGATGCTGAGGATGCGGAGGATGCTGAGGATGCTGAAGATGCGGAGCAGCTCTCCGGGTCGGCGCGGAGGATCGCAGCAGAGAGGTCGTCGATTCGCTTTTGGGGAACGTGAAACTCATCTCTCAGCTTTGTAAAATGCCCTTGGAGGTTGACCTCGGATGTGTCACATTTTGTTGTGTTGTACCCCTTGTATGATGCGGTGAGGACATCGGAACATCCTCGATGGGGACGTGATGCAGTCGAGACGTCTTGAAGTTGGTGCCACCTGCTTGCTCTCTGAAACGGTGTGGCGTGATTCTGGATGGACGCGAAGGTGAGGGGAGAGGGGAACCAAAAAAAGATGCAGAAGAGAGAGAGGACATGCGGAACGTATGGTGCGCATCATCAGATGCCCGTGTGTGTGTGTGTGTGTGTGTGTGTGTGTGTGTGTGTGTGTGTGTGTGTGTGTGTGTGTGTGTGTGAGTGTGTGTGTGTGAGAGAGAGAGTGTGTGTTTGTGTGTGTGTGAGTGTGTGTTTGTGTGTGTGTGTGTCAGTGTGAGAGTGTTTGTGTCAGTGTGTGTGTGTGTGTCAGTGTGAGAGTGTTTGTGTGTGTGTGTGTGTGTGTGTGTGTGTGTCAGTGTGTGTGTGTCTCAGTGTGAGAGTGTTTGTGTGTGTGTGTGTGTGTGTGTGTGTGTGTGTGTGTGTGTGTGTGTGTGTGTGTCAGTGTATGTGTGTCAGTGTGTGTGTGTGTGTCAGTGGGAGAGTGTTTGTGTGTGTGTGTGTGTGTGTGTGTGTGTGTGTGTGTGTGTGTGTGTGTGTCTGTGTGTGTGTCTGTGTGTGTGAGTGTGTGTGTGTGAGAGAGAGAGTGTGTGTTTGTGTGTGTGTGTGTGTTTGTGTGTGTGTGTGTCAGTGTGAGAGTGTTTGTGTCAGTGTGTGTGTGTGTGTGTCAGTGTGAGAGTGTTTGTGTGTGTGTGTGTGTGTGTGTGTGTGTCAGTGTGTGTGTGTCTCAGTGTGAGAGTGTTTGTGTGTGTGTGTGTGTGTGTGTGTGTGTGTGTGTGTGTGTGTGTGTGTGTCAGTGTGTGTGTGTCAGTGGGAGAGTGTTTGTGTGTGTGTGTGTGTGTGTGTGTGTGTGTGTGTGTGTGTGTGTGTGTGTGTGTGTGTGTGTGTCTGTGTGAGAGTGTGTGTTTGTGTGTGTGTGAGAGAGAGAGAGAGAGAGAGAGTGTGTGTGTGTCAGTGTGTGTGTGTCAGTGGGAGAGTGTGTGTGTGTGTGTGTGTGATCTCCGGTCGTTGTGTATTAATATGCAAAATCAATCGACATCTCTAAGCAATAAACCAGGACAGAAATGAAAAAGGATGGAAATTTTCTCTTTTTTGTGTGCTTCTTTGAGATATTTATGACAATATTTGAGTTCAAAAGTTTTAACATCAGAATTAATTTCTAGAAATAATTAATATTTTTTGTTATTTTTATTCAATTAGTTTTTCATATGGTTTAATAAAAATATTTTACACTCACCAAACAATTCTGGCTCACAAAGGGCTCTATAGTATATAAAAAACCAAATGATTATTTTAAAACCATGGACAAAATGTTCTTTGGGAAACCAAAATCGTTCCTCTATTGTTTTTCTGGCAAAAAAAACATGAATAGAGTTTAGTTGTTTCTCTCTCTCTCTTGCAATTTTGCTGAATGAAAAAAGAAAATAGTTTGAAGAATGTTCTAAACCGAACAAACATACTCAAAAATATATTCTTTTGTGATTTTCTGAAAAAAGAAAGGTTTAAAACTTTAAGAAGGTATGTAAATGATGACAGGACTCTTCATTTTTGGGTGATCCATCACTTTATAAGCACTTTTTTGGTTAATTTAAGAGAATTTCTTGTGATGTACTATTACCAAAATAAATATTTAATTGACTCCCACTTTAACATTTGGTCTTTTACCGTAAACCAAGAACTCTGATATAACCTTTATTCCAAAATCATGAATGTGTTGTTTCTCCCTGGGGTGAGAAAGCGTTCAGAACACATTACGTTGAAAAGTTCTCCTCTCTCTGCCACAGATTTTCACTTGAATAAACCCAGCATCCTGCTGCACTTCCTGTGCAGGACATCCCAGCCTCACGTTTATTCATGGTCCATTTATCCCAAACGATGCACATTTGAGATGACCTGCATTATACATGAACTTTAGATACATGACACAGACCTCTACCATGAGGATGTCCCTTGACCCCTCATCCACTCTCGCATCAACACATTTTACTCTTAACACGTAGAACATCATAATGGTAGAAATATTACATTAAGATAATAAACAAACTCTTCCAATCTTGTTTAAGCTTTACAACATTTACAGATTCAATGCAAATCCCTGATAGCACAACAACATGTTGCAGGCCTTGTTTACTCATCTGTGATGCATCTCTGAGACGACTGCTGTCAGATGTCATATAGACCTATAGATTTAGGTATAGATTTAAATTGATGTACAACAGCTTTTTCAATAATGTTTAGGAGATCATTATGCATATACTTTAGCAGATATCTTACAGATGGATATCTTTCAGTTCATTTGGGCGATTGTTCTTTTGCAAATGCATCAATACATGAGCTAACATGAAAAGAATCATCAGCATTTGTTATACGGGTCAGTCGTGGTCTGGTGTTTGGAGAGTTGGACTTGTAAGAAGAAGGTTGTGGGTTTGAATCCCAGTGCCAGAAGACAATGACTGAAGTGTCCTTGAGCAAGACATCTTACCCATGTTTGCTCTGCAGTGATGATTGACAGCTTCATAATACTGTAGGTCACTTTGGATAAAAGCATCTGCCAAATGAATAAATGTAAATGTTTTTCATGGTGCATGTTCATGTTTGGATTTGGTCGTACATTTTTTGAATTAAAAGTTTGCTATATTGCTTTTCGTTTTGTCAGCTTTTTCAACATGTTAAAATCACAATTTATTGGTTTTGCATTTCCAATTAAATATCCCAACCTTAACCTTTAAAGGACAAGTTGAAACCTTCAGCCACCCCATGACAAGGAGTGCTCTATCTCCCTCTTGAGTAACTCATGTAATATTGCAATGGGTTGGTGACTTGCAGAATAAATCAGTGTAATAGAATAAGTCAGTGGGGTGAAATATACAGATGTTGTTATAGACATTAACCATTCGCTGTACATGTATTTTGTTGTCAGAAAGAACTTGGGGATTGCACAGCCAAAACTCAAAACCATGACATGCAAATCTCGCATTGTAAACCTTTTGTTCGGAAGTGAATATTAGATTTGCAACCTCTGCAAAATTCTATCTAGAGAACAGATATGGACTGTAGGTGGATTGCAGCAGCCTTTCATCTGCTATTTTATTCATCTACTATTTATCTTGCGCTCTCCTCTGTGTTAGTAAAAGAGGTTAGTTATGTAAATCTCCGAGCTGCGGCTTGATAATGGCTGCTGTATGCAATTCTACACTGTTATCTGCCGCCCCCATGTACAAATCTTCCCAAACTCCAGTCTATTGCTTACATGTTGATTGGATGTTAGTATAGGCCTACAAGAATTTTTAACAGAAATAAACCCTAGGAATGACGGCAATGTGGAAAAGTATAATTATTCATTGGTTATTGAAATTATTACGTTTTATTAACTTTCATGTTTCAATTTTTGATCAGTTCGTCAATTTTCCGCAAATGCTTTAATGTAAAATTTCTATTGGAGTTTGGCAGAAGTGTTGTCACTAGTTCCCACATTGAAACAAAATTTTCATAGCTGTATATTATATATATTTGGTTTAAAGCTTCTGCCAAAGAAATGATGTTAATATATTCTGATTTGAAAAGTGTAACCGATATATTAACAGAACAATGCAAGGTATTTAATGTTACAAAAGAGACTTTCTTCTCAAACACACACAAATGCATTGGCTTATTTGCTTTAACACAGACACATATTGTACATCAGTAATTTGTGAAAATATGTACACACAAACATGCAAACACTGACAAAGAATAAAATGCACTTGCCAGATATCAAATCACCTCTTTATTAAATCTAAAGAATTACTCATCCATTGCAAATTGATTCTATGGAACACAATTTGGAAACATGGAAGTAGGAACATTGTCATAAAATTGACTGGCAACTCCAAAAGTCACACAATGATATAAAATGTCACTTCGCACGAAACTCTCTGTACACCGTCTGTCATCATACAAAAGGAATGTACCAATATCAATGCGACAACCACGAAAGCTTGGTTTACAAGCAGTACAACAAAGCACAATAAGGCTGAACCTAGCACATGTTAACATCCAAAGACGTTGTTTTGCAAAAATACTATGCGGCAAGTCCCACTTTAGTTTACAAAGCGAAGAATACGCAATCTGATCTCAGGGTAGGAAAGAGTAAAGTGGAAAGCAGGCTGATTCAATGTGCTCTCGTTCTTTCTCACCCTGGCTTAGACGTGGCAAGAAAAACCGCCACTAGTGCATTTGATGGAGGTCATTTTACACAATAGCTGGTAGTGCTTAACTTTACGTAACCATATATTCACGTACATTTGCCGTAAATGTCAAATCCCTGTCTCTGCAGTGCATGACGCTTTACGACTGTTTAGTTTATGTCCCGTAAGCCCACCCTCAGGAAAAATGTACAGACCAAACATCGTGTTGTGCTTCCTATACAATACAACCGATAAAAGTGCGTCTCCGTGTGCGGTTGACTGTCAATGCGCGAGGTGATATGAAACTGGGTTTAATGATACCCTGTAGTGGTGAATTTACTTAAGGGCTTCGTCTCAAGCAAAGGCCTCCTGAAGGTTTTTGCTAGGGTTAGACTTGATGTGGTCTGTAAACATTAATATTTTATATTTGTGGTGGCACAGTCTCTACTGCAGCAGTGCTAAGAGGGAAAGTCAGAATAAAGTTACATAAACTAGAGGAGAAGACTGATGTGCTTATCCTCTTTCTCACCGCGAAAGTTTCACCTACACCCTTCTAATTCAATGGAAATTCTTTCCCTTTTGTGTTCCACCTTTTCGTCGCGGCTTCTGCCTTTCAGCGTCCAGGGGTAAAGATGTAATCCAGTGCCTGTCTCTCAGCTGCTGCCACATTTGGATGCCACAGGTCCACCATGAATACGACTCTCGGGCCATCTTCAGCAGAACCTGAACAGCACGTACACAGTTGAAGTTGAAGTCATTACATCAATATATAAAATAGATTTATCTAAAGAAAAAGTCTAGTTCTATCTCCAATTTTATCATCTGCCAAAAGATGCATATTAAAATCACTTTTTTATTTAACAGCTCGGCTCTCGAAGTCACATTTGAGGTTGTATGCAGTCATCATTTTTGGGCTGTAGCACTAATGGTGCAAGTGAGCAATCGTGTCTGGCTGAAAATTCTGTCAATTATTCACTCTCTCAGCAGTCTGTTTGACTTTCCTATGCTGAACACAAAGTTAGATATTTTTAAGAATGTCGGAAACCAACACCCACTTGCGTATCGTTTAGTTTCCATATTTAAGAAATGAATTGGTGCCAGTGCTGTTTGGTTATCAGCTTTATTTTTATATCTTTTGCATCCCTTGGAAGAAAGAAAGTCACATTCATTATTTGCCCAACTAAAGCACTTCTGCAAATCCTTTGCTGTCTCGAATGCTTTTCTTCACTTAGCTCACCATCATGAAACACAGTATGAAGAAAAGAATCGTCAAACAGCAGGCAGCTTCCTTCAGACCAGCACTGCGGCTCTCCACCGACCACCAGCTCACAACCAGGGGGCACCTTCAGTCCTGCACACACACACGCACACAACCAGAAAAATGGCTATATCTTAAAGGGACTGATAGACATCTGCTGTAAACATTCACAATGAGTCAAAAGGCTTGTCACAATTGGTTAAAATTTTTTTTTACAAGATTTCATACTTTGTTTAGTTTTAAGGCCTGTGGCTTAGCACCTGGTTTTGAAGGCAAATTTTGTAGTTAAATAGTTCACCCAAATATAAATGTTTTTTGTCATTGTTTATTTACCATTATATTATTTAAAACATTTGTATGGCTATTTCCTCTGTGGAACACAAAAGAAGATATTTTGAGAAACGGTTCACAAAACAGATAAGATATTTGATGGATTTGGTTACCAACATCTTTCAAAATATCTTATGTTTAGTTATACAGAAGAAATTCATGTTTGGAATGACAAGGGGGTGAGAAATAATAAAAATTGTGTCAATTAAATTTTAAAATGGACAAGGAGTGTCAGTGCAGAAAATATCAGATAATAAGTTGAAAAAAAGGCCTGTTTTGATTAATCCATTTTTGTGCTTGTCAATACATAGTCTTCACATTTACTTACTTTTGTTATTCTTTTAAAACGTATAAAATTGTAAAGAAAATAAACATAAATCTCAACTTTAAGACTATTTTACATATTTTAACATCCTTTGATATCTTACCAAGGTGGCAGCGCAGGCGTACATTGGTTGGCCCGTAATGCTCAGTGATGGTGGATCCAGGACTGAGCACTGAGAAGCACGCGTTTCCAAACACGTTATTGGCAATGAAGGTACGCAGCTGCCCCAGTACCCTCCATGCCCGTGGACAACGTCTGGCATTCAGCACCATGGGAGTACCCTGGTTCACAAGATAGAAGGTCGACCACTGGCCCCGAGGGGTGCTATTAGCCTTCCAGCCCAGAGGAAGCGAGGAACCAGTCCTACTGGACGGCAGCCGGTACACGCTCTCGAACTCAGCCAGCAATGTGGGGAAGCTCCTCTCCAAAAGCTCGACGTCGTGCTTCTGTGCCTCTCGTGAGAAGAACGGAGCAGAGGGAAGGTCTGGCAGGAAGAACACCTCTGGTTTCTGGATAGAGGGGCGACTGCAGAGCAAGTAGCGTCCCTGTTCGCGTACGCCCTTGTGAACCCGTCCCATGCCGGCCCAGGTGTACCGCTTGGCGTACTCCTGGAGGCTGTGGTAGAGGCGTTGGTTCAGGCCCTCGCCAGGCTTTGCGCAACGGAAGCACTCGGATGACTGGCAGTATGCGAAGCCGTTAAGTTCTTCATCGCTGACTCCGCTTCCTCCAACTCCACCCACTTGACGTAGTTTCAGGGATCCACGGGACGTGAGGTCGGCGCTCAGGACTCCACCGGGCAGGGCGCCACTCCGTGGCTCAGGGGTAAAGCCGCCACGCAGTGAAGGGGCGGCATGCTCGGATCCCACACGGTAGCAGTACCAAATAAACAGGAGGGCAAGACAAAGGGCGGTGCCCAGGGCGCTGGACTCACATTCCCGGACAGACTGCATCCCACCCGCCACCCATTCCCTCATTCGCTCTAAAGACCATTCCATCACCACACACCAACATACATAGACACAAACGCTGACTAACACACGCAAACTCCCACACACAAACAGATACTGAGTGCTCTAACGCGATGGAGATTGTCTCTTGCACTCTGATTTGTTACACTAGAGTTCCGGATCACACGTTGCAGTAAACCGATACAGCCTTCCCCTTCAAATCCATTTTCGGCCTAAAGCACCTCTCAGGTTCCCGATCCTGCCACGTCACGAACAGCTTAATGGTCTGTTTCGTCAGAGGTTACTGCATTCGGAAACGTTGACAGTGTTCGGCTGTGAGATTACTCAGCTGCTCCTCCGCACGGATAAACACACTGCACCCCGGGGCACCTGGGTCACAAAGAGTGAGAGAGAAAAAAGGAGAAGAGAAAAAAAACGGACGGTCACGGTGAAGCACAGCAGAATATATCAGTACAGCAGACATGGTGTAGAGACGAACAGCACCTGCCTTGACAGCCCGTCTTGACCACATGATCATTTTTATAGACCACCCACACACATTAAGACCAAGCCCCCAACCCCCTCCACACACACACGCACACGCACACACACCATACCATTTAAAATGTAGTCTCTGTGAAACACCTCCGCATTGCACTTTCAATCCATGAGTCATTGGAGAATTGGCTACAATGAATGCACATATACAGAACAAATACATTAATGCATACAAACACACACACACACACACACACACACACACACACACACACACACACACACACACACACACACACACACACACAATACAACATATACAGAACAAATACATTAATGCATACAAACACACACACACACACACACACACACACACACACACACACACACACACACACACACACACACACACACACACACACACACACAATACAACATATACAGAACAAATACATTAATGCATACAAACACACACACACACACACACACACACACACACACAATACAACATATACAGAACAAATACATTAATGCATACAAACACACACACACACACACACACACACACACACACACACACACACACTAGACAAACCTTTAGACCAGACAATCATAAGGGAATTGTTGCATTAGATGGATCTGATGGAGATGAAGGTTTATCTCACAGCATCTGTCAACAAACACAGAAGAGATTCATGACAGAGTAACAGGAGGAGAATGCATCCGAACACGACACACAAAGAGACAGACATCCAACATGCAATAAACCATCAGAACCGAGCCGACACCCCAACACGCGCACCGATATTATTCTAAGAGATAATGAAGCACTTTCTCTTCTCTATACATCACAGTCAGACATCTCTGCCCTTTAAAATCCACACTCGTCCATAATGCACAGCAGAAAACCACCCCGACATTTCCTCATTGTGATCTGTGCGTTTACATAACAAACATCATCAAACATCAACATGTGTGATAGAAATAATGCAACACACATTACATCTGCGATCCTTCTTCCTCTTGTGATGAGTTATTGACGGATGAATGCCGGAGAGAGAGAGAGACGCATGAAGGGGTGCCAGCACACCCACCTGTACTGATGCCCACCCTGATGCCCAAGCACAAGCCCTGCAGTAACTTCTGTTATCATGGAGAAAGCACACACAACACACCATTAAACACACACATGACATGCTGTGGTCACGTGAAGCTTCCTCTAATAAGAAAGACTTGTTTTAAAAAGTCACGTGATTGGCATACAATTCCCATGATGCTGCTGGGATCGAACGCACGTTTCCTCTGACGTCATAGAGAGAATGATACAAACCAATGGCGACGAGCGGCAGTGCTACACATGTAACAGTTTGACGGGTTGTGATACTTTTGTATCTTTGTGTTGTTCTGTTCAGTCTTTTGAACCTGACAACGTTCATTTAACATGGAGATATGAAGTTTATACCAAGTTTTAATAAACTTATTGTGTTTAAATACCAATGTGAGGTCTCACATCAAAGTTGTTTTATTTTGAGTGCATTATTTATTATTTATTGTATCATTTATTATTTATTTATTATTTATTATTTATTGTATTATTTATTATTTATTGTATTATTTATTATTTATTGTATTATTTATTGTATTATTTATTGTATTATTTATTATTTATTGTATTATTTATTATTTATTTATTATTTATTGTATTATTTATTATTTATTGTATTATTTATTGTATTATTTATTGTATTATTTATTATTTATTGTATTATTTATTATTTATTGTATTATTTATTATTTATTGTATTATTTATTATTTATTGTATTATTTATTGTATTATTTATTATTTATTGTATTATTTATTATTCATTGTATTATTTATTGTATTATTTATTATTTATTGTATTATTTATTATTTATTGTATTATTTATTATTTATTGTAAGGCTATTTTCAGGATTGTCACATCCATAACTGTACGTTTCGCTCATAAACTGACCGATTTAATGGAATATAGTTATTTTATGCTATCCCGTAGGCCATGTGTTGGTTGTTTTTGATTCTGGTTTGTATAATTTAATTCCCATACATTTTAAAAAGATTGCTGTCTCCCGAAAATGGTGTACATTTTTTTGTCACATCCATAACGCAGATTCATTTATATTTTTTAAAATAGAAAACTTACACTAGACCGATCATTTCAGACAAGGGTTTGTATGATAAAACATTTAATTCAGTTTATGGTAACCATTACACTGTAAAAGCATTTTTATGTCACGTCCATAACCAAAATATCACGTCCATAACCAAAATATCACGTCCATAACCAAAATATCACGTCCATAACCAAAATATCACGTCCATAACCAAAATATCACGTCCATAACGCTGGTTAGTTTATCTGTTTTAAAATGGAAAACTTACGCTAGACTGATCCTTTTAGACAAGGGTTTTGTATGATAAAATATTTAGTTCAATTTACGGTTAGAATTACATTGTAAAAGCATTTTTATGTCACGTCCATAACTCAAAATGTCACGTTCATAACTCAAGTGAACTGATCTGTTTTAAAATAAAAAACTTGTGCATAGACTGATCCTTTTCTGAATTTTAAAAACAATCAACAAGGGTTTGTATGATAAAAACAGTAAGTTCAGTTTACTGTTAACAATTACAGGGTAAAAGCATTTTTATGTCACGTCCATAACGCCAAAATGTCACGTTCATAACACAAGTTCATTTATCTGTTTTAAAAAAAAAAATTGTGCATAGACTGATAATTTTCAGAATTTTAACCACGTTCAACAAGGATTTTGTATGATCAAAACAGTAAGTTCCGTTTACAAGTAACAATTACATTGCAAAAGCACTTTTGTGTCACGTCCATAACGCCAAAATGTCACGTACATAACACAAGTTAATTTATCTCTTTTAAAATAGAAAACTTGTGCATAGACTGATCATTTTCTGAATTTGAAACACATTCAACTAAGGTTTTGTATCATAAAAACAATAAGTTCAGTTTACAATTACAATAACATTCTAAAAGCATTTGTATGTCATGTCCATAACTCAAAGGGTTTGCCCTTTAGCGTAGACTTTGTGCAGTGTTTGTTTATAACAATCGATACAAAAGTGAATCTCTTGACCTCGCACGAATAACATATGTCGCCTTTATATAATAGAAAGCTGGTGAACAACATTCAGTTTCACAATGACTCATTTACAACTTTGCCTTCGGGTTAAACATGATGATGAACAGACTCCAGTTGTGATGAGTGTTTGTGTCCCGGAGGCGAATTCTCTTCCATGGAATTTGGTTTTAAGGGATTGCTCTGTGTGTGAGAAATAGGCGGGATTTTAGTACAACTACAAATTTTCATTTTCATTTTTGTGCCCCACAGTTTTTATATGAGCCATTAGAAATACACTGTTAACATACTATTTTGCTTCACAGGCATAATTATTTTAACTATAAAATATTTACATTTACAATAATTCATTTGGCAGACGCTTTTATCCAAAGCGACTTACAAGTATTGTGCAGTTGCCAATTATCATGTCAAAGCAATCAGGTGTAAGATGTCTTGCTCAGGGACACTTCTGTAATTGTCTGCTGGCACTGGGATTCAAACCCACAACCTTCTTCTTACAAGTCCAGAGAGCCGAAGTGCTTATGTTTGAAGAATAATAAGTGTACATTCATCAAAAGTTAACTGTAGACTATATATCAAGTTTTAAAATAAATTGAAGGCACATACAAACAAGGTCTTGTTGCTGTACAACGTTCGGAAAACCGATCGAAAGATAGTCAAATGTGTGCACAAGAACTTTCAGGAAAGCCACGCGAATCAGAATTGGTGCTCTGCATTTGATCCAAAGTGCACCCACATAGTAGTGAACACACAAACAGCAGTGAGAACACACACACACACACACACACACACACACACACACACACACACACACACACACACACCAACCATGAACACACACACAACAGGAAACACACACACACACAAAAGTAAACACACACACACACACACACACACACACACACACACACACACACACACACACACACACACACACACACACACACACACACACACACACACACAGAGCAGTGAACACACACACAAGCGTGAACACACATCCAGAGCAGTGAACACACTACAACGACAGTAGTGAACACACACACCAACCATGTACACACACCTTGAGCAGTGGGGAGCAATTTATGCAGAGGCACCCAGGGAGCAGTTAGGGGTTCTGTGCCATGCTCAAGGACACTTAAGTCACGGTATGACCGCCCTTGAGACTTGAACCCACACCATAAGAGTCCGGAGTCAAACTATCTAACCACCTTGGGCGGTACACTTAGACGGTCCTTTTTTAACCTTGGTAGACAAAACATTACACTATTAATATTAGGGGTGCAAAACATGTCCATGTACCTTCAAGGATACCACATCATATTGCCTATTTCTAACAATGTCCCTACTAATTCAAGTCAAACTGATTAACACGACAAAATCAGCTCAACTATGACTCAAAGCAAAAGCAATTGTAATGGTAGATGTAAAGCATGCATCCAATCCTTGCAGTGAATGCACAGAAATATGAGCCCTTCCCCTATATATTCTGCATCAGAGGTTTTGTGAATTTGTAACAGATGTGAGAAGGGTGTGCTGACCTGAGAGCCTTACCTTACAAATCCACCAGGGGTGATGGGATGCATTGCTTTAGAAGTGTTGTCTCAAAGCAAGCAAACAGAAGTTTGCCAGATGATTTGGAGCATATGGAGCATGTGTTCCTCCTACAGCAACACCTTCAGCAATCCCATCTGGACACGACCTCTAGTCTACACCGACCTCAAGGCATTTAAACACCACAGGGGAAGACTGCACTGTCCTGTATTGTACAGTCTAAAGCTACAATAAAAGAAGCCTTGAAATGCCTAGAAGAAAAGAAAGGACTTGCTTGTTAATAAGCATCCCGGTGATATGTATTGTGATTGTCATTTTTGTAATTGTAACACATATGAACCCGCAGTGTTCTAAGGGAACTTTCAGTAAAGCAGCAGTGGCAGCAGACTCAGAAACCTGTTCTAGAATTGGTCGGTGAGTGACATTTCCTTTTTTCTTTTTTTAAAGGAGTTTGCAGTCCTGTGAAGGGTTACACAAAATATTTGAGTGAAACTTCAATTCACATTCCAATTCAAATATTCGTAGAACATGCAAAAGGTTTAAAATAAGTTTTCCCACTGGGAATAAATAGATGTAGAGTAATCCTGGAGGTGGCTGGTCAGGGAAATATCAGGACTTAAGAGGTGAAACATGGATTTACACTGGAAGGTTAATTGGGTGAAGTGTCTTTATTGTGTAATCCTCTTGACACCAATCTCTGTTTTCCTCCCATTTTAAATTGAGATTAAATTCCCAGGGTGAACGTTTTACAAAGTATCTGATTTTGTTTTAATAAAGTGGTAGGTATAAAAAATTACAATTCTGTCATGAATAACTCTCTAGTTTTCAAAAGTGTTTGAATCTCTTTGTCTGGTTAAACACAGAAGAAGATATTTGAACACATGCTTGTAACAGTTCCTGGATTCCATTGACTGCATTTACACCAGACATTTAGCAGACGCTTTTATCCAAGGTGATTTACAAAGAATCAAGGAGACGGTAAAAAACAGAGACAACAAAAGGTGCTGGAACGAGTTTTCAAAGTTACACAAGGCAAGATAAACCTGTTGGAGCGAAGAAACTGTTAAAACTAATTCAAGAGTGAGCATAAGGAAAGAGGTTTTAGTGGGGGTTAGTTTTACCTACATAGTAGAAAGTAAAATGTCAATCCAACGTTACACAGACTTTTGTCATCCTACATTCTTCAAAATATTTACCTCTGTGTTTAACAGAACTGAAAAAGAAGAATTTTTAAAGAAAGAACTGTTACTGTTTGAAGCATTCTTCCAAATATCTTTCTCTGTGTTTGCAACAGAAAATTAAATAGATTTGAAACAACTCAAAAGTGAGTGAATGATTATACACTCTTATTTTTGGCTTAATGATCTCTTTAATACCGGGGAAATGAATGCATTATGTAGAAAAGCATACATAACAATTGTCTTTCGAGGATATCGAAAAGGAATCTGAAATGCACGAGGCAATCTTAAAATGCATTTGTTTGACATGATAAAGAACAAAAAAGAGAAAAATGTGTAATAACTTGTGATCCAAGCAATGAATAATCAGATAAGGTTATATTTGAAATACAAAAAATATAATGTTGGATGACATTTAGAAACACATCAAACAAATCAATTGCTTGTTTTCATCATTCTATTGTATTCACCTATGTTCAATATTTTCCTCTTAGAGATATTCTGAAGTCTGGTGGGTCAGCAGTAGATGGGGCCATTGCTACTTTGGTGTGCACCTCAATCATAAATCCTCAGAGTATGGGCATTGGTGGAGGCTCTATATTTACAATCATGGAGAAAAGTGGTAACCATTGATGTAGCCCAAACATCAAAAATTACACATCATAATGCACAATGACGCGTAATGTATTTATGCATGTGTTTGTCTAGGCAAAGTGAGAGTCATCAGTTGCAGAGAAACTGTGCCAAAGAGTTTTAAATCAAACCTTCTTGCCCAATGTCCGAAAACCTTTCAGCCCGTGTCAGGTGAGACAGGTCTTCCAACATGAACATGCATTTCCTGTTTCCTTGTGTTGTGCATTTCATAAACAAAAGTATTTTAATGGATAGCATCCACCCGTAACATGGAAATATACTCTATGTGCCATTTTACTATAAAAAAGCACAATGTTCCTCCTTAAAGGCCTTTTTTTGTATATTTATATACACACAACATAAACACTACAAAAAGGTGTTGGCTTTGGTATACACATGTTTAGATTTGTTTACAAAATACTGAAAACACTCTTTGGCCCATTCTCAAATCTGGCATGTGCAGTCATGCCGTCAATGAAGACGGAATGGAGAAATCATTTTACTATTCTGTAATGCCATTCTTTTAGTTAGACTTTTTGTACGTCAGATATGATCATTTGCAGTGGACTTATTAAGTGTGTTGGTAATCTCTCCGTCCTTTGTCGTCCGTAGGTGTTCAATGGATCGGTGTCCCAGGTGAGATCCGTGGCTATGAGCGAGCTCATAGTCTATATGGCCGCTTGCCATGGGCCAATTTATTTCAGCCCACCATCAAGATGGCCAGACATGGCGTGCCTGTTGGCGACATACTCGCTCGGTTTCTGCCCGTTCTGTCCACGGAGAGGCCGGATTCAGAATTACGGTAACCACATGAATCACATAATGTTCCATTTGACACCAAAGCACTATGAAATATATCACATTTGAGTTCTTCATGAAGGATTATCCTTTCTGTTCTCATGTGTCTTACAGCCGGTTGTTCCAAAATGAAAATGGCGAGCTATTAAAAAAGGGAGACATTGTGAGGTTTGAGAGATTAGCAGATACTCTTGAGGCCATTGCACAGCACGGAGCAGAGGCGTTTTACACCGGCGAGATTGGGGAACACTTAGTCGATGATATAAATGATGCAGGTATGCACAAATGTCATTTTATGTTGTTGGGATATTCATAGATTTGCATGAATTCTTTGTATTGTGTACTGGATGTTAGACAAGGTTGTGGTTTATTGGCTGTGTTTTGTGTTTTAGGTGGGACAATTTCAATGGAGGACCTGAAGTCGTTCAAGGTTTCCGAATCGGATGCTTGGGATGTGACTGTGGGACAGTATGACATGTACTTTCCTCCACCACCGGCTGGTGGCGCTACACTTAGTTTCATACTCAACACCATGCTAGGTGGGTTGATGCGTGATTTGTTGATTTTTTTAATATATTTTGTACATTGTGCTTTCTTATTTGCTTCATAGTTTTAACGTTGCTTTATAAGTGTCATTTAGATTTATTTGTCGTTTTCATTTAGTTTTAAAAATATACAAGTTTTCAAAGCATAGTTACATATTTGATTTGATTCTTGTTTAACATTTTTTATTTAAATAAAGAGAAATACTTTACGTTAGTTTTTCTAATGTTTAAAGACCTCCTGTGATGTAAATGAAGTTATGTATGTAGTGTTTATATGCTTTTAGAGGTATCCTACAAACGTAGGTTGAAACGATCATGGAACTTTTGTGTCAGCTCTCAGTTTCACACTCAGTTTATGTGATCGATTGAGGCGGAATAATTTGAATATTCACGATTCTGTAAATATATTGTTGAGCTATTTAAAGGCAGAAAAGTGTTTAAATATGGTATTCCGATTGTCAAAGATTAGTTTTTAAGTAAAGAATTATTGACTTTCCCATACCAATTTTGTTGGTAAACAACCAATCTTAAAAAAATTCCATGCCACCACATAGCAATGTTTTATGAACACACATGCCAACACCCTGGCAACCACCCAGAAAATGTTTTGCATGGGCATGCTTTTTTAAAATGTGTTCCTAGGTATTGAAATAACTTAATTAATTATACTTTTTGTACTCAGGTTATAACCTAACTCCAAAATCTCTGCAGGGGAAAGAGAAGATTTTAACGTTCCAGCGCTACGTGGAAGCCTGCAAATTCGCCAACGGTTTAAAGAGGTTCATGCAAGACCCCAACTTTTCTTCAAAAACGGTACACTTTGTAGGAAAAGAAGTCATTTGTTTCGCCTTTCTAACTTTTCTCCATTGTAAGCATAATAGACATGATATCGTACATCAGGCTTTGCTGCTGCAGCTCAATGGAAACATTACAGTCATTACCCTCTCTGGAGTCACTGGTGTAATCTACTGTAATGACTTAAGTGCTATGTTCAGGGCATCATTACTACAGGCGCTGGAGTACGGCACAGAAATACTTCACACTGACGCTGGCTACCCACAGGTAGATTCTAAAGTGATGCATTACATGATTAACTCGGCCTCTCTTTAACTTGAATAGGAAGCGGTCGAGATCATTCAGAAGCATTTTGCAGAGAAGGTGAGGGCACAAATCACCTCTGACCGCACTCATGATGTCCACTACTACAACGTTACTCCGTACCTGGACTCACATGGCACCACCCACGTCTCTGTGATCGCTGAGGATGGTATGGCCGTGTCTGTGACCAGCACTATCAACTACATGTATGTGATTATATCCTTCTCGCAGGACTTGCAAGTCAAACACTAATACTGAGATGTTATAAGTATTTGTATATCTATAATCTTTGCTTGAGCAAAGTAATGAAGACGGGAGATTAGCTTAACAGACTTGTTGCAGAATACACACATGAAGTTTAGGACACGTGAGTTTGACATCCGAAGTTTGTTTTTTGATATCAGTTGGTTCTTCTATATGACGTTTTGATTTACACACGAATGAGGAATGAAAGACATTTACAGGAACTGTTAAAAGAAGATATTTTGAAGAATGTTGGTACAACATAGACTTTTAAAAAATATATTCTTTTGTACAGTATAGTTACATATAGCTTTGGTTAATAAATTATGACAGGAATTTATTTTTGCTGCACTGTTATACTGTTTGTCTGTGGTCTGGGGTGAGAAACAGTTACGTTTGATACATTTTTATTAATATATTGTTGAACTAGGTTTTTGACTAATCAGGGAATATTAACATATACGTTAAACATATTTTCTTGTTAAAGCAGAGATAACTGATTTCTTGTAGTTTGGTGAAGAAAACATTACTACAGAAGGGACGTAACAAGTGTTGAAGAATCACATATTGCAATACCAAACATAAATTTATGAAAAGTAGAGCTCAGGATATATATATATATATATATATATATATATATATTATATGTTAATTATTTCTTTATTTTTTAATTAAAATGTTCTTTTATTTTCATAAAATACCGCACCTAGTTTCTGTTTCTAAGATTGTTTAAATAAAACTTTTGTTATTTAGTTAATATTTTAAGGGAAATCTGTCTCTTGAGTGTCAGTTTTATTTTTTATTTTTTTACAAATATTGTGATGCGGTCATTATCGTAAACCCTGTGTTGTGTCGAATTATAAGTGAAGTTATTTTTACATCCCTAACTACTGTATCACATCTGATATATCTGTCCAAAGTGACTTGTTTTATTACCTGTTTCCAGATTTGGGTCCAGAGTTTTATCCCCCACAACAGGCATCCTTCTCAACAATGAACTTATAGACTTCTGTGGGAAAACAGATCGGATTCATGCAGGTAATACACACATATCCTAGTAATCATATCTGAGCACTACAGTATGAGGGAAATGTTTGTTTTAATTTAAAAACTTTTTAAAACTGATCTGAAGGTGTAGTTTTCTTTAAAACTGTTTTTATATTTTTAAATTGATGATTTTGACTTAATATTGAAGAAGAAGCCGGTAAGTGGGAAGAATAGACGTGGATCTCAGGGGGAGACTTGATAAAAAATACAAAAAACATTTCTCCAAATTGTAGTCAAAAGTTGACTAAACTCAAGATGATCAAATGTAAAATAATATTTTGTATTTTTTAAGTTATAACTTTAACAAACTCCCTTTTGTTTTCTATCATTATTTAAATGAGCTAATAATTATTCCTAAAATGTGGGAAAATATTGGTTTATAAGAGAGTAAGGGTCACACATTTTATTTGTCATTTTATTGTGTTTTACTGTTTTCTTAAATCATCCTACCCAGCATAGAGAACATTCTGGGAAAATAATTATTTCGATTTTTAAACCTTAAACTCTAGCCCGTTTTTTTATTAACAGGGTCACATATAGCAGCATGTTTGTAAAATGCATAAGTAAGATAAAAGATTACATTTTGATTTGTGCGTTTGTTGTGAAGGCGAGCAGCCACCTTCCTCCATGTCTCCAGTTATCCTCCACTCTTCATCTAAGAAGCACACGGTGGTCATAGGAGCATCAGGAGGCAGTATGATCACCACTGGTGTGGCACTGGTGAGTTTAATCTGTCATTTAAAGGTAAAAGTTAAATCCAACTTTTCACAATTGATGCTGTTGACCAAAATAAGACCAAAACATCACTTTGAGATTGTAATTTATGCCTTTGTAACCACTCGCCTAGATTACTGTAATGCACTGTATGTGCAACCTCTGTGGCACTTCTGTTAACAGGGATACGTTAATATAAGCACATTTTCCACTATTTTAGATGTTCAATTTAAAAATATTTTGTTTTTTAAATCGCTACACCTTATATCTCTGAGCGATTATAATTGTACATTTATGACATTATGTACAGTGTCTTTTGTATGTCATTATCCTTATAATTATCCTTATAACACGTCTGTGTTTTAAACTGTTCATGAATAAAGTTTGATTTGTTGACCTCAATGCAAAATGCATTTCTTATTAAGTAGTTTTGTCCTGCTTTTAGGATAAATATCTGAAACTTTTTAAATCAATTTTTACTTGGCTAGGAAATTGACCTTAGATATTTGGGCTTGCTTAATGAATGAAAGATTAATAATCGAAATTAAATTTATCTTTAAGACAAGCAAAATAATCTGCCAATGAGAGAAATGAACTAAAAGAAGGTACTTAAGAAAAAGTAAAACAAAATTCTAATTTATTTTTCTCCTGTTAGTTTTAAAGAAAAATGTACTTTATTAATGCATTTTCTTTCCCAAACCCAGACAACATATCTCAAGTCACCTACCTTGCCAGTACAACCTGTCTTGATTTAAGTCATTTTAGATATCTACTTAAAATACTAAAAACAAAACAAAATGTTTAATATGAAATAATTGTTTTGCAGTGTTAATGACGGAATGTCTCAGCAGTACCAAACAGAATTGTCAAATGTCTGCCATTGTGAGACAAACAGGTCATGCTGTGCAGACCAAAAACGTGATTGTGTTATCATGCTTTGTTTTGTAATCCAGTTTTGTCTGCAATTGTGTACTGTTAGACAATAATGAACTTCCTTTGGTTCGGCAAAAACCTGGAAGATTCCATCGCGGCCCCGGTGGTGTATGTGGACTCCAAAAATGTTCTCAGCTTCGAGCCCTCCTTTGATGAGGTAAGGAATGAAACAGTGTGTGAATGCGAACTACAGAGCAAATCTTTTCATCGTTGCAATTTCTTCTCTACCCCAGGCAGTCGTGAAAGCACTCAACAGGACTGGCCACAATATTCAAGGCCCACGGATGTTTTATAACGTGGTTAATGCCGTATCAAAGGAGGAAAATTGTATAGAAGCTGTGTCTGACTTACGAAAAATGGGAAAAGCTGCAGGCTACTGACCTGGAGTGCAGCTGGAGACTCGTAAACCGGTGACTCAACTTTGCTGTTTCTCGCTTATCTGTGAGTTTTGTTGACACATCAGCCACTACAGAGGACACTAGTGCATCATCTACCTAAAATTTATCCACTGAGAAATATAAATCGCATTGGGAAATGTTGTCATAATGCATGCACGACAGGATTAAAGCTCCCCCATTGTTTCATCATTTACGCATCCTCTTGTCATTTTAAACCTCTATGACATTCTTTCTTACGCAGAACAGAAAGAGGATATTTGCAGAATATTCAGTGAACAGCAGTGGCACCGTTCATTTCTATTGAATAAACACAAAACCAGGGCAAGGGATTTGGTAAATAACATTCTTCAAAATATCTTCTTTTGTGTTCTGAGGGAGAAGGAAACATACAGGGTTGAAATGACGAAAAGGTTATTTATTTCGGGTGAAATATCCCTTTAAGGGCCTTAAGCAAAGCACACCATCAGTAAAGGATATTCTCATTACACAAATCATATTTTTGTGATGAATGTGAATAAAGATCTTGTTAAGTACACAGTTGTAGATATCTAGGTTTTGTGTATATAATTTTTACTGTTTGGTGAAATATTTGATAAATGCTTGAAAGCAGTGTTTCACGTAATATGAAATGTGTTGATTTGTGTGCAGTCCAACACAGCACTGAAGTCTTTGTCGTGTCCTGAACTGATTCAAATTTAATATCTGCCTCCGTTGTTTAACCTCATAAGGTGTAATAATGTAAGCTTGACAATTTAGTTTTTAAATATTTGTTGTTATTAAAGTATAACGTGTAGTGTCTGTATGAGTAATGAATGGTTTACATAAATTCCTGTTGTTTGGTATTCTAATTTTAGCAGGTGTGGTTTTCTTAATTTGTTATTCAAATTGTTCGCAGTAAAATAAAAATCTCTTGTTTTCATGGTGATATCTGCAGGTGCCTTGCCATAACATCACAGCTTTTCTTTTATATTCAAAGAGATTTTAACCTTATCAAATAATGCCCTATGCTATCACATTATCTGTAGAGGGACTGTGTGGGTATATTGTGTTGTTCTGTGTATCTTAGAATAAAATTGATTTCTGTTATTCTTGGTCAAGAGTAGGTGCTTCGGGATGCAAGGATTTTTGGTTGAATTTTTAAACGAAGAACCTTTTCAATCTGCAAGTGTTCTTATAGATTAAAAAGAAAAGAAAAGAAAAAACATTTACAATTCGTAGACGTTTTTATCCAAAGCAAAATTCTATTTTACAATACATTTGATTCTGAATGTGTAATCCTTGCTTCAAATCCATGGCATGAACTATTTGAAAGTTATGGTTTGTTGGGACGCGTGTGTCCGTCTCGAACTTTCGGTTTGTTTAAGTTGTGTTTTTTAAATATTTTAATGTTTTAAATAAACAATGCACTAAGTAAAAAATACTGACTATAAATACTTGCTAGCTAATTTCATTAACTTGTTATTTCTTCAGAAACATTCTACCAGGATTTACTTTTGGAATAAAAATATAAAGTGTAGAGTGATGCAATTTGAGTCTCTGTGTAAAAGTGTCTACCAAATACAGAAATGTAAGCGTAGATTTTGATGTCGGTGCTTTAAAACCATCTATAACCTTTGAGGAAAGGGTTCTATGGGTTTCAAACTTGGTTCTTCTAAAGCATTGTTTTTAATAACCTTAAATAGCATTTTTTTAACCCTTGGCCTTGTTATGGGGAGACCTGACATTTTTATTTATTGGTGAAAGTGTTTCCTATGTTTTATTCACTGCCTGGATAAAATCAATTTTTAGTAGATTTGCATTTTAATTCTGTGCATGTTTTAATGATGTGCTATAAGAGTATGCAGCATCTCACGATCGATCCTTTGGATTGCTGACAAAGGATCAAAGGTTCTTGGCGTCCCTCGATAAGACTGGAGGGTCCAGATGGATATTCAACAGCAATGTTTAGCTCAGCTGCTAACCAATGATTTCTCCCCAGCATGCGGTCCTGCATTTCTATATAATTAACATTCAAAATGCTGAAAACAGGATCTGCATGACTCATAAAACTGCACAGCTAGATCCCATCGGAGGCTGTAAACAATGCGGCTGATTGGATTAGCTTCAGTGTCGCGATAGATAAGACAAACCGAGCATTAGGAGCTTTGGTTATTTTGGAGCACATGAATAAACGCCGTCGTGTAAATACACGAAGCCTGTCGTCTGGAAAGCCCAGAGATTGCTGTGACCACAGGGGAGCTTTAGTTCAAAATCCGGCACCCACATTTTTCTCACTTTCATTCAGCCTTTCTTTCATCCATCCTTGAGCGGAGACCACATGGACACCCGAGGGTTTCCTCTCCGAGTGCAGAATAACAGCATCTAGAAGCATCTCTTCTGAGACCAAACGTACGGCTCGTTCTTAACGTGAGGACAAAACATCTGTCAAACGCTTGCACGTTCCATTTTGTGTCAATCATCTTTCAAAGTATAATGGCGTTCCCAGACTCTGACAGAACATTCATGACCGCGCCAGAGTGTGGGCCTGCTTAACAAAGCTTCTTTACAGAGAGTGCATCTCAGACCAGTTGTCTGTCAGCTTCCTTTATGCTTTATTTCCTCCGCTCAGGAAACTCGTACATTTATGCAAATCATTCACCATGACGGTGGATCTGGATGTTTCTACAGGCTTCAGAACTTTCTGTAATGTTTAAAAAAATCTATGACAAATAAAACAAAATCTGTGTTTTTTTGTTATATCATCTCTGTTATGCTATTAGTGATTCGTAGGCTCATTCTTAGATGGATATATGGAGTCAAGTGCTCTTCTAAAAACAGTCATCCTTAAAAATCCACTACTTTTAAATGGCCTCAGTTCTTCCTAATAATTGTTATATTAAACTGTATGTTAATGTCACTTCCATCAAAAAATCAGTTAGTGGGGTGTGTGTTGCAAATGTACTATAGCAGTTACATTTCCAACGTGATTTCACTGCTTGACAAGTATAGATAATATTCTGAGTATTATTGTAATAATGAAATTGTCTGTTTTAATATTTCGGCAGGGGACTAAAGGGGTCAATGTAAACATATCGGATCCATATGTCTGACCTGGGAAATATTCTTATTGGCTAACATTTTCATCTTCATGAAAACATATTCTTGTGTTTGCTGACATTATGGGAATTTAGTTAATTAAGTTTAATTTTCCACATTTAACAATTAATAGTATGTAATTAAACCAAATGATTACTGAAAACCTTTAACATTACTTTCATAATTTCAAACAGAAAATCAATACAATAGTAATATTATACATGTACATGATTTTATGAAAAGTGACACATTTACTTTTTATATGATATCCTTATGTTTAAACATATTCCAATATATACATATTATGTATTGCATGTACTCTCTTTACTTTAACTTAAATTAGGTCTCATTCATCAATCTTGGCAACATTCAACAATGTCATTTTCTTAACTTCAAAGTTAACAAAGTTCAAAGACAGTTTTGATGCTCTACAAGTAATTTCCTCTTGCATGCATCGGTGTAGTGTTCAATAATCAACTTTTATATCAGCATTTTTTTTTAGCTCTGGTGAAATCAAAGGAATTATTAGACATCCAGTTTATTAAAAGAAGTTATTATGGTTCTTGTCATTTATTGACATCTCTACACCTGTATCAATGAAACATTCACCTTATTAGAAATAAAACAGCATTTCTCACACATTCTTACCATCAGAAAAATATAGCCTTACTATTTTAATATAAGTGTTGTGGGACAAAACAACCTGTGTGAGTTTAAATAAATTACTAAACTTTGTTTAATAAAGCTTTAAACTAATGACCATGTGTCCACATTACACAAGAAAGACCCAGTACAATAAAAACTCATATAATAAAGCTACCAAATATCCCTTACATAAACACGTACAGATGTCCGTCTCACCTCTTTTCTATACATAAAGGCAATAAATAAGGCTGGTTAAAGAATGGCAATGTGGTCACTTTCAGTTTAAAAGACACTATTGGTTCCATTAAGAAAAAAATACTTCTTTACATAAAAATAAAAAATACAGGGGATGTTTGTACATCCTGATGCAGTGTGTTGATTGTACCACCCCCAAAATAAACATTCTATCATATTTTGCTTAACATCATAGTATTCCAAACCCGACTGACTTTTGTTCTTCATAACAAATTTAGCAATATATATCAGTCATTTGTATTCTTTTAAGACAAAACAACTATGTTCCACATAGTTTGGAATGGCTTGAGGAAAAAAATGATTACATTTCAAAGGAGGAAAATACACTATTGAATATGAGTATTTGAAGTTTCTTGCTCTTGACTGAGTCCCCAAAATCCAAAAATAGTAATAAAAAGTGTGTTCAGTATCCTGCAGGATAGCCGCCTTTTCTAGGGTCACATTCAGCATAGAGTTTGTCCCCTTGACGCACAACCGCCTGGACCACGGCTCCTGGTGTCTGCTGCAATTCTGTAATGTGATTCTTCTTCGCCAAACCATTAAGAATGCTCTGCAACACATGTGTCCACAAACACATATAAAGTCAGAGTTTGCAGATTGAATGAATCATTATCCTTACATTTACTTGATATGCCGTTCATGGTAAGCACCTGCTCAAAGTTTTGCTCCACCACTGTTATGTTGGGATTAAGCTGGTTGTGAACTCTGGGCTCTGTGACGGCTTTCTTCAGATCATAATTAAAGAAGAGGGAGTTCAGGATCACCTAAAATGAGAATAAAAGAAGGGATGGCAACATAATGTGGTTAAAAACAGGTAGATGCATGGGTCTACATTTCAAGATTTAATTTTTTGTTATTTTTCAATTTTGTTAAGGTCTTGTCATAATAAGTTTAAAATAAAAATGTCAAGTTCGTCAATATATTGGTAACTTCTCTCAACATTTACTGTGGATGTGAAAAATCACGTACGAGAACGTGCAAAATGACTAGATGAGAAACGATCTTTGTTCATCTTATATTTTTATCATTATGTTTTATGAAATTACAACTACGCAATTAGAATGGTTTTGTATGCTTTGTATATTTTAAATGAATAAATAGTTTGCTGTAAGGGTTTTTTCTTGAAAAATGCTTATTTAGATACAAAGGGTTTCGGAAAACGGCAGTGCCATAATTGTGAATTCATAATAATAATAATAATAACAACAACAATAATAATAATAATAATAATAATAATAATAATAACAATAATAATAATAACAATAATAATAATAATAATAATAATAATAATAATAATAATAATAATAATAATAATAATAATATTTTGGTTAAGTTGATTTATTACTGGCTATTTATTAAAATGCACAAAAATTCAAACTAAAAAATCCTGTAAGCTGGGAAAAAATACTGTGAAATAATTGTAAAGTTGGAGTACTTTCTGAAATTTGAATTTTTACTGAATTGTTTACCTGAATGTGCAGTGCAGTTTTCTTAAATTTGAATGTTTTTACTTTTTAATATAATTGTCTATGGTCCATTAGAAACAAACATTGTCAACTTATTAAACTAAGGCTTTTGCTATGTGCTGTGCCAATGTTCTGATCAAAAGTAGAAAATGATTCACGGTTACCAGGGCTGTTGCCGTGGTGATTTTCGTCCCTCCCGAGGCCCCCACCACCATTTTGACTCTGTTGTGTTTGTCAAATATTATCGTGGGACACATCGAGGAAAGCGGTCGTTTACCTTGCACAAAAGAACAAAAGCAGCATGTTGAAACATTTCCTCTGGGACATTTAGTTACTACATTATGTTATTATTTTGTTACTACATTATGATAACTTCATATGAGTATTACACCTGGCTGAATGAAGTTGTTGGGTGAAGGGGGAACCCCAAAGCCGTTGGTAATGTACGGTGAGCTGAAGTCGTCCATCTCGTCATTAAAGATAATGCCAGTTGACCGCGACATCACCTTGGAGCCAAAACTAAAAGACACGGAAGATTAGGGTTCCATTTCTAAAATTTCAAAATGTTTTAATTTAAAATTTAAAAAGATGTTAAACATTTCAGCTACATAAATGTAAACTGTTTCTTACTAAAGGTTAATAGTGCTGGTGGCCGCCACTGCGCTCCCGTCCTCCGCTATGACTGACAGGTGAGCCGTGCCGTGGTCATCAGGGACGAAGTACTCAGGATCGTAGTAGTTGTCCGGATGAGTGGTGTCATCTGTGATCCTACTCCTGATATCATCTGCAAAGTAGTCCGAGGTCATGTTTTGGATGAGCTACAGAGGAGATAATCGAGACAAGATTCACAAGAGAGCTTGAAGGTGCACTGAAACATGATGACCTTGAGAAAATAATGCCTTGTGTTGCCAGACATTACACTGACGGGCTCTTGAAGGCCCTTCAAATATCCTGAGTTAAGTTCAAGACTGAGTGGTGGGTAGCTTCACTAAACATAATACTTAGTTTGGTGTGAAATAATGAACTCACATCAGTGATGTTGAGGTAACGCGGGTCTCCTAGTTTACTCCTCTTGGCATAAGCGAAGCGGAACGCCTCTACGATTCGATGATATGTCAAAGTCTTCTTCTCGGCTGTGGAGACACTGCTGTTTGAGAAGTTATAACCTAGAAAAGAAACGTTCTGTGTCAGTTTGGGTACTAGTTTCCTGTATAATCTACTGCTGTACAGGGAATGGAAAAACGTATATATATGACTTAACTAATATTAAACATGAACTTATGTGAAAACGGTAGATTGTTTTGAATGTAGTTCTATATAACGCATTGTCTTATATTTTTTATCGTTATAGTTGAAGGAAAGGTTTTGAATTGAAATTCCAGACATTTTGTATTGGCCCTTATGGAAAAACGTGTCTTGGTGAGCAATTGTATTATTTACATTTGATATATTGCTCTATTGTTTCCTCGTTTCTCTGTAGGTTGCTTTGGATTAAGATTATAACATTTTGTCATAGTTTATACTCATTAAGATTATAAATTTAGCAAATACCTTTATACTAAGCAACCGACAAGGACTTTACACATTTTATCAAGGAGTTTAAAAGAAGTTTACAGTAAAGCAAGAAAACATGAAGACATAAGATATAAGCTATAGAAAATGCAGGTATATGACTTGTAGGAGCCCAGTTAAAAAAACTATTAATTTAAAATAAATGTATTTTATACTAAGTGTAGGTTAAATGATTTAACATACTTATTGACATGACATACTGATATTTAACTATAATAATCTTTTTGAGTACTACTTATACAAACAAATTCTAAATGTTAAGCTTGTGTTTTAACAAAAAGGTGTTTTAATGTCACTTTTGAGAGGATTAACAAAACAAAACCCACATATAAAAAAACGCATAAACTTTTCTTAAATGCCACTTTAAAGAAATCAATATGATTCCAAAGCGTAAAAAATGCCTCTTACAGAAATATGTTAATGTGAATAAACGATTTATATTCTGAGATAGTTTCGTGAAATCAGATCAATCAGATCAATCAGATTCAAGTGCTTAATTCAAATAAGAAAGCTTTGATTTACGCTTATCTCCTCTTAAGGCTTCATCTCAATAAAGGAAGTCCTATACATATGGTATGAACATAAGTTCATTAATATAGTTTGCGTACTAGGACATAATTTATGACTCACATTTTACAGTGTTAGAGATATAACAATTGTACCAACGGATATTGTGCATTGCAAAATTCTGAAACTTTGAAAGAACTTTGCTTAACATGACACTGCTTGCCTGGTTATTGTTTATGTAAATCTGTGGTTTACATCACATTAAAGAATGAAGTGTGTTTGTAAGTATCTATGGGTTTATTGAAGGTTATTGCATAATTACCGCATTCCAAAAAACATATCTACTCGGCGTTACTCATAAGCTACTCAGTCACAGATAATTGTACCTGTATGCATGACGTAAGTGCATTGTCAAGAGCACTCAACTTGCCCATTAAAAATGGGATTCAGAAAGGTTTGATTTGACATCAGATAATGTTATACCATTGCTGACTTTAAAGACAACATGTTTGATCTTAAATGGTATTAAATGTCACCGCTTAGGCTTGTAGTATCTAGTAAAGGCCTGGAGCATGACATTTATAGAGGATAAAATTGAATAAGAAACCATTAAAATGAATAAGAACGCTAGCAGGCCTTTCTCCCGGTATTCTGGGTGTCCCTGACACACGGACACACCCACACAGAAATAATATCAGACTCACCATCCAATATATTGAGAATGAGCGCGAGCACAGGTCCGCTGGATGGAGCGTCGGGAACGTAGATGGTGTACTCGCCCACGTTTAATTTCAACGGGCTTTCATTCAGCACTGGCCGATATGCCATTAGGTCCTCAATTGTTATGATCCCTCCTGCATTATCAGCAACAAAACCATCCGTGTGATTTGCATGTTTTGTTAAAAAGAGATTGTCTCAGACATGTCTCAACACATGAGAAGGATAAACAAATCATGAAATGACCTGCAGCTTGAATATCCGCTACTATATTTTTGGCCATAGTCCCGTTGTAGAACACATTGGGCCCCTCTTCTGCTATCCTCTCATAGGTGTCAGCGAGTGCGGGGAAACGAATGATATCATTTTCTTTCAGGAGGTTTTTGTTTTTATCACAAAAAACTTCACTTGAAAGGAGAAGAAGGGATAACGATGAAGTCATAAAACTACCAAAAAACTTACAATTATGTTGCATACGCATGAAATAAGAAGCATATTCAATTAATAGAAAACAGTTCACCCCTGTATGACTTTCTTTTGCAGAACACAAAGGAAGATATTTTGAAGAATGTTGGTAGGTGAACAACAGTTGCCATTGACTTCTTGTATGGACAACAAACCAATGAATGATGGGTGCTACTGTTGTTTGGTTCTTCAAAATATCTTCTTTTGAGTTTTGACAAGAGGGTGATGACAAATTTTAATTTTAGGGTGAACTATAACTTTAATGCAACACCTTCGCACAGTTATAACATTTTGCCAAGACAACTGCAGCTGAAAAAGTTGTAATGTTTTTTTTTTAAAACAGACCACTTTACAAAGGATAAATTCTTACCACATTGCCACATCATTCAGAATAGATTCCTTGTTCTTGGCGATGGCATTGGCTAAGGCCTTACCAACTGGAAAACCACTGCGTGCCAACGCTATACTGGGCTTAAACAGTTCCCTCCATGGAAGTTTCCCATGTCTGTTGTGTGCCATCTCATAACCACGGATTTCTCCCGGAATGGCTATAGACAATCCCCCTGCGGTTCAAAACGAACAAATGAAATCTGTATTGTGTCAAAGTGATTACTTTTGAAAACTCAACGATTCAAAGTTAATATCACTTGCATGTGGAATATTTTTATTGTGTGTCTTGTCCAATCAAACTGTAATTTTGTCAAATTATGCCAAGCGGCTCCCGTGCTATGATGAATAAAATGGCTGTAATTGGCCTTATAGCAAGATCATTTCATTCCAAACGTGTTTGAGATATTTTTCTGTGATACAGTTATTTCAATGGTTGGTAATGATCAAGCAGTAGAGAATTATGAAAATAAAAACTGGTAAGAGTGTAAAGAGTGTGTTTTTAGGTTTTTGATATAAGTACCGTTCTGTGAGAGCTGGGTGTTATTGCCAAACATGTTCTCTGTAGCATTCGAAGGAGCAGTTTCTCTGGCATCAATTATCTCCACCTTTCCTACGGGTTAAAACATGAACATTTGCACATTTTGGTAAATTTGCTAAATTGACATTCAGTCATCGTGAGCTTGACCTCATAAGTTTGTAAACTAGTAGTTAAAGGTGTGGTTTGCAGAATAAATTGTTGGCTATTTGAGCTTGACTGCAGCAGGTTATAGTTAATACATGTGATGAATTATACTAGTCATTACGACTAAGTTATACGTCATGAATCATAAAGATGGGCTTGGTTTTGTAGTGTGGTTCACATGTGTTCCTTTAGCTGATATCATTACTCTAGTGATAAAATGTATGTTAATGTTTGCCCAAAAACTAAAACTAAAAACAAACCTTGATGGCTTCCTTCCTTCTGCAGAACACAAAAGAAGATATTTGAAGAATGTCGGGAGGTGGCAACCATTCACTTGCATTACATTTGTGTCTATACAATAGAAAGGTACAGTTGTCACTGCTGAGCGTTCTTCAAAATATCTTTTTTGGTGTTCTGGAGAAGAAAGAAATCATTTAGGTATCAAGAGGGAAGAAACGGTTCCACAATCTTCATTTTGGTTCAGCTATCACTTTAATGTTTTTGCCAAATGTGAATGGAAATGTGTACCTGTTGATGCATTATATATAGTGAAAAACAGCCCTCCTCCGATACCCATACTGTGTGCATTGAACAGGCCAACACACAACAGAGCAGCAATAGAAGCATCAACCGCTGATCCGTTCCTCTTCAAAATGTCCCTAAAGAGATAAGAATGATGTGTGAATGCAACTGACTATAGATACATCTCATGATATGTGATGCAATTAAAGCGTCCACAAACAACATCTGTAAGCTCCCACCTTCCGATCTCAGAACACTTCCCAGCGTCCGCCGCCACGGCCGCTTTGGAGTAGAAATGGTTCAAGGAAGGGACGAGTCTTGTCTTCCTGACCCCCAAAAATATTCCCAGGAATAAGCCCAACGCAGCTATGAGCAGGACCACCATCCCAGCAACTAGAGACTTCTTGGCCATTTTCCTATTTGATAACAATGTGACTCAGGGAAACTTTTTCGACAGCATAGTCTGATAAAAGTCTGCAACATTTGGGTGCTTATAATGCAGTTTAGTACCTTTTATTTGTTCGTTTGATTATTGTTGTTTATTGTTCATAAAATCAGCATTTCCATATGTATTTGGCTTTTCAGTCCAGTGTTTGTGTCATTTTAATAAAACAACACATCAGGACTGACAAAAAAGTCATCAAACAGCAATATAACGAGTCTAACAGCATGATAAGACTGGGTTCAAAATTTCGGTCATCACAATATTTGCGTCATCTTTTTTTATCTGGATACAAAATGTTTGAAGCTTACAGAATAAAACAGCATCCATGTTCTTCTCATCGATGCCGTAGCAATTTTTGGTCCCACAAAGAACTTTTGCGAAACAGAAAAGGTTCTGTGGATGTTAAGGATGATTTCTGGAGCCCATTAGACAAAGAATGTTCTTCTAAAGCATAATAGAACTTTTATTTTAAGAGTGTACCTATAGGAACCTCTGTACTTTTTTTTTAATTCCCATAGCTTTACCAATGACCAAATTAATACATGTCATTTACATAATGTTCTGTAAATGTATACCTTTCGAGAGAAACTAAAGAAACCTTGGAGTATGGTGTGCGAATATGCAACAATTTATTTATCGATTTCCAAAACAGATAAATAATCTTAACAAAGATGCCCCAGCCACCAAAGCATTGCTCCAACTCTTCTTACCTTGTGGATGCTGATTTTGTCTGATGAGAATAATCCTTCCACAGAACTCAGATACCTTTTTATTCAAGTGTGTATTCTAGGTGATATAGGATGGTGGACAAATATAACCTGTGCTCATAAACTGTTACTCTAGAGGTAATACGTCAACCAGGTCCCGACCTTAACTGGTGATGGACCAGTCAGACAGGATGATTTCACAAAAACACTGTGTACTGAACATGCAGGTATTACTCACTTGCTCATGCTTAACATCTTAAAGAAATCTGATGTAATCTCTCTCGCAATAAACTGTTCCTCCCTATTCAATATACACTTACATCTGAGCCTTGATTAAAATATTTATTCTTTAAACCACTTAGACAACTTATTTAAACTTGTTTTTTTTATTTGTTATGCGAATTAGTAAGCAATATGTACGTTTCTTTGAGCACATTTTACAGTAGTCATTCATTCGGACGTTGATGATGACATTGACAGTTGGGATGTCTTTCTTCAAGCAAACCATAACCAGTCTCCTCACATGATGCTCTCTGAAACATTAATTCAGAGCTAACATGAATCTTCACATTCACGCACAAACTTGTCCAGCATGAGCTCCTGACGTCAATCAAGTGAGGGGAGCATACAAATTCTGAGCATTTAGAATTCTAAGACTTTCTGAATTTATGCAACTGGTGTCAAAAGAAAAGTTATGTAATACGTTGCAATAAAACTAACTTTATTGCGTAGTACACACGCATCATTGAATAGACCTTTTGTTCCAAACATCCTCAATCCATCCTTTGAGCAGATACTGCAATCTGTCAGGGTTTGTGAAAGCTCCTCCCATTATGTGTACAGAATTGTTCAGGTTGTATTAATATACCCTGTCACACAGCAGATTTAACCTGTCATAAACCTAAATTAATTGTAACCTGAATAGATAAAGAGTGTCTGTAAGGTGTATCTGTGTAAATGCGTCCATGTGAGTGTGGATCTGGTTGTTCTTGTTTTCATAAGCAAGAGAGAAAGTTAATGACTCATCTCCTTGAACTTTATAGTCTCAAGTCAATTCTGAGAGTATAATTAGTGATATAAACAAATCTTCATGCAGTTAATGATTCACTTATCAGAATTGGGTTGAAATATTTGGCTGATAAAAATCTTATCATTCCCACTTTTCAATTCATTCAAAGTATTGTTACTATATTTAATATTTGTTAGTATATTCTTAGACTAACTATGTTACAGCTCAAATTCTTCTTTATAATATGTAAAATTATATACTGTCTATAATTTTAGTCACATGTGTTATATTTAAGGGGGTCTTCATTAAAGGGGTCCTGTGGCATCATAAAGTTTAAACACCTCCTATAAGCATATTAAAACACGACATAAATATACAAACTATATTAAAAATCTCTACCTTCACAACAGGGGCCTACAAACAGTAGCGGACATGCAACATTTGGCACCGTTTTTTTTAGCACTGAATGAAAGGAACTAAAAAAATATTACGATTACACATTCTCTTGTAGATAAATGGGACACAAATGCTTTCCTTTATATTGGTTTATGTAAAATTAGAATCAACTATTTACTGGGAAGAGTGACTTATACTTGGACAGCCAGACTAATTGAAAATGAACATCATCAATTCACAGAAGCTGCGTTTTACTCCATGCCACAGCATATAAGTACTGTGAAAAAGAGTAGAATACATATACTTCATATGCGTCTATACAATAGAACATTTATAACCAAATAAAAATGTATGTCACATAACTTTGTGATTTAATGTTATTTAAAACCTAAAGAAACAAAGAAATCGATCAATTAATCCGGGTGTGCTTTGGACCAGTGTTTCCTTTTTTTGAAGTGGTCTGTAGCATAAGATTTTATAAACATGAAATCCAATCTTACTCAAAAAGTTTCTGCTGATTCTGTTACAGGGACTGGTGCAAAGAATAATCGAGTCTGTTTTTCCATCTTTCACTTTGGGAATACAGAGGGCGGTTGCAACACTTTTTTTATTTCCTTCCATGTGAGTGTTTTAAGTGGAAGCCAAAATGGTTATATATTAAACCCACATCTGTCAGCTACCAGCCAAATATCTATAACATTTGTATGTACGATAATATATCCATTATTTATACCAGAACAGATAAAGACATGTTGGAAGTGACCCAATAACACTCCACAGAGGCAGTTAAACATTTATCAAAATGTCATGAAAATATATCATCTATAACATAATATTTCAATTTCTTTATATTATTTGTGAACAGACACAACAGTTCTAAGAGTATGTGTGCACGCTTCTCTGAACTGAAATGTGAACAATAAAAAATGGGACTGCTTTTACAAATAAAATGTATACTCGAAAGCTTTGAAATTTAAGTAAATATACTGTTTACATTTTTGTAAATGTAAGTAAAAGATTAAGTAAACCTCAAATCAAATAGTCATATTAGAATACGCGTAAAATAGTGTTTTATATTACAAATAGATATAAATTGATCAAATGCTTAATTTGTCCTTACATAACTTCAAAATGATGTATCTTTTATCAAAACGAACCGTTGGATTTGTACTCAATCATTTTGATATTCTCTACTTAATAAAAACATGTCATGTTTTTAAACAATTTTATTATAAACAAGATTAAGATTTTCCTTATAATAGAGTTGCATGACAAATAAAGCAAGTCTGATGATAAAAGCAGAGGTCACATGGCTCAGATTTATGTTAAAGAAAGAGTGATGCAAAACAACCCATAAAGCCATGTTGCATCCAATCCTCTGAAAATTGATGATAAAGTCATAAAATGTTATCTGTTATATTATCTAAAGGTGTCACCACACAATGATCGAATGCATGTATGGAAATTCCCTTCTTGTTTTGATCCGTGGCGCATCTTGTTGGGATGCTGCGCACGAAGCCCCCGCCAGCCAATGAGAGCAGAGTATTTCCCGCGTGTGGTGCTGATGAGAGCAGAGCATCCTCATCTGAATACAAACCAGACCGCACGACACAAGCACGGACGGCTCAGCTCGAGTGGTACCCAAGTTCGGACCGATGCGGAGACTGCGGGGCGTTGTCATGGTAACGTCGTAAGAGCATCCCATTCAACGTTTAGATTCGATTGGAATTGAGACAATGGGCTCCAGGCTCAGCCGTCAGAACAGTCTCGACAAGGAGAATTTTTCCCGCAGGAGACGAAAGCATCTCGACAGCACTGGAGAAAGCGAGCGGAGCGGGAGCGCAGACTTCTTGTTTCCATCCCTGATGCTCAGGCCGGAGAAGCTGCCAGGGATGCTGAGGAGGGCAAACCACAGTCCCTATGTCAGACGGGTCGCATGGATCCGGGAGGTCCAGAAGCTCCTGCGGGAGAGGAAAATAGAAGAAGCCACTGATGTGCTCAGACTGTTGAGGAAGGTGAGGGCAAACGTCCTGCTCATGACTTCTGCAGATGTGTACATGATTCAATGCACTGACATGCATGCAGAATAAACCTGTGCCATCCACAGCTTGCCTTTGCTTATCTTTAGAGAAACTCACAGCTTTATGTGGATGTTGTGGCTTGTGTTCTTCACACTGATTTGTTAACATCTCATGGAGGTTTCTTCATGGAGCCGTGACCCATATTCACTGAGCTTCACTCGGGCCCGGAATACTAAGAAGCTGAGGCACCTGACCCCTGATGATGCTGTGGATCAGAAGGTCATCCACGAGAGAGAAATGTTTCTCATAAATGATGGATTGCGCTTGCGTTTTAAACTGTGGAGGTCCATAGTGGTAGACACAAGATTTGGACGTCTTGTGATGTATGCCCCACGAGAAAGATTGGGTGTTAGGGAGGTTTGACCCAAACACTTTTTGTCTGCCATTGGTCGGACAAACAGATGGTGATGTGCACTTGGTTAAGACCATGCTTGTTTGTGTTAATGGTAAAGCAAGGATGATATACGGTAAAAAATACTTCATTGGGCTTAGATGACAAAAATACTTTGCATACAACATTTGTGTAAATTGATCATAGTGCTGTTGTCATAAAAATATAAAATAACTGCAGTTCAATCCCTGTAAAAACAGCCCCCTCTTTCTCCCTCCCTCTCTCTCTCTCTCTCTCTCTCTCCCTCTCTCTCTCTCTCTCTCTCTCTCTCTCTCTCTCTCTCTCTCTCTCTCTCTCTCTCTCTCTCTCTCTCTCCGGTCTCTCTCTCTCTCTCCGGTCTCTCTCTCTCCCTCTCCCTCTCCCTCTCTCTCTCTCTCTCTCCCTCTCCCTCTCTCTCTGGTCTCTCTCTCTGGTCTCTCTCTCTCTCTCTCTCTCTCTCTCTCTCTCTCTCTCGTCTCTCTCTGGTCTCTCTCTCTCTGGTCTCTCTCTCTCTCTCTCTCTCTCTCTCTCTCTCTCTCTCTGGTCTCTCTCTCTCTGGTCTCTCTCTGGTCTCTCTCTCTCTCTCTCTCTCTCTCTCTCTCTCTCTCTCTCTCTCTCTCTCTCCTCTCGATCTACTTGTCCTTGCAGCTGTTTGCCTCTTTTCCCAAAAAGCTCAATCACCATGCTGTTGCTTTCCACATCTAAATTGGCTACTGTTGTTTTTCATCTGTTGTTTTGATAAGACTGCATCTGCCAAGAATATTAATGATCTGATGCAGACTGTCATATCATTGAAATGATTTTTGAAGAATTTATAACCTTTTAAAGTTAACTTTCTGGAAAAAATCACTTAGGCAAAAACACACTCTCTTACAAATTGCTTAAAAGCCATACAACTAGAACAATACATGCATTTAGGTAAGTACAAAAATGATTGGTGGACAATAATGTGTGATAACCTTAATATCATAGTTTTCATGTATCTGGGCGGTCAGTCTTTCAAGAACAAATGAACTTAAATAGAAAACACTTAAAAAACAGGACATTTTAAGCAGGAGACAAATAAAGTGTGTTTGATACGTACATAAATGTACTTTAAAATTATTATTTTGTTTATCTTATTAAACCACAGAAGTCATTGTTTCATAGAATAAACCCTCTGTTTGTGATATATCATATGAACAGCTTTACATCGGGTGAACATTGTTTTGAAAACAAGAGGCCATACCCATCTAGAGCATGCCCTTGCCAACTGCACTTATATCTACGTGCATCCCTCTCCTATCACGTTTTCACTCTTTTATGCTATTTCCCACACGGTTTGCCTTCTGTTATGTTTTTGTTTGGTCCTGTTCTGTTTGAGGTGTCCTCTTTTCAGCATTTAACCCTCCCAGGACATGCTGTTAATTACACTGAGAATTTCACATCCCAGAGCAGAGAGCATTTTAATCAACACAGAGAGAGACGGCCTCGGATACATATGCTGTGACAAGCGTGTCACTCGACACCCACGGCGAGGTCCTTTGTGTGCATTTTCAGTCTTTATTAAGGCTGTCTCTCATTATCAAGAAACAGAGAATTGAAAATGAGTCTCATGTTTCAGAGCCACTGTCAGCGTCTAACACGATTAAAAGGACTTTGAAGGGACCGATACGGCTTGCAGAGATGTGTGTCTGTGACAGGACTGGTAGTGAGCTCTCTGTGATGAAAACCGCTTTTGGCGTACTGGATCTAGAGATACCAGCCTGAATGCAAATTGACAGCCACACATCTTGCATGATAAACCTGATTCATATGACCCGGTTATGTGGTGAGGTTTTTTTTGTTTGCTTATATGTATATGTTTTTGTGTTGTATAAAATGCAAATGTATCATTTGAAACTATTGCTTTGTACGTTCCGCATCAAACTAAAGTTGCAGAAGACGGTTTTAAAAATGCATTGATGACTTGATAAAGCTGTAACCAACCACATCAACTCATTTGACCTGGTTGCTATGCAAGGTTGATGCATAGAGTAGGATTGAAACTATCACTTTACTGTGCTGTCAGCTCTCAGTTTCACTTTCAGTTTTATCATTCTGAAAAAGCAGAATGTGATACAGTGGATGCAGAGCTAATTTGCATAAAGTTGAGGTGTAGAGTAACATTCAAGCTGTTTTAAGTCCGGAAAATGGACTTTAACATTTAATTAACACGTACTTGTGTAATGTTTATTACATTTAATGGATAAATGATCAACCTGAGTTTTAAGTGTTGTCAGATGTTACAGTAACTGCACGTTACTGGAATTATTTTCATTTACAAAATGTTCTTATGCTTGCATCAGAAAAATGTCCATATCTCATCTATTATATTAGTCGATCACTATAGACCTGATTTGTTTGTCGATGTGTTTGTTTAAACAAATCTAAGATGTAGTTTGTTGCAGGAGGAATCGGAAAATAGACTTAACCATTACAGAAGCCACGACATACAGAATTATATGTGTGCATGCACTTAACCGGATCTGCTTGTTATGTGCTTTCCTTATATTTATGCATCTCATAAATCACTATTGACATTTACATTAACCCAATTACGGCCAGATTCTATTTGTTTTTGACATTTTGTGTAAATGTTCATTTGGTGCAAATTGACACAAATTAAGCTTAAACCAGGACCATAGCTCAAGCTCATCAATGTAATGTATTTTCTTAAATCAAGGAACTAAACAAATAAGGTTGATAAAATGTGGGTGGATAAAGTTTAATTTGAATAAATCATTTGCCATGAATCCTTCTTTTCAAACCGTCCTCCCCGACAAAATAAATGTTTCAAGGAATCTTTTCGACAGGGCCATCTAAGGTCCACTCACATTAACAGTTATGGGGCGACCCCTGCACTTTCTTTTTCCGTGGGAAGTGCATTTGATATTCAGCAGATGATGGGATGAAAGGAGAGAAGGTTTAGTGCTGGTTGGATGGAGAGAGTCAGGGACAGAAGGGTGGGTAGGTGTGGGCGTCACCATTCTTGCAGCAAAACACATTTAAACATGCACACTCCAGCTGCGCTGAGTGCAATTACCTGTACCAATCCCAATATGCTAGTCACTACAGATAAAAGCATCTGGTGTCTGAATATTAATAACCCAACACGGGCAGTTTCATAATCTCTCTATTACTGAAACTCTGAGGCTCCTTTTAGAGCTATTCTGGAGTTTTTATGCATTTCACATTATACATAAAAGATTCTTTTAAGGGATAGTTCTTTTAGGGACAGTTCACCCAAAAATAAAAAATTCTGTCATTAATTGCTGAACCTTAAGTTGGTACAAAACTGCATTCATTCATTTGTTCGATTGAACTCAAAGACAGACATTTGGAAGAATGTTTGCAACGAAGATTTTTGGGCACCAAAAAAGTTAGTTCTTCTATAAAAGTGGTCAATGGTGTCCCAAAAATCGCAACTGCTAACATTCTTCCAAATATATTTTATTTGAATTTCTTAAACATGTCATTTTCTGTATGATAAAAAATTAATTCTACATATTTCTACCAATAAATCTTGACTGAGTGCTAAATTAAAACAAAATGATATTGATAATTATTATAAAATATATCAAAGTGATATATGATAATTAATATTTCATACAACACACAGGCGTACAATTATTAAAACAGTACCGTATGAGATCTAAATTGCCTGAAACTGTTCTTATATGTTGTCTTTTTGTCATTTTATGTGTTCAGGATCTTGGTTTAGAGGGAACATCACTAAATGATATCCTCTACAAGAACTCGGCCTTCCTAAACCTTGTTGACCCCATATCCCACGAGCTCTTGCTCAGTCTGGCCAGAGATATGCAGTGCCCAAAAAAGGTAAGTGTCTCCAAATCATTTCGTTGTGAAAATTTTAGCTTGCTGTGTCGAATGCTATATAAAAAAAACAGAAGTATGTTTTCCCAGTGATTTATTGTAGCCTTCAAATGGAGCTTACAAACAATTCAGTATGGATGAAAAATACGATTTTGTGTTTAACTGTCAAAGGGTGTGAAACCGGTACCCATGGTTGTTAGTGCCTGCTCAAACAAATCATAAAAACATGATTTATTACTTCTTTGTATGGAGATTAACTTTCCAGCTCAAACTTAAAAAGCAGCATATAAAACCAAATGCAGCCTGAAAGCAGTGAAATCTTACTCAATGTCTTGATCATGACAGACATCAATGCTCCTTATGATCCAAACTACTTTCTTCTTGCTTATCATATTCTTGTGCTTTAGTATAATATAATGTGGATTTGGCTTCCTCTCTTAAGATTATTATAGTAGAACCCCGAGGCCAGAGTTGGGCATGAGAGCGGATGTATTAAATTAGATAGAGATCTTGCTGTGAGTCTATCAGAGCCAAAAGGAGATGGTTCGTAACATGGCCTTAGATTTCTCATCTAAAGGCTTTACAAGCTCAGTGTGAGATTCAGTAGACCACGCTCCCTGCCAATTTCCCGGTCAGGGTTTATTTGTGTTTTTCTTTACAGTAAGGAAAAGTACATCCCAGTTGTATTGTCTGAGAGTTGAAGGTATAGATTTGGTTTAACTCACAGCTCAAGCATAAATATTTGATAACCCAAGCATGGTTTATTCCACCTCCTACCAACTGCTGTGCACCATTAGTGCGTTTTTATCAGTTTTGCATTTCTAAATGTGAAGTCGCCACCTGGCCTGTCCCAGTGGGAGGTCTGGAGATTTCCATCAAAGCCGGGTATGAGTTATTAACTGAAAGAAACACAGCAGACAGAAATTTGGTTTACGGTCCAGGTGGATTGTGACATCTGGGTCCCAAGGACAGTTTAATTTAGTTGTTATAAATATAAGGGATTAGTAACTGTATTAAAGTGAATGTTTACCCAAAATCTGTTGTCATTTTAAACCTGTATGACTTTTTTAATCCGCAGAACAAAGTAGATAATTTGAAGAATGTTGGCAGCACACTTACAATAGAATGAATGCCCTTACTGAAGGGTTACAAACTCTCTTCAAAATATCTGCTTTTGTGTTCTTAGGAAGAAATAAAGTCATACAGGATTGAAATGACAAAAAGATGATTAAATGATGACAGAGTTTTCCTTTTTGGGTGAAATATCATTTAAATAAATAAATATTATTTTGTACTGTAATTTTGTTTTTATGGAAAATTAAATTATGATGAATATATAACCGTGAATAAAAATCACAGTAATAAACTGTTTTATTAACATAATAAAATAGTGTTATAACATTAAATAGATTTTTGGGGAAAAAATGTTAAAATAGTTGATTATAAAATTTACAAATGTGTTTTAAGTTTATAAAAAAAGTCTCTGTTTGACAAATACATGTTTGTAATATAACCCTAATATTTTTGGTTTATTCTAGCACTAGTATTCAGAGGTGTGGTTCCTTTACATAACTCATTAGTTAACCACCAAAGTTGTAAGATTCCCATCTGTCTTGTCTTGTTTCTTGTTCACCTTTTCCCATTGTTTGTTACCATGGACATTAATCATTGACTACACCCACCTCATCAATTGCCATGTCATTTCATGGTTTGCTTGCCATGCTTCACCCATTTTAGCCTTTATGTTTGCCTTGTCCATTGTCAGTCTTTCTCAATTGAGCAATGATAACACCGTTCAAGCACATGACAAAAAGTGCCAGGTTATGTCTCCCTAGTCGAATTGAAGTAAAGAAAATACTGTAAGGTTAAACAACGAGTTACTTGGTTTGAGGTGAGATAACTTTGTGATGCTGGACGGCAGTTCAGGGCTCCTTAAAAATGTTTTATCACTATGCTTTTGTTTTACACAACAACGATTTAAGACTTAAAATACATTTTTATTCATAAAAGTTGCAATGAGGGTGAGGTTGGCATATTTACAATTATTACAAATGGCATCTGCCTTTATACCAAAAAGTACATTTCAGCAACAGCTAAAGTCGCCGAGGGAGAAAAATGCTTAAGTGTCAATACATTAAACCACGTTTTATATTTATTTTGTTGAAATTGTGTGCACTGTTGAAAAATGTGAATACAAATGTGTAAAACAACTAAAAAGATGTGTAAAACACTTTCTTGTTTTAACATTGTTGAATTCCTTATCCACGATACCATTAATAACATTAGGATTATATTTTACAGTTGAGTTCTAAAAGCTAAGATGCGTTTAAATAAGACGAAGCAGTATGAAGGAGATTAATAACTTCATTGTCTCCTTGTTTCTTTGTAAGTGGCTTTGGATGACAGCGTCTGACAAATGAATAAATGTAAATGTAAATAAATCAGCATCCTCCATTAGGGGTCCCTGAATATACTTAAAGAATATACTTACATGCCATTTTAATGAATTTGTGACAAATTTTGCTCGATTAAGGAAACCGAATTAATAACTTAACGGCTGGGGCAATTTCAACACACATTGTGCTTCAAAAGTGGGTTGAGATCTTCAAAATCCTGGGCTTGTGGAATTAACCCTGGCTCCCAACCAAGTTAGGTTTAAATTGTAGGTTACTATGGTTACTTTCGGAGTAAAAGATCGATTCCTGAAACGAGTTTGACATTCTTAGCGTTCTGACACAGAAAATCTTTAGTATCCCATTGTGTGGAATTAACTTGAATAGAGTTTTGCCTTAACCTGCTTTCTGAAACGGGCCGCTGTCGTTTGAAACTTGCTGAGCTAACAAAATAGTTGATGAGATCACGTATGCGGTGGAGTACTACTCTATATTACCTCTAGGATATCCGTTCAGATTGATTTGACATCATCTTATTGTTGTCAAGTATGTACATTGCTTCTAAAGTTATTTTTGCTATTTTATTCTTGCTTTTTATTTAGGGGTGTAACGATACTTCGTATTACGATATTTTCGAAATTGAAAAATTTGTGCTTTAACCACAAGCACGTTGGGAAAAGCACCCCAGATTGATTTTTTTTACTTGCATATTCACAAAATAAAAAGTATATTTAATCAATTTCAAAGCCTTAAAATTGACTAATTTCTTTAGTGTAAATTGCTTCATGAAGTATGTCAGTCCAAAAAATACGGATCTTACCTGAAGGTTTGTTTTACAAATCATGTGTAATGACAAAATTGCACAAAATGTGAATTCTTTCTTTGTTCGTGTTTCTTGAATAGTTTACAAACATGTTTTGTATAAAACTGCAATAAATGCATCATAAGAAACAAGGTTTCTAAAAGTGTCATTGGTTTAGAATTGATTGCAGAAATCATCACAATTTATTAGTTTTGTCTTGTTTTTTACGGATCTGCGCGATGAATCAGTTTGATCCGCCTGACACACAGTCAGAGCTTCAGGCTGTTGTATCTCTGTGCCTTTAAACATAGATGAGTCTTCAAGATTTTACAGCTCTAAAATGATTCAAAGTTGATCCACATTATATAACGGATGAGTGTTTTCAGTCTTAAAAAGGATTATGTTTGAAATGTACTTTTGATCTGATGCTAAAATTAATCATGAAATATAAAGATTGCAGAGAATATCATAAAAATGATTGCAATGAGAAATGTAATCTAGTTCTTATCTAGTGCATTATTTTGTTTACTCCGTATGAGAACTTTATGCCTCTGGCTGCTTGTTTATCTCAGCCGAGTTTAATCACAGAAGTCTGCTTTTATTTCGTTTTTTCTTTGTGTTGATCTCACAGGACTCAGAAATGCTGAAATCGTCAGATAAAATCTGCAGACAGCTCATCTACCATCTGACCCCTCACTCCAAGTGGCTTAGGAAAAGCATGACCAGGAGAAAGGCACAGGCCTGGTAAGAAATCATATAATATAAGTATATATATAGTAATTATAAATGTATATATCTATTGAAAAAAGAAAATATGAGATTTATCCCAAAAGGTGCAGACCCAATGCAGAATTTTATAATGTAACATAATCTGTGCCGGTGCATTTTCTGTTTATTTTTCTAACATTTCTGTTTACGCTTCAATAGCATTTAATGCAGTGCATTCCTAATTTAATCCTAAAAATTAAAACAACTGTAAAAATGACTATGAAAAAAGTATTAATAGACTATAATCTTTTTTACAGATTTTTCTCAAGGTTATCAATGACAGATGCTCTGAATCTGTAAAAATCTGTAATGCAAAAAATTCATGTGTCCACGGTTATAGATATGTTTTAAATGAACAATCTACAAGATATAATTATTCTTTCACATTTTATTCTGTTATACTTCTTAAGCCCTTGCACATTTACAGGTATTTGCATAATCCGCAGATCAAGAGCCCAAACCCGATTGTAGATTCGAACATGTTATTTTAGGTGAATGTAGCCCATTAAAACTGGTTTGATCGGGCAGTACTGGCTCATTAATCTCCCTCCCTCCGTCCCGTTTCTGCCATTGATTGGTAGAGAGCGATTTTAAAAGCATTTGTGCCATGTGCAGGAAGTGCTTTTTAATAACCACAAATGCCAGAAGTTTAAAAAAAACTGCCATAAGTACATTGTGTACTTGCTCAGTTATTAGGAGAAAGTGTATTTGTGTTTGCCTGTTTTGTACATAAAACATTAAGAAGATGCAGAACTGCTTCTTAAGATTAGGTTCAGGGGTACGATGTGGGGATACAGTTTGCATGATAGGCTATAAAAGTCGTTATGTTTTCATAAAACATGAACGTTACATGTAGGTTTAAACTGATCATTTGCTGTGCTGCACTGTAAAAGAAATAAATTTTTTTTCAACTTTGTAATGCATTGAGTGTTCTAAAATGAAGGGGATAGTTCATCCCCTAAAAGCTTTTGTCATAATTTATTTAACTTTTTTAAAGTATATTCGAATTTCTTGGTTCTTATTAACACAGAGAAAGATATGTGGAAGAACTCAAAAGGAGATATTTTGAAGAATTTGTAAAAACTAAAAGTTCAGGGCAAATTTTAAGTACCATTTTATTTCCCCTACTATGTAATCAGTGGAGTCCAAGAACAGTTTGGCTACAAACATTCTTCTAAATATTTTTCTCTGTGTTCAACCAAACAAATAAATGTATACTGGTTTTGAACAACTATAAGGGGCAATTTATGTTTTAGGGTGAACTATCACTTTAACAGAAAATAATAATTTGCATGTTAATTCACAATGTTATTTATTCACTATCTCTCAATTTTCTTTTCCATGGAATACCATGGTACATCTTTATAAAATTCCTGTAGTGTTTTGTGCGATGCCCATATGTTTTTATCCATCTTGGCTTTACTGACAACTGTGGACTAAGAGATTCGGATGTCTTTCTGCAGTCTGCGTGTGCTTGTGTGTTGAGTTTGAGCACAGGATTTCTGCTGTGGATGATCTGTTGTAGCGTCCCTAGAGCGTTGTGTTCAAATAAGTCATTCTGACAAACACAGAGTCTGCAGGTCTCCTCCTGCTCTGCGGTACAGACGCCAGACCCAGCATGAGAAATTGTGCTCTTCAAATGAGAGAAAGAGATGTGGAGGGGGTCGCAGCATCGTTAAATACAAAACAGACCTATTGCAGACAGATATAGATACATGTAGATGCATGCCTGTTCTATTAGGAAGCATATTACTGCAACGCAGATCCATTTACATAGAAATGAGTAGTGAACTGAGAGATGGTGCTATCTTTATTTAAATGGACAGATTTATATGTGTCTGGTCAGTTGTGATGGATCTGCATTAGGTCTCTCGTTTCTGCGATAGCTTCACATTTATCAGGGTTTTACTTGCTTGGATGGTGACTGGAGATGATGCAATTATACAATGAGCAAAGATGATGGATGTAACATCATGATGGGGAAGAGAGGGAGCTGAGGAAAGGCAGACAAAAGCTAGAGAGGGAGGGACAAGATGAGAGAAAGAGACATACAGCCAAGGATTTGAGAAGCAGGATTTGGAGCTGGCTTTCATGCAAGTGGGCAGCGATCAAAAGTCTTTCAAAGACATCGCAGTGAAACTTTCAGATCTTTGATTGGCAGTGCAAAGCTACTGCGATGTGACTGATTCACGGAGAATCCAGACTGCCTGCATGCACTCAGACACACATGCCATCTGTCACTTGGCATCAAGCATTTTGGTAAAGACTTCGGTTTTTGGGTTTGAGTTCATTTATTAACTTCAATGCATTTTAATGTCTCAAATAATAGTGTTTTAAATTAGAAATAACCGAGAGAATTGGTTACATATTTTATACATCATCTTAATTTACTCTTATACTGTTTCTAGTCCTATGGTTCCATTATTAATGCACGTTTGTTAAACTGATGATGTAACTCATGTTGAAATCTCGTGATATACACTATCGAGCAAAAGTGGTTTCTACTGTACATTCTCCCGAAAGATGAAATTTCGTTTGCCCTCCAGGCACAACCATAAAATATGAACACAACGTTTCAAGAGTTGATTCATTTTGAAGAGTTGAAAAATGTATTTTCCAAAGTTGGTCATCAGATTTATCACTGTATTTTAGATTTCCCTTGAAACTGTATTGCACACACCTGTGATGATTCTATAATCGGTACCCAAACAAAATGTAATTCTCATTGCTTCTGTTATGGCCATAAAAAGTGTTAGTGTCATTTGCGGGCTTTCATAGAAAGACAGACCAGCATCTGCTCCTGGAGGCGGGTGTGAGTCTGAATCTAACACTGTTTAAAGGTGTGAAAATATCCACTCAGGTAGAAAACAGCCATCGCCATGCCAACCGCATTGGCAACCCTTTGTACCACTTCTTACATCTTTGGCTTTTCTCTCATGTGTGTAATGATTTAGGATCGTGTTTTCACATTCAACGTTTCCTGAATCATCTTTTAATGGGACCGCTAATAAGCCCCGTGTAATAAAGACTGGCCACGTCTAGCATTTCCGTGTTAGAAAACTTTAGATCAACTTTCAGAATATCTTCTTCAGCTTTCTTAACTTTCACCTTGATTAATCTTAATCCGACATTGAAAAAATCCAAATCACATCCTAACATGCACAAACCACTGATGTGATTCTGTTGCATAACAATTTTGGACAATATGGGTCATGAACTTGTATTTCTTCGTATCGCCAGTTACAATGAAAGTAAATGCTTCATGTAAGGATCTCCTGTCTTATATCTATGCTTGTCAGTTTTTTTTCAGACAGTATCGTATTCAGACTCGCTTCTTAGATACACTGGCCTACAGCTCTGCTCTTAGTTGAGATATTGAAGGATCTTCTAGTACTTCCAGAAGTGGCTCAGTGTCTTAAAAAATACACGAGCTGCATAATATAAGCTAAGAAAGGAATCAATGAACTTGGTAGTATACTGAAAACATATCATAGTCAAGGCATGACACATAAATGGAATAAAATATATATAGATGGGTCAGTCATGGTCTGGTGGTTAGAGAGAGTTGGATTTCTAAGCAGAAGGTTGTGGGTTCGAATCTCAGTGTCAGCAGACAATGACTGAAGTGTCCTTGAGTAAGACATTTTACCTCTGTTTACTGTGCAGTGATAATCGACTACTGCATCATACTTGGATAAAAGCCTCTGTCAAATGAATAAATGTAAATGTAAAATATTATTTGCAGTTGCAGAACACAAAAAAAGTTATTCAGAAGCAAGTAGATAACCGAAGAGCAAAGGCAGCCATGGATTTGGACACCAAACCAATACAGGTTGATAGATCAGATAAGATTTATTTTCTTTCGATCCTGAACATGCAGAGCTTATAGATCCAAATTAGAGTATCAGATAGACATAGAGATAAAGGAAGGAACAGCAGGCAGGAGATGAAGTAATGTTATAATAAAATGAGGAGTTTACTAGAAGGAAAGAAAATCATTGCATTGAGATGCTGATTATAATTCATTGTAACTCCATCCTGAGCTCCATCAGCAACCCTGACTCTTATAGCTGTATCTAGCTCATTAGTGTTTGGCCAACTCATTCTTACTTCATCTTTGTCAGGAAAGGGACGGATGAGGTGAAGGAGACAGAGAGAACCCCAATGCAGGCGAGATTGAGGGGAACAAACAAGACTTTAATATAACAAGAACAAAACAAAACAAAAACCCACGATGGGGAAAACAGGACACTAAACACTATAAAAATGGCAAACGAAAAACTTCCCACGATGGGGCACAAAACAAGGAGTACTAAAAACTAAAACATGGCAAAACAGGGACAATCCAAACAGGAACATGAAACTGGACCACTAACAAGACCTTAACACGAACAAGAATACAAGACACGAGTTATACGTGTATCAAGTATAATGCAGCGACACAGGACAGAAAACACAAGGGCTTTATATAGGGAAACATAATAAGGGATAACGACACGAGGCAGGTGTGGGGAATGAAACACTGATGGGAAGATAGACAGGATAACAAGGGGGCGGGGTCAAGAGACGAGACAAGAGAGCACATGGCATGTAAGAAAACAATACCATGTGACACTCACACAAAACACAGGTCTGCCATGATTCTGCCAACGTCAGGAAAAACATGACCAAGAGAGGCAGAATCATGACAATCTTCCTTAAAATAAAATGATTAGATGTTATAAACCCAGAACTAAGAATGGAAAACTACTGTTTGGAAGCAATGTCTTACAACGTTATTAAGAACCTTGAAAATGAGACCATTGAACACTTAAATACTTATGAAGACAATCCAAACCAACATTCAACATATGAAAATATAACAGTTGGAAAACAAACACAGAGTAGAAATAACTACAACGAATTACTTAATCACACCAGTAAAGAAAAAAGAAAAAGAATAATACACAATATACATTATGTACTGTATGTATCTACTCTTGAGTCAGAATTTATCATTGAGAAATACACGCAAACACAAAGGTTGCTTTTAAGAAATTCAGATCCTGCTTTCTATTAAAGTGAAGGGGTGCCAGTTATCCACATCCTTTAAAAAATCCTCTTTTGTGTTCTGCTGAAGAAAGAAATTGAAATGTTGAGAGGGTGATAATGTGACGGAATAGTAATGTTTAGGCGATCACTTTAAATTCATGCACTTTCCAAAATCAGGCTAAGTGGATTATTTTATATCATAGAGACGCTTGAAATCAGTTCCTAAAGTATCTTGGAGGAAATTTACAAAAATGTTGGTTCATAACCACCGACTAAAAAGACATTGGGCTTTGTGAAGAATGTGCAATCCATAATGAGACTAATAAACACTAAACAAAAGTGTTTCTGTGAATAGAATTGGATCTTTATACATACTATATTTTCAGCAAATTTAACACATGGTTTGGACTGAATGACAGAGACAGTTTAATGATTTTGCAGCTTTATCTTGCGAAATCAAATGTCATATGGGTAGACACATTTTCATAAAAATTCGCAATGTAACCACAGAAAAATTTTTCGTGGAAAATCGTCCGTGTTTATATCTGTAATTTTGGATTCTTAGGATCTTAACGCTTTCTTCTTGCCATGCTTGACTACCATACAGTTATTTTACATAAAAACACACTGAAAAATCTGTGGGTCAGGATGGGCATGGCAAAGTAGCGTTTTACATATGTGCACCTATCCTTGAATTTAAAATGGATGTGATTCAATGCCCAATGTAGAGAAAAGGGAGATATCTACCATTCAAATAAAAAAGTGGATTGTATTACATGATTTACAGTTTGCGGCGTTGGCAGTAATGTACAGACAGGGAAGAGTGCTTTTGGTAATAGGATACTGGTAATATAGCCTTCTTATAATAAAGCAGTTTGTTTCCTGTGTGTCTGATAAGACCAACACAAGTCAAACTACTGCACATCTCTTGTTAATAAGAATCGAAACAATAAAATCATTGTCATCTGTTTTGAACCATTTGTGAAAATAAATCAGTCTTATTTGACCAGAAGCTCTTTTCATGCAGTCAAAGAATTTGTTTCGGATGTAATACTGCACTTGTAGAAAATGCAAAAGCCGTAAGCAAGTATAAAGCTGAAGATTTTGGTTCCTTATATTGGACCTTAATTTAATGGAAATTAATGGAAAATACACTATTATACTTCCTTATACCTCTGAGTTTTAGATATTACACTAGCAAAGTGAATAGAAAGACGGGAAGACAAATGATATCCACAAAGAAGAGGACATAGAGAGAAAGTATAATGTCTCTTTTAGAAATGTATAGAATTTATTTTAATTATTAGGTATTATAGGTATTGTAAATCATTAATAACTTTTCAAAAATAAAATGGAATGAAGCTTGAATCTGGCAGCTGTGGAAAAGCAATACACAGAAAAACATGCATATTAATATTAATATAACATAAAAATAAACATGCATGATAATATGCCACATATTTTACATACAGTGTATGTTTGCACAATACAGCTTTCTAGGTTTTTTGTGGCCATTTAAGTCTAGTGTCTGTTGAATTTCCTCAAAACTTCAGCAGTCATGCAAGGGAAACCACAATGTGAAAGCCATTGACAATACAGAATGACAATACACATGAAAAATCAAGGTTTGAAAAATATTTACGTATACAAATATTTTCCACAAGGGTAAATATCATTTTACTCGACATTTTTTGAGGTCTGACAGTTATGTTTCTTGTAATTTAATCAGGTTTATCTGCTTACTGCTTGATCATCCTTTGTAATTCCAAACGTATCACTTTCTCTATTCTGCTGAACAAAAAAGGAGATATTTTTTTAAATGTTGGTATTTGGGTGCCAGTTCCCATATTCAAGTATTGTCGTCTGTGAAAGAAAGATCTCACAACTTTGAAATTACAAGAGGGTGAAAAAACGATGACATCATTTAAATTTCATGATTAAACTATCCTTATAACATTTGTTAAAAGTCATTTTAGACCAGCGTTATGGACCAATCAGCATCAGGGCAGAACCTATGTTTAGTTCAATTTCAGGCACTTGCAACCACAGGCTGAAAATGTGCAGCAAGGGACGCATACATTGACTCGATCTCTGAGAGCAGAATGCTTAAGGTTTGTGATTGGACGAAGGCTGACAGTGAGGAAAATGAATGTCACTCATAGCTGCTGGTTGCCAAGAAACATGAAGTGATCCTGAAGTGACTGTAATGCAAACTGACACCTGGTTGCGTAAAAAAACCAATATGGATAACACGTTAGAAATATTATTTCACCAGTCACGCTGGAGTGAAAAAGAAAAACTGCATTCAAATCTTCCAGGTTTAGTTTCGCGACCTTTTGGAAGACCTTTAGACGGGACGCATAACTGAAGATATGCAAGAAATACAGTTCATTTCATTACACAACTTGTTGCCAAATCAGACTTCTCTGCTCTTCTCTTCCAAGCTTTCTATCAATCTAAATGGATTCTTAAAGCATCTACTGCAGCATCTCATCATAACACACTGTCTCTTCGTGGCCCAACCTATTACTTTTTAACCACAGATATCCTCCAAGTGTCGCACAAAGCAGATGTTTGTTTCTCAGCTGACATACAGAGATCCAAGCCGAAAAAACACTGCATGTCCACAAATAAAGCCACCGGACACTCACAGCAAAACCTCAGAGGAGAGAGATGGGACCTGGTGTCATATTCAATGAATAAATGGAATTTGGCCCTGAACACAGAATAGAAATGCCACCTGCTACTACTGATAGGAAAATGTATTAAAAGATACAACCACAGTGAGGTTTGCGATGGTATATGTACATCAATGTGTGCGTGCATGTGTCCAAAAAAAAAAAATAAAAAAAAACCTTTGTAACTTCTCTCTCTGTGTAACTCGGTAACATTGTTGTAGCACTTGTTCACCTATTGTTGTATCGGCTATTTACCGCTTCATTGTCTCCTCGACTATTGTAAGTCGCTTTGGATAAAAGCGTCTGCTAAATGACTAAATGTAAATGTAAATGCAAAGCACATGAACATCCCTTTGATCTTTCTCGTGTTGTTTGGGTGATTTTGCATTACAAACAGCTCAACCCATTTCCATTTCAAACTGTGCATTGTTGCTGTGTCTCCTGCATGATTTTGAATTCATCATGTAGATGTGTGCTCCTGAGTGTTTTTTAAGTAGATGTGTGTTTGTGCATGTCTGTGTATCTTATTGATCCTGTTAATGGATCGGGTCAAAATGAACCACCCAGACTGATGTAGAAAGAGTAGCTTTTCATTCCATTCGCGATGTGATTATTTTGCTTTGGTGACGATGCATTTTAAAAGTGAAGTGTATCCATTCCATGCCATTAGCAGCATCACAGTTTCACAAATAATGACAGGTTTCCCAAAACTTGACCATTGGTTGGTCAGTTAGCTCTGCCCACAAACCCGCATCATTAGTTGTCAAGGGATGATGGTGGGGATTGACACGGCAATGTTTGTATCGAAACCCAACTTAAATATAAAAACCGTAGATTTGAGGTTTAGAAGATGAAAAATGAGGGCTGTTACAAATATCAATCGTAAGCCAAAACTATAAAAACACATTCTCTCTAGCGGCAGGGATTCAGTGGAGTTTGGCAGAACGACAGTGAACTCTGGCTCTGAGCTTTACAGATGAACTCAAATTTGAAAAGAAGCTTTGGCTTTGGTGAGATCTTATCCATTTTCTTTTATCAAATGTAATCAGATGTGTGCACACAGAACATCATGATAAAATGATCATAGGAGCTGACTGGCTCCAATGCTCTTTGCGTCCATGTAAAACTACATAAATACAGTGTCACTGGGTTGCTGTAGACCTAATATTGGTTCAAACAGGGACAAACTGAGCCACTGGGTTAAATTAACCAGGAAAGTAATTATTTGAATTCATTATTTTGGTGAAACAGCTGAGTCTAAATCTTTGTCCCCCTTGACACATGCTGGGTTAAAAATAATCCATTATTTAATTCAGTTTTTTAACATAAATTTCCACACATTTTCAATGAAATAAATTTGATTTAATCGCGTGGAACTGTTGTCCAGAATTAAATGGAGTAGCTCCATTAACTCAGTTATTGAAACCATGACGATATGTGGATGTTCAGAATTTTCAATAATGGTGTTGTAATAAATAGAATGTTTATGAGAATAAAAAATGAAATAAATGAGCCTCAAACAGAGGAGGTGTAACACTGACATACTGTCTTACTATTGTCTTACTATTGTCTTACAATGTTATTTAAGACAACTTTTAAGCATCACGCACAAGACCTGCCAGCTATCAAAGCTATGTTACACATGGATGTAAATTGAATTAATTTAAATCTTTCTACTGACACCTGATGTCCTGGATCCATTAGGTTAACTTGTATCGCATCCCTTTAAAAGTGCAACTGTTTGTGTTTTCCCATTTCGTCCGAGTTTGGACACGGATGTTCTTGGATTCAGTCTGGATGTTTTTGTGAAATGTCACTTTTTGGGTTGTTCTGTTAGAAAGGCTGGCTGTGATTCATTGCACTGTGACTAGAATCGCTTTTTTGTCTTTGTTTTATCCAGCAGGAACAGTACGTCTAGACATTATATTTTCCCACTCGTTCTGTCTGATCCAATGACTCATGCCTTGTTGCTACATGGTGATTGTATTAAGTATATTGCTGTTCTTGTTTGCTTGCTCAGTTAGATGTACTTTTGGGTGAAATAATCTCTAGCCCCCTTGTATTCTTGTATCTAGAGTTTTTCTATATGAAATTACCCTTTTCTTAGGTTATGTGTGAAATTGTAACATGTCCCTACTCATTGGGTTCCCATGTATGTCCATCTTTCTGCACAATAATTGTCTCTTCTTTCATATTTAGTCTTAAAACAACACTTCAAAAGAAGCTCTGCAGTGACTCTGTGGACCTCTCCGGGATCCCCCTGTCAACCCGTGACCTACGACACGTGGCGTATTACCTTCAGACAAGTGGAGGAGCTGTGATATCCGTTGATCTTAGCTTTACTGAACTCCGGGATGAGGGCCTACGTCTACTACTGCCCTGCCTGGGTACATTGCCCAAGCTCACAACAGTGGCTCTCAATGGAAACCGTCTGACCCTTGGCATCCTTAAAGATCTGACTGAAGCCTTCAAGGAACCCAAGACTTTCACTTGTCTTGCGTGGATTGATTTGGGCAACAATGTGGACATTTTTACATTGCCTCAGGTAAATGAATACATGGAGTCCTAATGAAATCTTGCATTGGCTACTTGTTTCTCTGTAATGCAAAAACACTTGCTCTCGATTCTTGAAAAGTTTGAAATAGTCTTGAATGAACGTCTTAAGTATTATTTAGAATCTATCGTCTTTTACTTCAGATCTCACAAATCATGGTTGTCAAATAATGGTCCAGTTGTTCTCTCTCTTCTCAACAGCCCCTTCTTGTGGCCCTCAGACGGCGTTGTAGTCTGAAGAGCAGCCTGCCTACCATCTACGAGTACACCGAAGGTCAACCCTACTGCTACCGCATGGAGAGCTCCATTGAAGAACCTAGCCACTATGACGAAGAAGATGAAGAAGAAGAGGACCTGGAGCCATGGAGCATTGGAGAACAGAAAAGTTCGGGAAGTTTCACCTTCCAGTATTGCGAAAGGTGAACCAATCATTTTCATGATACTTAAAGATAGAATGAAGATTACAAGAAACGAGAAAGTGCAAGTAGGAGACCTCTACTTCCTCAGCACCAGTCAACACCATTCACCTTCTTGCTCCCTCACTGCCGCTCCTTACCAATGTCCCATTGCGGTTACACAGCGTGCAAACCAACACCATCACAATTCAAGAACCTACATCGATGGTCAAACACTCTGCTTTTGAAACTTTCTGAAAGCTTTGACTTACTCTGTTGGCTGGTGACGCTCCTTGACACAAGATGGGGGTTCATTGGAGTCGGCCTTCTCTCATGAAGAACCAATGACGGACAGGTAAAGAAAAACTTTGTGTGTCACTTGCTGATGCATATGAGTGGTGTGTTTGAAGCTCAGATGACCCGACGTTAATGGACTATAGGTTGTAAGGTGCGGTCAGGTTTGGTCGTATTTGTTGGTGTTGCATTGCTGAGGCTGTCTTTATTTGGGCAGACCGGACTTATCACCATTCTGTCTGTGCTCCGCTAATCTCCCAACAAAAGCCATGAAACCAGCTCAACAGACTATCCAGCAGACCCTCCATCACGTGACGCAGTCAAAACTGCTATGTCAAGACTTTTACAACCTCCCCCCTTTCCAAAACGTTCACCAACACATTACTCGTCGTGTAGCTGTGAATGATGATGGTACACAGGGGTAATAGGGTTGAATCGCCAGGGACTGTTTTTGGTGTCGACTAATGAATAAAGAAGATTTTGTCTCATACACAACAAGGATATGGAAAGATAGCGCTCTTAACATGCTTGATGTCAACACTTTAAGTCGTGACGTGCCTCTTAAAAATACCTCTTTACAGTGTTTTGCTTTGCGAAGTTTGGTATGCTTTTGCCAACCGACACGGTTTTAAAGACTTTTTATTTGCCATAGTTTATTTCTTAAATGATTTTGCATTACAAGGTGTACGTTTGTTTGTGTTTCCTAAGGTCGAACTTATGAGACTTTGCTCCAAATATAACACTACAAAACCTGTTAAGCCACAGAAATAGTCAAATTAAATATGTTTCATTTACATGACTTTACATATAACTTTACATAACTTGTTTTGTACAATATCTCATTATCTATAATCCATACCATGCTTTTCTTGATAAGCCACGTCTGATACATTACACTGAAGTATGACGAAGTTTTTATCCACCTTTAACATTTATGTTACATAATATTTAACATATTTGTAGAGTTTTGTTGTAACTTTGTTTTATTTTTACGCCACAAATTTGTTGAAGTTGAAAAATTGCTTTATGGCCTTGGATTTCCCGAGCACTTTAGTCATTATTTTGACCAAGCGTGTGACTCAAAAGCTCATTGTAGCATTACCATCCCGTGCAACATTTTGTTCGTTTCAATACGCAAGCCAAAAAATGGTTCCACGCAGTCATAGGTTGGAGGTAATGCTCAGATGAAAACCATGAACAGTTAAACGTCAATGTTATTTGTGATGTATATACAAATCGTATTTTTTAAAAGTGTCAAATGCGTACTTGTTTAATGTTATCTCAATGTTGTCTCAATGTTGTTGTTAACTTTACCAGGCTATATTATAATATATGTGTATGTGGAATCCCTAATATCTTCACTGGACCTCAACAATTGTTAATTGAATTGAAATGTGATACATATAATCCAGAATTCAATATAGGACCGTTCATGTCGAAAAACCACGCTTTGCTGGAGTGTCCTATTGTAAAAATAGAAATATTTGCATAAATATTTGCATTTGTTGTTGTGGCCCTGTGTCTAGATCATAAATGTCAGCCATGTGATCGGCTTGAATGGGATGTGTTTTCTCTTTACTCATAGAACCCAAACTAAGACAAGCTTTCGTTGGTGTCGAACCAATACTCTTAGATACATGTTTCTAAATAACGGGCAACTCATTTGTCCTGTCGTCTATGTGTAGATTTGTTTGACTTTCCTCTTTATGTATCATGAAATTGTGCTTAAACATGATGTATTCAACAGTATGCTTTATAAGACTGTTCAACACCACTGTAATAACATTTTAATAATAAAAACCAATGTGTTTTATTTGTGTCAAACTTTGCCTTAAAGGTAAAAAGAGTAACAACATCACATTGAACTCAAATTCAGACATACATGAAATGAATTAGGCCTCCTGATGTGAGCACGAGTTGTGTGATGATGATGATGTGTGTCAGATTGTATACTAACTAATACAGTTCTCATGTAACAGTTGTCGAATAGCGACCTTGTAACAGCTCAAAAGATTGGAGTTCTGGAGAATTATTAGTGTCATGGTGTTGATGTGACCGGAATACAAGCGTTACTGCAGAAGAATTTTGTCAGGATCCTCGTCTGCCACCCCATGGCTAAACAAAACATGATAAAAATGAATAATAGTTTAAACACACACATGCCAATGTAGCTCACGCACGCATCATGCAAAACATTCCTTTAATTTCACATAATTAATTTTATTAAAGGAGAGTCATGCATTTGTAGATGTCCTCTTAGTCTAAACGCCGCACGATATTCATCTCTAAATAAAGGTGTCTCTTTACCTCTTAACATATAGAAAAGGAAACAGTTTGCATGTCATTTCTCGGCATGCCGTTAAGTTTCCATCCAGTTTCCTGGCCAGTCGCGCACCTGATGGGCTTCTTTGCTGTCAAAGTGACCTTTTGATCAGAGCTCATTAAATGTCAGAACACAGTCGGCCAGCAGTCACCCCACCAGGATGAACTTTGAAGCTGTAGACGCTTGACTGGACACTCGGTACATTTGGTTCTGGAAAAGCGTTTCTCAAACAACGCTCAATTTAAAAACAGTGTGATGGATCGGCTGGGTCAAGCTTAAGCCAGTTAACATGAGGACAGGGAAGGTGATCGCCACAGGCTGAGTGCTTCTTGGGAGCCCATTTGTTTCTGCTGTCACATCCGGTGAATGATGGGTATACATGAGACCTTTCCTACAAAGACATGTAAAACAAAAACAAAATAATGTCCTGAGCATAAATGTTTACTGTGTATAAATAATTACTTTTATGTTGACATATATCATATTAAATAGAGTAACTGTGTGTTCACAGTACAATGTAGATTTAGTGTATATTATACACACGTTTGCATGTATGGCCTTGTAAAGATCTACTACAACAAATCATGTCATGAAATACTCCTAATCTGTATCAATTAATTTGTTCTGTTGAGCACAGTGAGAGATATTTGGAAGAATGTTAGCAAAAAAGATTTTTGGAGCACCATTCAGGAACTGTTTTTCAGAATTCTTCAATATATCTTTCTATATGTAAAAGAAAATCCATTATGTATATATAAAATACTACAACATTAGTCAATGGTGTCACAGAAATTATATTTGCTGACATTCTTCCAAATATATTTTGTAGAACAAAGAAACTAACACAGGTTGGAACTTGAGGAGAATTTCTTCCTGAATTTTTAATTTTGAGTGAACTTTCCCTTTTAAGATATTGTGAAATTTTGCCATCTAGTGCTCTAAAATATGACTTGCTTCTCAGTGTTTAAATGCTTGTTTATGAAGAAAAAATCAACATAAATCAAGAACATGGTTGAATTATAAGCAGTCTATATAGAACTTCAACACAGATATGTTTATAAGATAAAAAAGTGTTTAAAACGATAGCACACGTCAAAATAAAAACATATTTTTCCTCATAATTTTCCTCTTGACATTTCAAACAGGTATGGTGTTATTTTTTCTGGGCCCCAAAGAAGATATTTATAAGAATATGGGTGGAGGTAAACCATTGATCCTTATTAACTCCCATATAACAGAAGTAGTGTGCCACTGCTGTTGAGTAACATTCTTCAAAATATCTTCAGTTGTGTTCTGTAGAAAAAAAGATCAATACAAGTAAATAGTGACAGAATTTTAAATAAGGGGTGATTTTGAAATAGTTCAGTTGTGTGTTATTTTGTTTAAAATAAGTTTACATCCCTGTAGTTATACTGTTGAAGTCGACGTGATTGAGATTGAATTGTCTTGTTTTTAATCGAATCGATCATGAAAGTACACAACCAGTCAAAAGTTTTGGGACACTTCAGTCTTCAATATTATTTATAAAAAATGGTTATGAAATGGACAACTTAATATAATCGAAATTCACCAGATAAAAAGAAAAACCACTGCAACCTGCACAGAAAGACATTGTAGAATAACATATTTTCTTCTTTTATTTCAACTCACTCGAATCATTTTGCACTTCAACATGCAACATTCTCAGTCCATTATTATTTTCTTCACAAAATTGAATATATGAATATTTTTATGAAAATATCCTATGTGATTGATCAATAACATGAGGTATATAAAAGAGGCGTAAGACTTGGTAGGTGTTTTGTTTCATAAAACCATACTTTATTCACAAACAACATTTACACGCACAACAAAGCAGAGAACGACAGGTCTTGACTGACTTTTATCTTATTATTTCAATTATTATTAAGATCTCTGCATGCAAAAGGCTCAGGATCTATGTGCACTTAAACGTGCCCAATGAAGGAAATATTTGGAGTCTCTGAGAAGGTTTTGGTCCATCACAGTTCCTGTCTTTTCTTCAGTATGATATTCCGTACCAGAACTCTGGCTTCCTTACGAATCTCCTCGATGGGCTCCTCAGGCTTCCAGAAATGAACCACCTGACCATCAGGATTCACAAGAAACTTCCAGAAGTTCCATTTTGGAATTCTTTGTACTGAATCTACGCATTACAAAAAAAGAATCACTTTAAAAATGACTTTTTCATTCTATTCTATGTTAAAAGTAAAAAGCAATATAAACCCCACAAAAACGATAATGGATATAAAGTTATAGAAAATGAAAGAAAATGATTCATTATGTGCTCGTGAGGTGTTGTTCGGTTACAAATATTCTCTTAAAAATCTTATTTTGTGTTCTGAGTAAGAAAGAAACTTATACAGGATTGAAATGACAACACGGTGAATGAAAGATGAGATCATTTTTACTTTTGGGTAGTTAAATGATTTAAATGCAGTGTGAAAATAGACCTAAAAAGTCTCTCATTGGGAGACCTGTTTGATAAATTCACAAGAAAGAAATTCGACATAATTTACGGTCCAAGAAACAATTTATAAAGAAATGTTTAAACCTTAAAAATATAAAATTTCTTGTTTATATTTAGTGTATATACATTTTTTTACTGAAAATAATAGTTGTGTATTACATTTATGTTTTTCAAAATACATACTTATTTTTTTCCTACACTTAAAAACTTTTGCAAATTAAATAGAAATCAACGGTTGGATTTAATAAATTCTTTATTTTCACTGAACATATCGATTTAACGTTTTAAAAAATGTATTCTGTATAACTCTTTATTTTTGTGTCGCATGAATTGTTTTTAAGTCAAAAGATCTGCACTTAAGATGACCAAACAACATGTTTTATATTAAATAAAAAGAAATATATAAAGAAATCAATTCTCAAAAACTTGCAATATAATTACGTCATT